>CAKALS010000038.1:396383-452060 GCA_916701275.1 Sebastes miniatus
ATACGTCACCGTCTGACTCCGACATATATGGAGAGGTTATTATTGGCTGTAGAGAGGTGAAGCCCCGCCCCCTTCTGTTTCCTCTGAGGGACGGGATCTGTGATTGGTTTCCACCTAAAGCAGGGGTCAGGGGTCAGGGGTCAGCGACCTTTACTATCAAAATAAAATGAATAACAATAGGGCCACATTGAGGGAAAAAACATCTGAGAACTACAGAATAAAGTCGTACCTTAAGAAAAAAAGTCGTAATTTTACATTTAATAAAGACGTAATATTACGAGAATAAAGTCATAACTTTACTTTATAATATCGTGACTTTATTCTGTAAATCTCAGATGTATTATATATATATATTATATATCAGTTATTTCCCTCAGTGTGGTCCTAATGCTCCGTCGTACCGTAGAACTACAACAATGATCAATCAAAATGAAAGTGGTGGTCAGTGGAGGGGGCGGGGCTTCACCTCTCCACGCTGTAACGTATGTCCATCCAGTACTTTTAGAGAACACTGCTGCATTGTGGGTAAAGAAAGAGGCGGCTCGGTGGCGGTGGACACTTAAAGTGCTTTATTGTATTTCCTGTGGAGGCGCTGCGACCTGTGAGTGATCTAGTGGTCATCGTGGTGAAAGAAGCTTCTTCACATTGGTCTAAACTACCCCCCCCCACCAACAGAGACATGCAACAGAAAAGATCTTCACAATAAAAGTACCTCCTCTTCAAAATAAAATGTACAGTATTAAAAGTTTAATTTACTAAAGGCTTCCTCTCTGACTCCGTCTGATATATTATTGGATATACTTTAGAATCAACAGTGACCTCATCACGTGGAGAAATGATTAGATTGATAACTCATTAATTATTCATTCATTAATTAGGCTTTAAGGTCGATCATTAATCACACTGTAAAAAGAATCAAACAAAGAGCCAGAAGCTGAAGAGACGCGAAGGAGTCGTTGTGAAGCGACTCCGAGTCGCCATGACGACCAGAGGTGATGATGATGATGAGGAAGATGATGATGAGGAAGATGAGGTTGAGCTGTTTTCACAGTTTGACTGAAGATGAAACTGAAGAACCATCGAGGAGGAGAAGTCGGACTCTGAGCGGTGAGTTACTGATAATCATAATCTCTAATAATCTAATAATCTATAACCAAATAAACTTTGATCTGTCAGAAAGATCATATTAATCTGATTATAGATTATATTTAACATGGTGTGTTCAGGGACTCTATTGAGAGCGCGGGGCGTTCAGGGACTAATATATAGTTTATATATATATATGCACACTTATATAAACTGTATATATTACATATATACAGTATACTGTATATATAATATATATATCATATATAATAAATATATTATATATTATATACACAGTATGTATATATATAATATATATATGATACATGTACATGTATATACAGTATATATATATATAATATATACAGTATATATCTATATAATATATCTATAATATATACAGTATATATATATATAATATATACTATATAATATATCTATAATATATACAGTATATATATATATATATATACTATATAATATATCTATAATATATACAGTGTATATATAATATATACATTTTATATATATTATATATACTATATAATATATCTATAATATATACAGTATATATATATATATATATAATATTAATGAGGCAGATCTGCGTCACCAGTTTGATTTTTACTGAACGTGATAAAAGGAAAGTGAGTCTTCCTGGTCTCTGATCTATCAGTCTATTGATCTATCAGTCTATTGGTTCACACTCATCTGATCCGACTTTTCCTCCTTTAGAGATTGAACCGGACCGGACCGGACCGGAACCGGACCGGACCGGACTGGCTGAAACTTGTGGAAGCAGCGTTTTGTTGACTGGCTTGAAATGATGAGTTCATTGAAAACAAAAAGTCACTGCAGAGTACTGAGGACCAGGATCACACTGAAGACCTGACCCGGTCTGGATCGGGTCAGGTCTTCAGTGTGAACTGGTCCAGACTGGGTCATGCTGAGGACCTGACCCGGTCTTACTGGTAGTTCCTCTGATGGTTGGATGTCTGAGCGGTTCAGACTGAGGTGGTGTTATCGGTGGTTCAGAGCTGGGCAACACGTCCTCTCTTCACTGGTTCTGATCCGATTAGATATAATATATAATATTAGAATTCTTTCTGGATGTTTTGTTCCTTCTTCTTAATAAAGAATGTTTAAAGCGTCTCCTCTCACCTGTCTGCAGGGATCTACAGGTGTACTCCATCACTGGTTGCTATGGTTACAGGTGTACTCCATCACTGGTTGCTATGGTTACAGGTGAGAGGTGAGGCTCTATAAACGTGAATATTATTAGCAGTAAACCAAAGGACCTGTCGGCCAATCAGAACGCAGTGTTTTCTGTTGCCGCAGTACACTGGGAAGAGGTCTTGAGGTTGCCATGACAACTGATTTATTGTCTTCCATGTTGCCCAGCTTTGGTTTCGTTGTGTTTTTGCCGCCCTCTGCAGCGACTGGCAGGCAGGCGCTCCTCACCTGCTGCTGAGTGTATTCACAGGTGTGTTTTGTTTCTGCGGCGTGTCGCTCGCACTGAGGTTAGCCGTTAGCGTTCTGCTACGTAGGGAAAGGTAAACGTCCGATTCACTGAATAAAAGAACGAGTCTGTATACCTGATAGTTCCTGGTTTAGCCTGAAGAGTGAGTGCGGCGGTTGCAGCGGCGGCCGGGAGGAACACGGGCGTCCAGCCGAGCCGCGGCGAGGACAGAACCGCCGGCTTCACTTGCATAAAAAACTGACGGGTCCACTAAGAATGTGATTCACAGCTCTGGAGAGAAACAGTAACAGCCGATCCGTGTGCTACCTGCCGACCGTCCGTCCGTCCGTCGGGACGTAGCGCCGACGTAGCGCCGACGTAGCGCCCAGCTAACCGACATTATTCATAAACCCAAACATGGTAGTTTAAATAGGTCTGATAATATGTGACTTTATATTGTTCTGGTCTATAAAAAGTTCTGTTTTTGATCCTCTGATAAGTGCTGAAGTTGTTCCGGAGGTCCGACGCGGCCGCGGCGTCTTTCATTTGGTTGCCAGGCCGACCGACCCGCTCACGCCCTCCAGCAGGTGACCTTTGACCTCTGGAGGGGGTCGCTTTAGTCCAGCTCCTTTAGTCCGGCCTGGCTACTACATCCATCTGGTCTGACAGGGTCCAGCTCCTCGTCCTGTCGCTACCCGATCAATGACCCGATCAATGACCCGATCAATGACCCGATCAATGACCCGATCAATGACTCGATCAATGACCCGATCAATGACCCGATCAATGACTCGATCAATGACCCGATCAATGACTCGATCAATGACCCGATCAATGACCCGATCAATGACTCGATCAATGACCCGATCAATGACCCGATCAATGACTCGATCAATGACTCGATCAATGACCCGATCAATGACTCGATCAATGACTCGATCAATGACCCGATCAATGACCTGATCAGAACCGTCCGTCGTCATGACGCGTTGCCTCTACTGCACGTGTGCGGCTGCACTCGCTGCATCTCAACAGATGTTGCTCCAGTGGAACCGTTCTGAGCCCGTTAGCCCGTTAGCTAACATTAGCTAGAGAGCTAGGCTAACCCGACCTCCGTCCGTACGGCAGCAAGCTAACGTTAGCTTAGCTTAAAGCTTAGCTCTTTAAAGATGGAGGTCAATCAGGAATATCAGCGTCAACATGCTAACTAGCCGCTAGCTCTGATAGCAGCTAGCAGCGGACGTTAGCTAACGTTAGCTTCCTGTGTCTTCCTATAGAAAGTGAATGTAAAATAGTCAAAATCAGTTAGCTCATCAGCTAACGGGACTCTTCTGTCTGCTGAAGTCAAATTAAAGCTAATTTATGTTAACTATAACTATAGTTACGGGGTTATGATGAGTAAACAACGAGCTACAATTAATACAAACCACTTTAATAGTGGATGAACAGCTGTTAATTATTATTATGAATGAATTAGTTATATATATATATATATAATATATATATTATATATTATATAATATATAAATATATTATATATTATATATTATATAAATATATTATATATTATATTATATATATTATATATAAATATATTATATATTATATATATAATATATTTATATAATATATATATAATATATATATATAATATATTATATATATATATATATTTATATAATATATAATATATAAATATATTATATATTATATTATATTATATATTATATATTATATTATATATATAATATATAATATATATAAATATATTATATATTATATATATAATATATTTATATATAATATATATATATATATTATATATATATATATATATATTTATATAATATATATATATATATAATATATTATATATATAATATATATAATATATAATATATTATATATATAATATATTTATATAATATATATATTATATATTGATGTAAACTAGTAGAACATAATGAGTACAGTAAGTTAGCTTGCAGTTAGCTAATGTTGAACTAAAGGTCTGAAACATGAGCTCTTTAGTGGCGGAGGTCGGAGGTCGGAGGTCTGAGGTTTGTCATTGATTGTAATAATCGATAGAATAGATGTATTGATAAACGAGCTCTGAACACATCTGTTAGCTTGTAAGCTAATGTTGTTGCATAATTTGCCAGCCGTCTGTTTCTGTTTCTTCTCCCTGACTGAACTCAAAGTTATTCATCAACGGTTCCACCTGTTTTTCCTCGCCGCCGCCGCCGTGCAGCAGATTTAACGCGTCATCGTTAACGCGACGGTTACTGATCAGGTCTTCCTGTCGTCCCGTCACACACATTGTCAGAGCAAGAAAGTGTCCAAGAAAAACATAAACAAAATCAATAAAACACATGCTAGTTTATAAAAGTATCTGAGAAGAGTGACGGAGCGCTCTGAGTGAGTGGACCAGAGCGCCCCCCCGGTGATCAGAGCGCCCCCCCTGTGATCAGAGCGCCCCCTGATGAGCAGAGCGCCCCCGGTGAATAGAGCGCCTCCCTGTGGTCAGAGCGCCCCCGGTGACCAGAGCGCCTCCCTGTGATCAGAGTGCCCTCCGTTGACCAGAGCGCCTCTCTGTGGTCAGAGCGCCCCCCCTGTGGTCAAAGCGCCCCCCGGTGACCAGAGCGCCTCCCTGTGGTCAGAGCGCCCCTGGTGACCAGAGCGCCTCCCTGTGATCAGAGCGCCCCTTCGGTGATCAGAGCGCCCCCTGGTGATTAGAGCACCTCCCTGTGATCAGAGCGCCCCCCGGTGATCAGAGCGCCCCTCTGGTGACCAGAGCGTCTCCCTGTGATCAGAGTGCCCCTTCGGTGATCAGAGCGCCCCCCGGTGATTAGAGCGCCCTCCGGTGATCAGAGCGCCCTCCGTTGATCAGAGCGCCCCCTGTGGTCAGAGCGCCCTCCAAGTGGAGCGCCGCTGTGCGCTGCAGCAGCTGTATTGCGTAGTGATGAGAGGTAACTGAGCGGTGTAGCTTATCTGAGGTTTGTTGTCTGAGTCTGTTCAGGTGGTTCTTATAACGTCCTGCTAACGTCCTGCTAACGTCCTTAAACACTTAAACTATAATTGATTACAGCCAGATTAACTAATCAGTGTGATCAGAGTTCTTCACCTCTCGTCTACATCGAGATCTATTGATTCCTGGAGCTTTCAGATGCATCCCATGACCTTCTTCCGGGGGTTAGCTGAGCAGACGGTGAGGTAATGGCGGGGCTGTGGGTCATGTGACTGAAGTCCTGTACTTAGATCACCTGATGACACCTGAGCAGGTTTGATTGGCTGAAGAAGGCCATGTCGTACAGTCGAAAGCTCTGGGAAAAGCTAGGTAAGAATATTTATCATTTGTCTTTAGATCAACCGTTCACTCAACCTTTTCTCCGATTTATCCTAAATTCTACATTTATCGTTTTTTATTGAGAATCTATAGATTATTATATTTTATTATATAAATATATTATATTTTATTATATATCATAAAATAAATATTATTATATATTACACAAATATATTATATTTTATTATTCCATATTTTATAGACCAAATGATTGATTAATCTACAGATCAATAAACTGACCGGCAGATTAATCAATAATCAAACTAACCGTTAGCTGCAGCCCTAAAGGTAACACATTTTAATGAGCTCTTATGTATGTATGAGCTCTGGGATCAGGACCGGATCAGGACCAGATCAGGACCGGATCAGGACCAGATCAGGACCAAGAGGAGTCTAAAGTGTGTTTTCTACTAGACTTCTGATGTTGGTTTTGATGTCGGTTGTGATGTTGGTTGTGATGTTGGTTCTAATGTTGGTTCTAATGTTGGTTCTAATGTTGGTTCTAATGTTGGTTTTGATGTCGGTTGTGATGTTGGTTCTAATGTTGGTTCTGATTTTGGTTGTGATGTCGGTTGTGATGTCGGTTCTGATGTCGGTTCCGATGTTGGTTCTAATGTTGGTTGTGATGTTGGTTGTGATGTTGGTTCTAATGTTGGTTTTGATGTCGGTTGTGATGTTGGTTCTAATGTTGGTTGTGATGTTGGTTGTGATGTTGGTTCTAATGTTGGTTTTGATGTCGGTTGTGATGTTGGTTGTGATGTTGGTTGTGATGTTGGTTCTAATGTTGGTTCTAATGTTGGTTCTGATGTTGGTTTTGATGTCGGTTGTGATGTTGGTTCTAATGTTGGTTCTGATTTTGGTTGTGATGTCGGTTGTGATGTCGGTTGTGATGTCGGTTGTGATGTTGGTTGTGATGTTGGTTCTAATGTTGGTTCTGATGTTGGTTCTGATGTCGGTTGTGATGTTGGTTCTGATGTTGGTTGTGATGTCGGTTGTGATGTCGGTTCTGATGTCGATTCTGATGTCGGTTGTGATGTCGGTTGTGATGTTGGTTCTGATGTTGGCTTTGATGTTGGTTCTAATGTTGGTTGTGATGTTGGTTGGGATGTTGGTTGTGATGTTGGTTGTGATGTTGGCTCTGATGTTGGTTCTGATGTTGGTTGTGATGTTGGCTCTGATGTTGGCTCTGATGTTGGTTCTGATGTTGGTTGTGATGTTGGTTGGGATGTTGGTTGTGATGTTGGTTGTGATGTTGGTTGTGATGTTGGCTCTGATGTTGGTTCTGATGTTGGTTCTGATGTTGGTTGTGATGTTGGTTGTGATGTTGGTTCTGATGTTGGTTGTGATGTTGGTTGTGATGTTGGTTCTGATGTTGGTTGGGATGTTGGTTGGGATGTTGGTTGGGATGTTGGTTGTGATGTTGGTTGTGATGTTGGTTCTGATGTTGGTTCTGATGTTGGTTGTGAAGTTGGCTCTGATGTTGGTTCTAATGTTGGTTGTGATGTTGGTTGTGATGTTGGTTGGGATGTTGGTTCTGATGTTGGTTCTGATGTTGGTGGAGATGAGGAACTCGGATCACACCAGAACTGAACTTTAACAGTCGTAGTTTTTTTCTCATTGAACCTTTTTGTGCTGTCGTGGCACTTTAACGAGCGCCGGATTATTATTATTATTATTATTATTATTATTATTATTATGGTTAATAACCGAGCGGCTCCAGATTGTCTCAAGGCAAACATGACGGGTTGGATCGGTTGAACTGGCACTGAGTCGTTTGGCACCGGACAGACTGCTGTGATGCTGCATTGTGAACCTGTAACACCTGTAAATATAAAAGTAGAACTCTGTAACGTAACGTAGGCGAGGCAGACGAGGAGCACGCAGTCGGTGCTGTGTGAGGTTGTTGGAGTGTGTGTGGCGTTTTCTTCATTTAGCTTAATCGGTTCCGTTTGGTTAGTGAAGGTAGATGCGGTTTAAAGCGGAAAAAAATCTCAGTTCGGACTCGGAGGCGTCCTTTCTGTCGCCGCTGTGACTTCAGCGTCCCGTTGGCTTCAGGTGCATCCGGCGCGGTTGGTCGACCCCCACCCCGACCTGGACCCTTCCCTCCGGCCTCCCTCGGGGCTCAGTCGGGCCCCGTGGTGGACACCGAGGCCTGGGGACCCTCGCCGTACGGGCCTCCGCCGCCGCTGCTGCTCCCGCCCTCAGGCTCCTCCTGGCTGGGGGAGGCCTCATCGCTCGGCCCGCCCCTGGACGTGACGGAGGCGGTGGTGGTCTCGGGGGAGGCGCTGTGGGCCTCCTGGGGGGCGCAGCCCGGGTGGTTCTTGCGGAAGTGTTGGTTGAGGATGGCCTGGAAGGGGAAGCTCTTGCCGCAGACGTGGCAGTGGAAGGGCTTGTTGCCGGTGTGCTTGCGGATGTGGTACTCCAGCTGGTCCTTGCGGGTGTACTTCTTCCCGCAGATGCGGCAGACGAACGGCGTGATGCCCATGTGCAGCCGCATGTGGCGGTCCAGGCTGCCTTTCTGGTTGAAGGACTTGCAGCAGTAGATGCAGGTGAGCCGCGGGTTGTAGCGGTACCAGCGGTCTCCCACCTGCTCCCTCAGGTAGTCCTCGTAGCCACCCATATCGAACGCTGCATGCTCCTCCCCCTGACGGGCAGAACCAAACGTTAATACAGAACCAGAACCAGAACTAGAACAGACGGGAGGAACATAGAGCTCTGAACTGCGCTGGTTTAGGTGCAGGCTTATTCTGGTTCCAGATCCTGAGTCGCCTCTTTAGAGGTTTGGTGTTGGCCCTGTCGGTGTTTTAGGGGGTGCTACTGGTTCTTTCTAAGGTTCTAGTGGCGACTGACGAGGTTCTAGAGATCCTTTAGGGGGTTCTTTAAGGAGATTTCAGGGGCTCCTTTAGGATTTTCTGGGGGGTAATTTAAGATCAGTTAACTAGGGGGTTCAGAGAGGTCTGGTTCTCCTGGTGGTCTACTGTAGTCCACCTGGGAGAGGTCTGGTTCTCCTGGTGGTCTACTGTAGTCCACCTGGGAGAGGTCTGGTTCTCCTGGTGGTCTACTGTAGTCCACCTGGGAGAGGTCTGGTTCTCCTGGTGGTCTACTGTAGTCCACCTGAGAGAGGTCTGGTTCTCCTGGTGGTCTACTGTAGTCCACCTGGGAGAGGTCTGGTTCTCCTGGTGGTCTACTGTAGTCCACCTGGGAGAGGTCTGGTTCTCCTGGTGGTCTACTGTAGTCCACCTGAGAGAGGTCTGGTTCTCCTGGTGGTCTACTGTAGTCCACCTGGGAGAGGTCTGGCTCTCCTGGTGGTCTACTGTAGTCCACCTGAGAGAGGTCTGGTTCTCCTGGTGGTCTACTGTAGTCCACCTGGGAGAGGTCTGGCTCTCCTGGTGGTCTACTGTAGTCCACCTGGGAGAGGTCTGGTTCTCCTGGTGGTCTACTGTAGTGGTCTGGTTCTTGGTACCTGGGAGCTCGGCTGTCGCAGCTCGTCCGCCCTGCTGGGAGACTCGCTCTTCGCCCTCTGCCGCTCCGCCAGGACGACCACGCTGCCGGTGGGACTGAACCTGAGACAGGAAGACACAGGAAGACGTCATCTGGCGTCTACGGTAGCGACAGGAAGACGCTCTGCGGCGGCTCATCGCCGTGACTCACCTGTCTGTCTCGCTGAAGCTGGAGGACGGTTGGGCGCTCCGGGTCCCCAGAGCCCCCACGGGCCCCGTCACCAGCGTGCTGCGTCCCGAGGTGTCGATCATCACAGTGGTCCCCTCCTCCACCGCCCCCCCGTCCTCCTCCTGGTGCTCCCCCGCTCCGATCCAGTCCTCCATCCTCTCCGTCTTGATCCGTACTCGGTCCATGCCGCCGCCGCCCTCCTCGGCGCTGCCCGTCCGCTCCGGCTCGCTGCTCGTCTCCACGTACCACTGACCGGCCCGGTTGATGCGAAGGATCGGTTCTTTGCCCGCTCTGCCGGAGACCCCGGTCTCCTCCAGCCCGCTGTGCTCCACCGTCGGCGGCGGGCTGAGAGGCTCCTCGGCGGGGCTGACCGCCTCGCACACCTCCGCACCCCCCCGCGCGCCGAGCAGCCTCAGGCCAGCGTGATGACCGCCCGCTCGCACCACGGCCTCCAGGGTCCTAGTACCCCTGGAGCCCCGCGCCGCCGCCTCGTCCTCCCGCGGCTCCTCGTCCAGGTCGGCGAGGCTGATCTTCAGGTGGATGCCCTCCAGGATCTGCGTGCAGCGGTCGATGATGTGCTGCATCTGCAGGAAGCTGGCGGCCGTCAGGTAGCTGATGATGTCGGCGAGCTGCAGGCAGAGGCGGCCCGTGTAGCAGAAGGACAGCAGCTGCTCGAACACCGACGGGTTGCGGATCACCGTCAGCGACACGGTGCTCATCTGGCCCAGAGACATGTGGTCCCGGAAGTACGGCGAGCTGGCGGCGAGGACCACCTTGTGAGCCCGGAAGCTCTGACCCTGAACGTTGACCACGATGTCACAGAGACGACCTTGAACCCGGAGCTGGTTCAGCTGAGACAGAACCGAGTTACTGAAGTCCGGGATGTCCAGCTGGATGCTGCCGGACCGCTCCATGCTGCAGCCTGCAGGGACACAACAGGGACCGGGATCAGGACCAGGACCGGGACCGGGACCGGGACCAGGACCAGGACCAGGATCAGGACCAGGTCCAGGATCAGGACCAGGACCAGGACCAGGACCATGACCAGGACCAGGCCCAGGACCGGGACATCACACCAATATACCTGCAGTGACATCACTGACTGGTGGCGTGGCCAGAAAGCTGATCTGTAATAACAGCCGTTATTGATCACAGCTGATCTGTAATAACAGCCGTTATTGATCACAGTTGATCTGTAATAACAGCCGTTATTGATCAGAGCTGATCTGTAATAACAGTCGTTATTGATCACAGCTGATCTGTAATAACAGTCGTTATTGATCACAGCTGATCTGTAATAACAGTCGTTATTGATCACAGTTGATCTGTAATAACAGCCGTTATTGATCACAGCTGATCTGTAATAACAGTCGTTATTGATCAGAGCTGATCTGTAATAACAGCCGTTATTGATCACAGCTGATCTGTAATAACAGCCGTTATTGATCAGAGCTGATCTGTAATAACAGCCGTTATTGATCAGAGCTGATCTGTAATAACAGCCGTTATTGATCACAGTTGATCTGTAATAACAGCCGTTATTGATCAGAGCTGATCTGTAATAACAGCCGTTATTGATCAGAGCTGATCTGTAATAACAGCCGTTATTGATCACAGTTGATCTGTAATAACAGCCGTTATTGATCACAGTTGATCTGTAATAACAGCTGTTATTGATCGGCTCAGCTACATACATTATAATAATATAATTATGTATAAATATGATTATTATTATTATTCTATCACTGATCGTGACATCATGAACACGTCTATCTGAAGGTGGATCATGTGACTCTGCTGAGCACCAATCACAACAAGACTTATCACATCAAAGAAAACAACAGAACTGGTGATGTCATTAACCAGCAGAGACTGACAGCCAATCAGGGGAGACCCTGATCCAGGACCAGGGGAGACCCTGATCCCGGACCAGGGGAGACCCTCCTGATCCTGGACCAGGGGAGACCCTCCTGGACCAGGGGAGACCCTCCTGATCCTGGACCAGGGGAGACCCTCCTGATCCCGGACCAGGGGAGACCCTCCTGGCCCCGGACCAGGGGAGACCCTCCTGGCCCCGGACCAGGGGAGACCCTCCTGGACAAGGTCTCACAGTGATCATCAGAGGAGAGGTGTTGATGGTGGAGACGTTGATCCGGGTCTCCAGACCCTCCTGGACCTGCATCCTGTCAGACTCTTTGATGCTGGGGGGTCACCTGTAGGACCCCATGAGGGTCTCCAGACACACCTGGTCTCTGACGTCACCAATCTGTCACGTGACACATGAACACACCGTCACTGGCCCGGACCAGGTCCACATGGAGGCTCCAGGTTCGGTACCAGCATCACAGAACCTGACAGCCAGATCAGGACCCAGCTCCGGGTCCAGGTCCGGGTCTGGGTCCAGGTCTCAGGGGACCAGGTAAACATCCAGGTGTGCAGCCTGACTCTCACCTGAAGGGGGGTCTGGTTTCAGGGCGGGGTGCAGGAGAGGCTTCAGACCTGCAGCCCGCTGGGCATCGTTACCAGGACGGGGGGGGGAGGCGGTTCGGTTCGGTTCGGTTCGGCAGACCCGCTGCTCCTCCAGGATCCTCCAGGCTCCGGGGCTCCAGCGGTGGTCGGGAGGGTTCAAGGCCGGCGGACAGCAGCTGAGCTCCGGTTCCGGTCAGTCTGCAGCCGCTGCGCCGCCATGCCGCTGCAAGTCAGGCTCGGTTCGGGTCCAGGTCCGGGTTCTGGTTCAGGTTCGGGTTCTGGTTCGGGTTCGGGTCCAGCGGGCTGCTGCTGCTTCTCATCTTCCTCTTCACGGCAGAAGGGCCGAGACTGCAGGAAGGAAGGAGGGAAGGAAGAAACCGCGCTGGGCATGCTGGGAGATGTAGTTGTCTTCCGGGAGGAGCGCTGCCTCCACGGCGGCTATAAGACTTCACCTCCCAGCATGCATCTGTGAGGAGGGGAGTCACCATTGCACTGGAGTTTGGCAAAGTGAGTTCACACGCGCGCGCACATGCACACACCCTAATAAAGATGATATATATGTATATATATAAATATCATTTAACATTAAACTCCGAGAACATTTGAAGTTTCGTTTTTAACCGGAAACGTTTCAGTTGTAATAAAAACAATAAACTCAAAGTGACGTCTGGTGTCGTCATCAGTTACCTGTTGATGACATCAGTTACCTGTTGACGTCATCTCACCTTCAGGTGGTACAACATGTCCCCAAATTATCACAACATCATAAACTGGAAGCTGTCAAAATAAATAAAAAAATAAAATAAAAATAAATAAATGACTATGAGTAAATGAATATATCATTACAGGTACCACAAATAATATTATAAATAAATGTAGGTATTAATTAATTAATCAATTTGCTATTTATTTACCTTTTTATTAATTAATAAATTGATATTTATTAACTTTCCTATCAAATTTATTTATACATTTTTGCATTTATTTTTTATTTATTTATAAATGTATTTATTCATTTTTAAATTGTATGTATTTATTTATTTGTGGCGGCACTATAGTGCAGTTCATGAGTTCAACCAGCAGGGGTCAGCAGTCAGGCTCTACCGGGAGCTACTGCTAGCCTAGCTTAGCTTAGAGACTGCTAGCCTAGCTTAGCATAGAGACTGCTAGCCTAGCTTAGCATAGAGACTGCTAGCCTAGCTTAGCTTAGAGACTGCTAGCCTAGCTTAGCTTAGAGACTGCTAGCCTAGCTTAGCATAGAGACTGCTAGCCTAGCTTAGCTTAGAGACTGCTAGCCTAGCTTAGCATAGAGACTGCTAGCCTAGCTTAGCATAGAGACTGCTAGCCTAGCTTAGCATAGAGACTGCTAGCCTAGCTTAGCATAGAGACTGCTAGCCTAGCTTAGCATAGAGACTGCTAGCCTAGCTTAGCTTAGAGACTGCTAGCCTAGCTTAGCATAGAGACTGCTAGCCTAGCTTAGCATAGAGACTGCTAGCCTAGCTTAGCATAGAGACTGCTAGCCTAGCTTAGCATAGAGACTGCTAGCCTAGCTTAGCTTAGAGACTGCTAGCCTAGCTTAGCATAGAGACTGCTAGCCTAGCTTAGCATAGAGACTGCTAGCCTAGCTTAGCTTAGAGACTGCTAGCCTAGCTTAGCATAGAGACTGCTAGCCTAGCTTAGCATAGAGACTGCTAGCCTAGCTTAGCATAGAGACTGCTAGCCTAGCTTAGCTTAGAGACTGCTAGCCTAGCTTAGCATAGAGACTGCTAGCCTAGCTTAGCATAGAGACTGCTAGCCTAGCTTAGCTTAGAGACTGCTAGCCTAGCTTAGCATAGAGACTGCTAGCCTAGCTTAGCATAGAGACTGCTAGCCTAGCTTAGCATAGAGACTGCTAGCCTAGCTTAGCTTAGAGACTGCTAGCCTAGCTTAGCATAGAGACTGCTAGCCTAGCTTAGCTTAGAGACTGCTAGCCTAGCTTAGCATAGAGACTGCTAGCCTAGCTTAGCATAGAGACTGCTAGCCTAGCTTAGCTTAGAGACTGCTAGCCTAGCTTAGCATAGAGACTGCTAGCCTAGCTTAGCTTAGAGACTGCTAGCCTAGCTTAGCATAGAGACTGCTAGCCTAGCTTAGCATAGAGACTGCTAGCCTAGCTTAGCTTAGACAAACAAACAAACTGAAGTCAAACAGAAGTTAGTTCAGATGTTTGAGAACGTCTGCAGTTTATTTTTTAATGCCGAGACAACGAGATCATTATTTAGCTAAGTGTGTGTGTGTGTGTGTTGAATTATTCATCTCCTATAGAGCAGCAGTGGAGCAATTATTATTATTTATTCATCAGTGTGTCAGAGGACACCGAGGACGGAAACCTGCTGCTGCTGCTCACACAATGCACACAATACACACAACACACACAATACACACAACACACACAACACACACAATGCACACAATACACACAACACACACAATACACACAACACACACAATACACACAACACACACAACACACACAATGCACACAATACACACAACACACACAATACACACAACACACACAATACACACAACACACACAACACACACAATGCACACAATACACACAACACACACAATACACACAATGCACACAATACGCACAACACACAATACACACAACACACACAATACACACAACACACACAATACACACAACACACACAATGCACACAATACACACAACACACACAATACACACAATGCACACAATACACACAACACACACACAACACACACAATACACACAACACACACAATACACACAACACACACAATACACACAACACACACAACACACACAATACACACAATACACACAATACATACAATACACACAACACACACAATACACACAATACACACAATACACACAACACACACAATACACACAACACACACAATACACACAATGCACACAATACACACAATACACACAACACACACAATGCACACAATGCACACAATACACACAATACACACAACACACACAATACACACAATGCACACAATACACACAATACACACAACACACACAATGCACACAATGCACACAATACACACAACACACACAATACACACAACACACACAATACACACAATGCACACAATACACACAACACACACAATACACACAACACACACAATACACACAATACACACACACACAATACATACAACACACACAATACACACAACACACACAATACACACAATACACACAACACACACAATACACACAATACACACAACACACACAATACACACAACACACAATACACACAATACACACAACACACACAATACACACAATACACACAATACACACAACACACACAACACACACAATACACACAACACACACAATACACACAACACACACAATACACACAACACACACAATGCACACAACACACACAACACACACAATACACACAACACACACAACACACTGTCCAGGCTGCAGTGTACCAGAGCAGTAGGGTGGTCACAGGGTGGTCACAGGGTTGTCACAGAGTGGTCACAGGGTGGTCTTAGGGTGGTCACAATGGTGGTCGTAGGGTGGTCACAGGGTGGTCACAGGGTGGTCACAGGGTGGTCACAGGGTGGTCGTAGAGTGGTCACAGAGTGGTCACAGGGTGGTCGTAGGGTTGTCACAATGGTGGTCGTAGGGTGGTCACAATGGTGGTCGTAGGGTGGTCACAGGGTGGTCGCAGGGTGGTCGTAGGATGGTCACAGGGTGGTCGTAGGGTTGTCACAGAGTCGTCGCAGGGTGGTCGCAGGGTGGTCGTAGGGTGGTCGTAGGGTGGTCGTAGAGTGGTCACAGGGTGGTCACAGGGTGTTCACAATGGTGGTCGTAGAGTGGTCACAGGGTGGTCACAGGGTGGTCGTAGGGTGGTCGCAGGGTGGTCGTAGAGTGGTCACAGGGTGGTCGTAGGGTTGTCACAGAGTGGTCACAGGATGGTCTTAGGGTGGTCACAGGGTGGTCGTAGGGTTGTCACAGAGTGGTCACAGGGTGGTCTTAGGGTGGTCACAATGGTGGTCGTAGGGTGGTCACGGTGGTCGCAGGGTGGTCGTAGAGTGGTCACAGGGTGGTCGTAGGGTTGTCACAATGGTGGTCGTAGGGTGGTCGCAGGGTGGTCGTAGGATGGTCACAGGGTGGTCGTAGTGTTGTCACAGAGTCGTCAAAGAGTGGTCGCAGGGTGGTCGCAGGGTGGTCGTAGGGTGGTCGTAGAGTGGTCACAGGGTGGTCGTAGGGTGGTCGCAGAGTGGTCACAGGGTGGTCTTAGGGTGTTCACAATGGTGGTTGTAGGGTGGTCGCAGGGTGGTCGTAGAGTGGTCACATGGTGGTCGTAGGGTGGTCACAGGGTGGTCACAGTGGTCGTAGGGTGCTCTTAGGGTGGTCGCAGAGTGGTTGCAGGATGGTCTTAGGGTGGTCGTAGGGTGGTTGTAGAGTGGTCACAGGGTGGTCGAAGGATGTCACAGGGTGGTCACAGAGTGGTCGTAGGGTGGTCTTAGGGTGGTCGCAGAGTGATTGCAGGATGGTCTTAGGGTTGTTGTAGAGTGGTCACAGGGTGGTCACAGGGTGGTCATAGGGTGGTTGTAGAGTGGTCACAGGGTGGTCGTAGGATGGTCACAGGGTGGTCACAGGGTGGTCGTAGGATGGTCACAGGGTGGTCACAGGGTGGTCGTAGTAAATTCTAAATTCGGCAAAAACTATGAGATTGTTTAGACATTTTAAAGGTATTCTGATTATTTAACAGACCCCTATTGTTGTTTTTTATTTTTTATTTATTCATCTTTTCCTTTCCTTATATTTCATTTGTTGTATAATTTATTTCATATTCTTCTTTTTACTGAAAAATATATTTGCAGAATATTTTGTAATGATAAATCTGAACATGTCTATGAATTTACTGTATTGAACTTTTGAAATAAAATATGAAAGATAATAAAGAGATAACTATGGAGACGCCATGCTGGTGTAATGTTCCTTCTGCTGTCGGAACTTTCCTTATATTGAGTTTGAATATGTGTTCTGTTAAAGAGAGAGTCTGACTCCAGTTCCTGTAGCTGTGGCTGTAGTCCGGGTGTTTCCATCCGGGACACCGACCTGTAGACGCGTTGTTTAGTCGGGACAACGCCCACTCTGCCTCAGCGAGCAGCGTGTCCGGTTTCTCTGCGGAGTGAATCACCTGCTCTATAGACAATCTCTGATCGCTGGAATTTCAGGTCTTTGTTGTTGCGCTTCTGTCCGACCAGCCAATCAGCGCCCTGCTCCGCTCTGGAAACGCCCACAACGTCTACTAACCGACCAATCAGAGAGCTCCCAGAGCCGGACGCCATTTTGTCGTGTTCAGGCCGCGGTGGCTGCTGGGTAGAGTTAGAACCTGTTGATCTGTAGTTCCGTGTTGTGCGATGGACGGGTGAGTTCTGCTCTCCTCTCCTCTCCTCTCCTCTCCTCTCCTCTCCTCTCCTCTCCTCTCCTCTCCTCTCCCTGTTCTACTGAACCCTCACAGCAACAGCATGAACACAGCCCGCTACAGATCCTCAGAGAGCTGCTGCTGCTGCTGCTGCTGCTGCTGCTGCTGCTGCTGCTGGGCCGCGGACTGAAGCTACAGCTGTGTTTGTGCTGTTAGCAGGAAGCTAGCTGCAGCGTTAGCATCAGTGTTAGCATCAGAGTTAGCATCAGAGTTAGCATCAGTGTTAGCATCAGAGTTAGCATCAGTGTTAGCATCAGAGTTAGCATCAGAGTTAGCATCAGTGTTAGCATCAGAGTTAGCATCAGTGTTAGCATCAGAGTTAGCTGCAGCGTTAGCATCAGTGTTAGCATCACTGTTAGCATCAGTGTTAGCATCAGAGTTAGCATCAGAGTTAGCATCAGTGTTAGCATCAGAGTTAGCATCACTGTTAGCATCAGAGTTAGCATCAGAGTTAGCATCACTGTTAGCATCACTGTTAGCATCAGAGTTAGCATCACTGTTAGCATCAGAGTTAGCATCAGTGTTAGCATCAGAGTTAGCATCACTGTTAGCATCACTGTTAGCATCAGAGTTAGCATCAGAGTTAGCATCAGAGTTAGCTTCAGAGTTAGCATCACTGTTAGCATCAGTGTTAGCATCAGAGTTAGCATCAGAGTTAGCATCAGTGTTAGCATCAGAGTTAGCTTCAGAGTTAGCATCACTGTTAGCATCAGAGTTAGCATCAGAGTTAGCATCACTGTTAGCATCAGAGTTAGCATCAGAGTTAGCATCACTGTTAGCATCAGAGTTAGCATCACTGTTAGCATCAGTGTTAGCATCAGAGTTAGCATCACTGTTAGCATCACTGTTAGCATCAGAGTTAGCATCAGAGTTAGCTTCAGAGTTAGCATCACTGTTAGCATCAGTGTTAGCATCAGAGTTAGCATCAGAGTTAGCATCACTGTTAGCATCAGAGTTAGCATCAGTGTTAGCATCACTGTTAGCATCAGAGTTAGCTTCAGAGTTAGCATCACTGTTAGCATCAGAGTTAGCATCAGTGTTAGCATCAGTGTTAGCATTACTGTTAGCATCAGAGTTAGCATCAGAGTTAGCATCACTGTTAGCATCAGAGTTAGCTTCAGAGTTAGCATCAGTGCTAGCTCCAGAGTTAGCATCAGAGTCAGCATCAGTGTTAGCATCAGAGTTAGCATCACTGTTAGCATCAGAGTTAGCATCAGTGTTAGCATCAGAGTTAGCATCAGAGTTAGCATCAGTGTTAGCATCAGAGTTAGCATCAGAGTTAGCATCAGTGTTAGCATCAGAGTTAGCATCAGAGTTAGCATCAGTGCTAGCTCCAGAGTTAGCATCAGAGTTAGCATCAGTGTTAGCATCAGAGTTAGCATCAGTGCTAGCATCAGAGTTAGCATCAGAGTTAGCATCAGTGTTAGCATCAGAGTTAGCATCAGAGTTAGCATCAGTGCTAGCTCCAGAGTTAGCATCAGAGTCAGCATCAGTGTTAGCATCAGAGTTAGCATCAGAGTTAGCATCAGTGTTAGCATCAGAGTTAGCATCAGAGTTAGCATCAGTGTTAGCATCAGAGTTAGCATCAGAGTTAGCATCAGTGCTAGCTCCAGAGTTAGCATCAGAGTTAGCATCAGTGTTAGCATCAGAGTTAGCATCAGTGTTAGCATCAGTGTTAGCATCAGAGTTAGCATCAGTGCTAGCATCGGAACGGGCCACAACTCCTCTCCTCTCTGCATTAACTGAACCTGGTATCTTAACGGGACCTGGTTCACCTGTAAACACTCACCTGTCTCTACCAGGTGTGAGGTTAATGACTTCAGTCCGATCAGCTCCACGGTGTCTCACTGAGGAGACACAGCCTCTGAGACATGAGGAGGTTCAGCTGGATGTGTTTAATGTGAGCCGAACTGAAGGAAGGTCCCAGCTGATCAGTGTAACGTTAAAGAGTCATGTTCTATCAGGTTTATAGTTTGAGGATTTGGAAGTTAACTTAAAAATGAGGGTTTTTCAGATGGAGTTCAGTTTGACTTGCTCGAGAACGAACTGAAATGACTGGTACTCAGATGTAATTTAGACTGGAGGCATAAATTGAAGTTGATTATTGCTAAACATGAGTTTTTACCACAAAACAAGTCACTTATAAAACTAGTTTTTATATAAACTACTCTAGCTTTATGTGTGCCGAATTGAAGGAAGGTCCCAGTTGATGAGTTTAAAGAGTAAAGAGTGATGTTCTATCAGGTTTGTGGGTTTGAAGATTAAGAAGTTAACTTTAAATGAGTGTTTTTCAGATGGAGTTCAGTTTGACTTGCTCGAGAACGAACTGAAATGACTGGTACTCGGATGTAATTTAGACTGGAGGCCAACATTGAAGCTAAACATGAGTTTTTCCCGCAAAATAAGTCACTTCTAATAGTTTTTATTTGAACGTATCCAGCTTCATGTGTGCCGAATTGAAGGATGGTCCCAGTTGATCAGTTTAAAGTGTAAAGAGTGATGTTCTATCAGGTTTGTGGGTTTGAAGATAAGGAAGTTAACTTTAAATGAGGGTTTTTCAGATGGAGTTCTTTCTGGGTGAGCAGACGGAAGTAACTGGTGCTCAAATGTTAAACGTGCATTTAGATTGAATTCCTTCTTTAAAGCTGAATGTAGATTGAGTTGAGTTTTAAATGTTAGATGTTGATTTGAAGTGGTTGTATTTAACTAACTAACTGGTGATACTGCAGGACATTAAAGACTCAACTGGTGTGAAATGAAACTCCACTGAGGTGTTGGCAGAGGGAGGAAACATGAGAACAACCAGTTAGTCCTGCAGCTGTTTACGGTTCCTGTAATCACATTCTAACCAATAAGGAGAGATGAGTATTGATATGTTAGTAGTAGTCCCCTCTGGAGACAGGCAGGTTGTGTCCACGGCTGCCTCTACCTGTTCACAGTGTAGATGTGGTGTTGTGTGCAGACTGAGAGGCGTTTGAGTTCCTGATGTGAATATTTGAGCTCTGTCGGGGCTCATCCGTCCCCTGAGGGTCCTCCAGCTGCTGACAGGCTGTACAGTCACAGCACAGGCAGCCGGGCCAGCCAGTTTTTCATCTCGGTGTCGGAGACGTTCGTCCGACTCTGTGCTCCGACTATTCACTTCTACATGTGACATGTTACGTCTCACGTACAGTACATGTACGTGTACACGTGACATGTACTGTACTTCAGACGTTCACCTGTCTCCTTTATGAGTCTGTCATTCTCTTTCCTGCACTTCTTGCTTTAATATTTTACTTCCTCTCACTGTGTTTATTATTTCACCAAATCAGATTCCTTCTATTCCTTCTACCTGCTGACCCAGAGACCGGACTCTCATTCTAAAAAGTACTAATTATTATTATTATTATTATTAGAGGCGGCAAAAAATGGATTCACCCGAGTATTTTATTAACAATTTCTAAACAGATGTTTATCTTTTATTGTGGTAGTCTGAGTAACGTGACGTCATATCTTTTATTGTGGTAGTCTGAGTAACGTGACGTCATATCCGTTCCGTATCCGTCAACCAAAACAAACCTCAGAGAGTCTAAAACGTTGGAGGGTCAGCGTGGATACGACCTGCACCCCCCCATGTTAAATCCAGCGTGGTAAACACTACACATCCAGTAAAGGATGGAAACACTTTGGGTTTCACACATTGACAGGAAAAGCAGAGCTAGACAGAGCAGAGCTAAAGCTGCATGCTAACTCTGTCACGGACAGGAAACGTTATGGTACGGCGGTGACGTTATGGTACGGCGGTGACGTTATGGTACGGCGGTGACGTTATGGTACGGCGGTGACGTTATGGTATGGAGGTAACGTTATGGTATGGAGGTAACGTTATGGTACGGAGGTGACGTTATGGTATGGCGGTGACGTTATGGTATGGAGGTAACGTTATGGTATGGAGGTAACGTTATGGTATGGAGGTAACGTTATGGTATGGCGGTAACGTTATGGTACGGAGGTAACGTTATGGTACGGCGGTGACGTTATGGTACGGCGGTAACGTGGCGGTACGGCGGTGACGTGGCGGTACGGCGGTGACGTGGCGGTACGGCGGTGACGTGGCGGTGGAGCCGGCCGTCGCTCGTCGATAAAGAGAACGGAGCTGACGGTAGAGCTAGAGACCACGTTGGAGAAGTTAGAGGAAGTAGACAAGTGGGACTGTCGATGTTAGCTGCCGTTACTAAGCAACCAAAACCTTCGTGCTACGATGGCGATGTGGTGATTTAGCAGGAAGCCTCACTGACTGAACTCAACAGAGTCAAAACAAAGAGAAACCAGTCCGTCTGACCTTTCTACAGGATGTTGTGACGTCGTCGGTCAGAGAGGGTGAAGCAGTGAAACAGATCACAACGTTCTGAACTAACAGGATTAACTGGTCCTCCAGCCTTGTGGCCGTAGCCATCTTGGTTTTGGGCTGCTGCCATCTTGTTTATGTTAGCTGTAGCATCTTGGTTGTTTTTGGTCATCGCCATCTTGGCTTGTAGCCGTCGCCATCTTGTTTTTTGTTGGGTTAAGTGGTTAAAGTTGTAAGATGAAAACACGGACAACTCTCAGACCGGACAACTCCATGGTAGCGACCTGTCAATCAGCAGGTAGCCCCGCCCTGAAGCCTCCCCTGCTTTATGGTCTATGTGACTCTAAACGGGACCATCAGTTACTAAATGAACATCATGCTGTATGAAGAAGACTTGAACCATAAACTCATGTTTACGATGTTTACTGAGGTCATAAATCAAGAGAGACTCAGAGACTTCTATAGAACCAGATGAGTCCCCCCCCCCACCCCCCCACCCCCCCACCCCCGCTGGCTGCTAGACAGGATGAAGGTTTCAGACTCTTCATCATTGACTTCTCTTCTCAGACCTGGAGGTTCTCCGCTGATCTATATGCAAACAAATCTATATCTTTATACTCTAATATCTAAATCTGATCATCTCTTCTTCCCATAATTGATAATTGATATGTGTCCTCTCTGCTGGGTTTCTCTGCCCCTCAGTCCGTCTCCTCAGGCTCTAACCCTGTTGACCTTTGTTTGGCTTGTTGTCAGTTTTTCTCCTGCTGCCTCTAACACGCTGTCTTCTCTTCACAGCAGTGTCCACCAAGATATAACAGTTGGTACTAAGGTAGGCACCTCTGCTCCCCCCGCCCTCCTCTTCATCATCCTCCTCCTCTTCTTCTTCCTCCTCCTCCTCCACCTCACGCTCATGAACGTGTCATGAGCGTGATATAAACATTTGAATGTGTCATGAGCGTGATATGAATGTGTTATAAACGTGTCATGAGCGTGATATGAACGTGTCATAAGCGTGATATTAACGTGATATGAATGTGTTATAAACATGTCAAGAGCGTGATATAAACGTGTTATAAATGTGTCATGAGCGTGTTATGAGCGTGATATAAACTTATAAGCATGTTATGAGAGTGATATAAACATGTTATAAACATGTTATAAACGTGTTATAAACGTGTCATAAACATGATATTAACGTGATATGAATGTGTTATAAACGTGTCATAAGCGTGTTATAAACGTGTCATGAGCGTGATATGAACGTGTTATAAACGTGTCATGAGCGTGATATGAACGTGATATGAATGTGTTATAAACATGTCAAGAGCGTGATATAAACGTGTTATAAATGTGTCATGAGCGTGTTATGAGCGTGATATAAACTTATAAGCATGTTATGAGAGTGATATAAACATGTTATAAACATGTTATAAACGTGTTATAAACGTGTCATAAACATGATATTAACGTGATATGAATGTGTTATAAACGTGTCATAAGCGTGTTATAAACGTGTCATGAGCGTGATATGAACGTGTCATAAGCGTGATATTAACGTGTCATAAGCGTGATATTAACGTGTCATGAGCATGATATGAATGTGTTATAAACGTGTCATAAGCGTGTTATAAACGTGTCATGAGCGTGATATGAACGTGTCATAAGCGTGATATTAACGTGATATGAATGTGTTATAAACATGTCAAGAGCGTGATATAAACGTGTTATAAATGTGTCATGAGCGTGTTATGAGCGTGATATAAACTTATAAGCGTGTTATGAGCGTGATATAAACATGTTATAAACATGTTATAAACGTGTCATAAACATGATATTAACGTGATATGAATGTGTTATAAACGTGTCATAAGCGTGTTATAAACGTGTTATGAGCGTGTTATAAACATGTTAAACATGTTATGAGCGTGTTATAAACATGTTATGAACGTGTTATGAGCGTGTTATAAACATGATATAAACATGTTATGAACGTGTTATAAACATGTTATGAGCGTGTTATAAACATGATATGAACGCGTTATAAACATGTTATAAACATGTCATGAGTGTGTTATAAACGTGTTATAAACGTGTTATAAACGTGTCATAAGCGTGATATTAACGTGATATGAATGTGTTATAAACGTGTCATAAGCGTGATATTAACGTGATATGAATGTGTTATAAACGTGTCATAAGCGTGTTATAAACGTGTCATGAGCGTGTTATAAACATGTTATGAACGTGTTATAAACTTATTATGAACGTGTTATAAACATGTTATGAACGTCTTATCAGCGTGTTATAAACATGTTATGAACGTGTTATGAGCGTGTTATGAGTGTGTTATAAACATGTCATGAGCGTGATATAAACTTATTATGAGCGTGTTATAAACATGTTATGAACGTGTTACGAGCGTGTTATAAACATATTATGAACGTGTTATGAACGTTTTATAAACATGTTATAAACGTGTTATGAACGTGTTATAAACGTGTTATAAACATGTTATGAACGTGTTATAAACATGTTACGAACGTGTTATAAACGTGTTATGAATGTGTTATGAACGTGTTATGAACGTGTTATGACCAGCAGCAGTGATGTAGTCCCTTTATTCAGCCTGTCACAAATGATCCGTCAGCGTTGACAGATCAGATCCGTCTCTCTGTTTTATTCTATCTTTGTTTGGAAAATGCTCTCGTGGTGTGTTCAAGGACCCTCTGACATCAGAGATATCAATCAGCTGATGCTTGATGCTTCACCGTAGAGCTGAACAGAAGTCAGAAGGTCTTGGTTTCCTCTGGCAGTAAACTGAATAAGTCCGTTGTGATGGTTTAATTAATGAAGGTAATAATCATCAGATTAATGATAACACCATAACAGAAGATCATTGATCTGTTTCCATGGTGATTAATGAATGTGATCAGGTTAATGAGATGAAACCTCAGGTGTTCAGAGAAGGTTAAATCAGCGTTATTTCAACAGAGGTTTGGTGGAGAGACTCAGGTGTGAAGGAGGAAACAGGAATGTGAGGTGTTGACTTCCTGCTTCCTGTCAGAGAGCAGCAGACACGAACCAGTCTGTCTGCTCAGCTGATCACCTGTGGTGGGCGTGGCCTTGTCTACCTGAGGGAGAGACACACCGCTGCTGTTTCACAGTATGAGTCCTCCTGTAGCTGAGGGGGCAGAACATCCTCCTGGGAGGGCTTTTATTGTGAAGGGAAGGTGCTGAGCTCCAGCTGAACATCTGAGTGTTGTTATAGTCATTAGTGTGTTGTCCCCCTGAGCAGCCTGAGGCAGGCGCTGGGTGTGTTGTCCCCCTGAGCAGCCTGAGGCAGGCGCTGGGTGTGTTGTCCCCCTGAGCAGCCTGAGGCAGGCGCTGGGTGTGTTGTCCCCCTGAGCAGCCTGAGGCAGGCGCTGGGTGTGTTGTCCCCCTCAGCAGCCTGAGGCAGGCGCTGGGTGTGTTGTCCCCCTCAGCAGCCTGAGGCAGGCGCTGGGTGTTTTGTCCCCCTGAGCAGCCTGAGGCAGGCGCTGGGTGTTTTGTCCCCCTCAGCAGCCTGAGGCAGGCGCTGGGTCGGTCAGCAGCTGTCAGACAGCAGGTCCCGGTCCAGGTCCAGAGAGGGGACCAGGACTCAGGTTACTGCTGGATTATTGATGTGAGGAGCTGTAAGAGGATCTGAGCTGCTCAGGTTCCTCTCTCAGTAAATGAGCTGTAATTATTCATTAAGGCTGTCGGTCTGTTCGTTACTGTCTCCTTTCATCACCTCGTCCAACTCATCACCAACTCTTTAGTTTCATATCAGTCACATGAACTCATATTTAGTGTTTCTGAACCATTCATCTCCCACTAAGAGAAGTCCACTAACATTAACACAACTAATTCTACTCATATTACAAACTAGGGCCGTCATCAATTCAAATATTTAATCACAGATTAATCTCACATTATTTATCTGTTCATAATGAACCTTAAAGGAGATTAGTCCAGTATTTAATCCTCTTATCAACATGGGAGTGGACTAATATGCTGTTTTATGCAAATGTATGTATATATGTATTATTGTAAATCATTAACAACACAGATCAATAACAGATATTGATCCAGAAACCCTCACAGGTACTGCATTTAGCATAAAACAATCAGCTCCAATCATAACATGTCAAACTGCAGCCCAACAGGCAACAACAGCTGTCAGTGTGTCAGTGTGCTGACTTGACTATGACTTGCCCCAAACTGCATGTGATTATCATAAAGTGGGCATGTCTGTAAAGGGGAGACTCGTGGGTACCCATAGAACCCATTTACATTCACTGATCTGGAGGTCAGAGGTCAAGGGACCCCTTTGAACATGGACATGACAGTTTATCCTCTCCAACATTTAGTGTCAGTTCAGAGTGTTATTTAACCTCCTTCAGGACCAGCTGGTCTGACATGGTTGGTACCGATGGATTCATCAGGTTTATAGTTTACTATGATACCAGGATCTATAGACATATATAGATCTATATCTAGATCTATATATACCAGTATCTTCACTCTAGCTATAAAACTGAGCCACTATAGCCTAAAAATCACAAGTTGTGTTAACGCGTTAAAGAGATTAGTGGCGTTAAGATGAACTTGCATTAACTCTGATGGCACTAATATCTAAATGACTAGAATGATATTCCATCCTGATCTCAGTCAGGTGTTGGCCTGTGCTGGGCTCTACAGTAGTTCTATTCTTGTTGTGGATGCTGCAGTGAGAAACAGTAGAGGAAGAAGTGTGGCGTCTGTAGAATGAGACTCTTTGTCTCCATCTGGTTTCTATTGAGTCCATAAGGTCCAGGAATTCACCCTGAGGGGGGTGGGGGGGCACACCGTTTAAAGGACATAAAGGAGGATCTAATGTTTCTGTCTTAAAGGTGCGTTCAGTGAGACGAGGCTCTCTGCTGACCTCTGGTGGCATCAGCTGTGTCTGACCTCTGACCTCTGACCTCTGGTGGCATCGGCTGTGTCTGCTTCAGGATCATCTGTTAGTCGTCTCAGACAGAGCAAAGTGACTCCAGCTGCCCAGCAGCTCTCCTGTTGTTTATCTGACATGTCTCATTGTTTATATATCAATAATACTAATACTGATACTGATGTGATAAGTGTTGTTGTGTTTCAGAGAGGATCTGAAGAGCTTTTCTCCAGCGTCTCCAGCGGCCCGTATATCATGAGCACCACAGGTCAGATTATCACTTTCTATTGGAGTACTAGTCAACGTTTAGCATTTACAGCCCGGTGCTGCTCACCTGGTACAGGTGAGTTCTGAAGAGGTCCTGACGTGCTGCTGTTTCCTGTTTCCTGTTTCTTGTCCTCTGTAGCCAATGGAAACGACAGTAAGAAGTTCAAAGGTGATCTAAGAGGTCCCGGCGTGCCGTCCAGGGTCATCCACATCCGTAAGCTCCCCTGCGACATCACCGAGACCGAGGTCATCGGCCTCGGTCGGCCCTTCGGAGAAGTCACCAACCTGCTGATGCTCAAAGCCAAAAACCAGGTACAGCACTTTTACTGTGTTGTATTGGTACTCACCTGTCCTCTACTCACCTGTCCTCTACTCACCTGTCCACTACTCACCTGTCCCCTACTCACCTGTCCCCTACTCACCTGTCCACTACTCACCTGTCCACTACTCACCTGTCCCCTACTCACCTGTCCACTACTCACCTGTCCCCTACTCACCTGTCCCCTATTCACCTGTCCTCTACCCACCTGTCCTCTACTCACCTGTCCACTACTCACCTGTCCACTACTCACCTGTCCTCTACTCACCTGTCCCCTACTCACCTGTCCACTACTCACCTGTCCACTACTCACCTGTCCACTACTCACCTGTCCCCTACTCACCTGTCCCCTACTCACCTGTCCACTACTCACCTGTCCCCTACTCACCTGTCCACTATTCACCTGTCCTCTACCCACCTGTCCTCTACTCACCTGTCCACTACTCACCTGTCCACTACTCACCTGTCCTCTACTCACCTGTCCCCTACTCACCTGTCCCGTACTCACCTGTCCTCTACTCACCTGTCCCCTACTCACCTGTCCCGTACTCACCTGTCCTCTACCCACCTGTCCTCTACTCACCTGTCCACTACTCACCTGTCCACTACTCACCTGTCCTCTACTCACCTGTCCACTACTCACCTGTCCACTACTCACCTGTCCCCTACTCACCTGTCCACTACTCACCTGTCCCCTACTCACCTGTCCCCTACTCACCTGTCCTCTACTCACCTGTCCACTACTCACCTGTCCACTACTCACCTGTCCACTACTCACCTGTCCACTATTCACCTGTCCTCTACCCACCTGTCCTCTACTCACCTGTCCACTACTCACCTGTCCTCTACTCACCTGTCCACTACTCACCTGTCCACTACTCACCTGTCCTCTACTCACCTGTCCCCTACTCACCTGTCCCGTACTCACCTGTCCTCTACTCACCTGTCCCCTACTCACCTGTCCCGTACTCACCTGTCCTCTACCCACCTGTCCTCTACTCACCTGTCCACTACTCACCTGTCCTCTACTCACCTGTCCACTACTCACCTGTCCCCTACTCACCTGTCCCCTACTCACCTGTCCCATACTCACCTGTCCTGTGTCCCCCTTCAGGCCTTCTTAGAGATGGACTCAGAGGAAGCAGCTCAGAACATGGTGGGTTATTACTCCACGGTGGTGCCCATCATCAGACACCAACCGGTCTACGTCCAGTTCTCCAACCACAAGGAACTCAAGACTGACAACTCCCCCAACCAGGAGGTACCCCGCTCCCATTACTGTTAGCATGTGTTAGCATCTGTACAGCTCCCATTACTGTTAGCATCTGTTAGCATCTGGACAGCAGCCATCCAGTGTTAGCATGTGTTCATGCTTCATGTCTGGTGTCTCAGAGAGCCCAGGCAGCTCTTCGGGCCCTCACCTCGTCTCACATGGACGCCTCTGTGCCGGCTCCGAGCACCGTGCTGAGGGTGGTGGTGGAGAACCTGGTGTACCCCGTCACCCTGGACGCACTCTGCCAGGTAAACAACAGAACACACAACAACAACAACACACAACAACAACAACACACAACAACAACACACAACAACAACAACACACAACAACAACAACACACAACAACAACACACAACAACATCAACAACACACAACAACAACAACACACAACAACAACACACAACAACAACACACAACACACAACAACAACAACACACAACAACAACACACAACACACAACAACAACACACAACACACAACAACAACAACACACAACAACAACACACAACAACAACAACAACACACAACAACAACACACAACAACAACAACACACCACAACAACACACACAACAACAACAACACACAACAACAACAACAACAACACACAACAACACACAACAACAACAACAACACACAACAACAACACACAACACACAACAACAACAACACACAACAACAAACACCACACAACAACAACAACACACAACAACAACACACAACAACAACAACAGCACACAACACACAACAACAGCACACAACACACAACAACAACACACAACAACAACAACAACAGCACACAACACACAACAACAGCACACAACAACAGCACACAACACACAACAACACACAACAACACACAACAACAACAACACACAACAACAACACAACAACACACAACAACAACACAACAACACACAACAACAACACAACAACAACAGCACACAACACACAACACACAACAACAACAACACACAACACACAACAACAACAACACAAGCAGGCGACACAGAGCAGATAACCCCTCCAGCTGCTGCTGTTTTAGAGGAAGAGAAGAAGAGATGTGTCTGATCCGTTTCCTGTCTGCTCCTCAGATCTTCTCTAAGTTCGGCACCGTGTTGAGGATCATCGTCTTCACCAAGAACAGCCAGTTCCAGGCTCTGCTGCAGTATCCTGACGGACCGTCGGCCCAGTCCGCCAAACTGGTGAGGATCACCTCCTGCTGGTCCCACTAACACACTGGGATGACTAGTTAATACTAGATAATACTAGTTAGTACTAGTTAGTAGTAGTTGTTATTGATCTGCTGGTGTCTGTTCTTCAGTCTCTGGATGGACAGAACATTTATAACGGCTGCTGCACTCTGAGGATCAACTTCTCCAAACTCACCAGCCTCAACGTGAAATACAACAACGAGAAGAGCCGCGACTTCACCAGACCTGACCTCCCTACTGGAGACAGCCAGCCCAGCATGGAGCACCAGGCCATGGCCGCGGCCTTCAGTAAGACCCCCCTTATACACCTATACCTACACCTACACCACCTACACCTACACCCACACCTACAGCTTCACCAGACCTGACCTCCCTACTGGAGACAGCCAGCCCAGCATGGAGCACCAGGCCATGGCCGCGGCCTTCAGTAAGACCCCCCTTATACACCTATACCTACACCACCTACACCCACACCTACACCTACACCTACATCTACACCACCACCTACACCACCACCTACAGCTTCACCACCTCCACCAACAGGAGGGTAAAGGGATGAACAGATACCAGAGATCTATCTGATGTTTAATGGTTGAAACTAAATCTATTAAGAACAATATTCAACAGAAACAAGATATGGAACGTAGAACGATTTACATCAACAGATAAGAACCTGTGATGGAACGTAGAACGTAGAAGGTAGAAGGGGGAACCGGTCCACTGGTCCAGATGTGTAACTCAAGTGTTGTTTGTCCTCTGCAGCTCCAGGTATCATGTCAGCTGGTCCGTACCCCGGAGCGACTCACGCCTTCCAGCCAGCCTTCACCCTCCAACCTGCAAGTGAGTCTCACCTGTCCTCACCTGCCCTCACCTGTCCTCACCTGTCCTCACCTGTCCATCAGGTGTCCTCAGGTGTCCTCAGGTGTCCTAAGGTGTCCTCAGGTGTCCTGTTTCTCTCTGCAGCTGTATTATTGTTTCTGGACAAGAGTCACCAGTTTATTATAATTCTTCAAATATCATTTCATATATCACTCTGTTCCAGAGAAAGAGGAGGAGACGGTTCATCATTTAATAGAATACATGTACTTTGACACAGTTTAATAGACTGATTGATGGATGAGTTATTACTGTTAAGCCCGGGACACACAGGGAACGTCAGGAGCGCGTGGCGGCTACGTGATTCAGGCGTTGGGTGTTCACACCAGCTGTGTTTCTGCTGCTGTCAGCTCTTTCTGTCTTCAAAGAGTTTGCCTTTTAATGTCCATTTCATCTCAATATAAATATCATTTATATTTATTTCAGACAGAGAAAGGTTAAGAAGCGTGTGGTAATTTGTAAATAATAGTAATAATCCACAATTAAAACTCCGTACTATATTCATTCATGGAGCTCTCCAAGTCACTGCATGTTCTACAACACTGTCCGGCACATATTTCAGAATAAAAGCCTCATGTTAACAAATAAAGGAATTCCTTCCGCTGCTGACGTTCCCGCTGTGTCCCGGCTTCAGAGAACAGTTTTATTAATCAACAATCGCTCCAGCTCTAATAAATAACTCTGGATTAGATTGATCAGTGTCATCAGAGTCATCTCGTTATCTTAAATCCAGATAAATGAACTCTAAATAATAATAACTCTGTTTAATAACTTCTATTTAAATGATTTGTTCAGGTTTGATTTTACAGGTAGAATCATGTTTCAGGTGGTTCCTGCTCCTGTTGCCCTCAAAATACGAGCGTGCTGTTGTTAGGGACGCACCAATCCGACTGTTTCAGTACCGGTACTGATACCGATACCTGGGCTCTGAGTATCGGCCGATACCGAGTACCGATATGATACCAGTGTTTAGTTAATCAGCTGTTTGTCTCACTGAGTGGACGAGACCAGCTATATGAGCCAGTATCAGCCTGATATCAGACCCAGCTATATGAGTCCGTATCGGCCTGATATCAGATCCAGCTATATGAGTCCGTATCAGCCTGATATCAGATCCAGCTATATGAGCCAGTATCGGCCTGATATCAGATCCAGCTATATGAGTCAGTATCGGCCTCATATCAGATCCAGCTATATGAGTCAGTATCGGCCTGATATCAGATCCAGCTATATGAGTCAGTATCGGCCTGATATCAGATCCAGCTATATGAGTCAGTATCGGCCTCATATCAGATCCAGCTATATGAGTCAGTATCGGCCTGATATCAGATCCAGCTATATGAGTCAGTATCGGCCTGATATCAGATCCAGCTATATGAGTCAGTATCGGCCTGATATCAGATCCAGCTATATGAGTCAGTATCGGCCTGATATCAGATCCAGCTATATGAGTCAGTATCGGCCTGATATCAGACCTGGTATCAGACCTGGTATCGGTATCTGTGCGTCTCTTCCAGAGGACGTCCTCTGAGTCTAAAGGGTTAGGGGTTTATTGTGGGGGACAGATATCAGGATTCTGTCTTTAGTGTCTCAGTCTGACGTCTCACCCGTCCCACCTGTCCCAGTGGCCCCCCACTACCCCGGCCTGGTCCCGGCTCAGCTCGGCCTGTCCTCCCTGTCCCTCCCCGGCGCCCGGCTGGGCTTCCCCCACATCTCAGCCGGGGTCTCTGTCCTGCTGGTCAGCAACCTGAACCCCGAGGTGAGTCCTCCTCTCCGTCCTCTCCGTCCGTCCGTCCGTCTATCCGTTTGTCCATCATTACTGTCTTATAACATGACTTCAGTCTCTCACCACTGTCCTCTATCCATCAGACATGTTGACATTTACTTTGTGCAGTGCATTGTGGGACATTATTAGTGTTTATTAGGACATAGCAGAGGATTGACACAGCCAGTCCTATCCACCTTAGTCCTAGCTCCCATGATGCCTTGCGTGAATAATGGGCGTAACTTCCAGACACTGAATTGTTTCCATGGTAACGCTACGCTGATCTTCTCCGGTATTAATACATCTAGTGAAACGTGAACACCTGTTACAATGATCAGAGATCAGGACCTCAGAGAACCTGAGAGAACCTCAGAGACCTCAGATAACCTCAGAGAACCTCAGAGATCCTCAGAGAACCTCAGAGAACCTCAGATGACCTCAGAGAACCTCAGAGAACCTCAGATAACCTCAGAGATCCTCAGAGAACCTCAGATGACCTCAGAGAACCTCAGATAACCTCAGATAACCTCAGATAACCTCAGAGAACCTCAGATGACCTCAGAGGACCTCAGAGAACCTCAGAGAACCTCAGAGAGTCTGAGTCTGAACAGCGCAGACACACGAGAGCGACCATGAGACACCGACCAGCAATGATTTATACGAGGAAGAAGTTACTAACAGTCCCGTTAACGTTAGTTAAAGATGTGTTCAGATAAAGCAGGGTTCCTCGACCTCACGACCTCACTGGAAGTTACGCCTAGAATCATCTCTACAGAATCAATACCAGTTAAACAATCAGGAGAGAAAGTACTGAAGAAAGAGCAGAGTAAGAACTGATATGATGATGATGATGATGATGATGATGATGATGTAATGAAACACTCACCTGTCCAGTCATGTGTTTTCTGACCCCTCCTCTCAAAGGTAATTAATTAACCTCCTGATTGACCCCTCACCTGTCTTTTTTTTTTCCCCTTGTTTAATTTGTTGCCATGGAAACGCCTCGGACCCTCCGCCTGTCCTGCCCTCCCACCTTTACCTGTCCTGTCCCTCCGCTGCCTTCTCTGCTGTCTCTAAAGAGAGTTACGCCCCACTGCCTCTTTATTCTCTTCGGTATGTTGTCACTCGCTTCTTATGTTCACATCATCAGGAACATTTCATCACGTTGGTTTTCCTCTTTTGACTTTGGTTTAATGAAACATGAGTTTGGTTTGGGTCTGAGTTTATTCACAATATCTGCAGCTCTTCTGAACGGGTTCTCTGAACGGGTTCTCTGAACGGGTTCATGAGAGTTTAGGCTCCTCACTAAGTCACATCAGGTGTGTTGAGCCAGTAGAAATAATGTTCAATAAAGATAATATATTAAAATATATATATTATTTGAGACTGTTAAAAAGCAGATAAATAATAACTAAAAAAGTGATAAATAATAAAGATAATAAATAATAATAATAATAAAGTGATAAATAATAATAAGCAGATAAATAATAATAAAAAAGTAATAAATAATAATAAAGATAATAAATAATAATAAAAAGTGATAAATAATAATACAAATAATAATAATTATAATAAAGATAATACATAATAATAATAATAAAGTGATAAATAATAATGAATATTGATAAATAATAATAATAAAGTGATAAATAATAATAAAGTGATAAATACTAATGAAAGTGATACATAATAATAAAGTGATAAATAAATACTAATGAAAGTGATACATAAAGTGATACATAATAATAAAGTGATAAATAAATACTAATGAAAGTGATACATAAAGTGATAAATATTAATAAAGTGATAAATAATAATAAATACTAATGAAAGTGATACATAAAGTGATAAATAATAATAAAGTGATAAATAATAATAAATACTAATGAAAGTGATACATAATAAAGTGATAAATAATAATAAATACTAATGAAAGTGATAAATAATAATAAAGTGATAAATAATAATAAATACTAATGAAAGTGATACATAATAAAGTGATAAATAATAATAAAGTGATAAATAATAAATACTAATGAAAGTGATACATAATAAAGTGATAAATAATAATAAATACTAATGAAAGTGATAAATAATAATAAAGTGATAAATAATAATAAATACTAATGAAAGTGATACATAATATAAAGTTGATTAATATCTGTATTCGTGGTGCGAAAGCTCGGAAAATTGGCCTCATTCTGAAAAACAGTGATAAATTCACTGATCTTTTATTTCTATTTGCTCTTTTTGTTTATTAACAACGTGCAAAACATTAATTATGATCTCCCACTTCAACCTGATACCAGATCAATAACTGAAGCTGATACATATAGAACATATATATATATACTGTATATATATATATATATATAGAAGAGTTTTGAGGTGAAGTAATTTTTAGTTGCCGTGGTGATTATATGTGACAGAAGCTGCATTTATTGTGTGTTTCATCTTATCTCAGTAGAGTCTCAGTGTGTGAGTTTGCATGCCGGGTTTCTTTCAGTCTGCATGTCCTCAGTGCTGAATCAGCTGCTCGTCATCACTCCCATAATTCATAGCTCCTACACGGTGTAATTTTAATTTCCTCTGACCCTTACCCTTAATTTCCTCACTGCATTTCCTGTTTTAACACCTAAATGAAACTCATAAATGGGTTAGTGTTTGTTCCACACTGTGACGGCAGCGTCTCCCTGCTGCTGGGTCAGTCAGTCAGTCAGTCAGTCAGTCAGTCAGTCAGTCAGTCAGTCAGTCAGTCCAGCTTCCTGTCGGGTTTAACAGAGTCCAGCTTTACTCTGATGTTTGTAGGACTTCCTGTTTAAGGAGAACTTAACCTTGTGTTTGTCTCTGGCTGTGTGTTTTTATTTTATCAGGTGTTTACGGCGACGTGATGAGAGTGAAGATTCTGTTCAATAAGAAGGAAAACGCTCTGGTTCAGATGTCTGACTGCACACAGGCTCAGCTAGGTAACCTCCTTCCTCCCGTCTCCACCAATAGGACGCCTTCTGGGCTCCTCTGTTCTCCACCAATAGGACGCCTTCTGGGCTCCTCTGTTCTCCACCAATAGGACGCCTTCTGGCCTTTTTAAAATGTCTCTCACACGTCTGACTGGACACAGTCCAGCTTTGTAGCAGCAGATCAGTAACTTGTCCAAGGTAGTGTCTCTGTATATCTGGGGCGTCTCTAAATGAGACGGATACCATAATATTATGATCTTAATGTCCCCAGTTTGATTCTGACAATAAATGCAAAGATTTCCCCAAAAGTACTTCCAAAAGTACTTTTCTGAATTGAAGACTTGACCTACAGGTAAGTTCAGGTTCCAGAATAGATGCTAGTGATATTTTTAGGCCAACTGAATTATCTGGATATCTTATGATAACAAACTGTTAATATTTGGTTTTATATACTTGAGACCTCAACAAAGAAGATGAGTACAAAGATAACTGCCTACAAACATTATCAGAGACATATCATATTTGTTTTTAGTTTACTTTATTGTGTCTTATCCTGTTCTACTGCAATAGAAACTCCCCTCAGTGTAAGATCAAATAAAAGATACTGAGATAATCCAGTCAGGAACTTAAGCAGCGTTCTTTACCTGTCTGGTTCGCAGCCATGAGCCACCTGAGCGGGCAGCAGCTGCACGGGAAGCCTCTGCGCATCACGCCGTCCAAACACACCAGCGTTCAGCTTCCCCGTGAAGGCCACGAGGACCAGGGCCTGACCAAAGACTACAGCAACTCCCCCCTGCACCGCTTCAAGAAGCCCGGCTCCAAAAACTACTCCAACATCTTCCCACCTTCTGCCACCTTACACCTCTCCAACATCCCGTAAGTCCTCCAGCTGCAGGAGCAGGAACATCATTGACACCTGGCCCGTAGTCCAAACTGAGGAACATACACCTGACCCCAGACTGAAACTACCTGCAACCTTCCTTTAATGCTAATGTTACTTTTGTGTTGTAGCCCATCTGTAGTTGAGGACGACCTCAAGATGCTGTTTTCCACCTCAGGAGCCATGGTCAAAGCCTTCAAGTTCTTCCAGTGAGTCTTCAGTTTACTGCCTCTGTTCTCAAAGCCTTATTGATGCCTGCCTTATTCATTAAAGCTCTGCCTCTCGGACTGCCCTCCTTTATCCCAAAGTCCCTGTCCTTGTTCTTGAACTCTCATCCTTGCCTTGAAGTTCTTTTTCTTGTTCTGAAATTCCTCTGGTTGTACTGTCTTGAAGTCTTTGTCCTTGCCCTGAAATATTCGTTCTTGCCCTGGAGCCTTCATCCTTGCCCTGTAACCCCATGTCCTTGTCCTGTTGCCCATATCCTCATCTTTATCTCTTATCCTTGCCCTAAAGTTACTGCCTCTGCCCTTTGCCCTATCAAGAAGCCCTCATCGATCCAATGAAGCCCTTTTCCTTGTCCTGAAGTCCTTGTCTGTATCCTGATGTCTTTGTCCTTGCACAGAAGTCCTTATCCTTGCCCTGAATTCGTTGTCTTTTCTATGAAGTCCCTGTGCTTGCCCTGCTCTGAAGCTTTCGATCTTGCCTTTAAACCCTGATTCCTGACCTGGAGCCTCTGTCCTTTCCATGAAGTCCCTGTACTTGCCTTGACCTGAAGCCTCCGTCCTTTCCCTGAAGTCCCTGTACTTGCCCTGACCTGAAGCCTCCGTCCTTTCCCTGAAGTCCCTGTACTTATCTTGTCCTGAAGCTTTCATCCTTGTCCTGAAGTTCCTGTACTTACCTTTTCCTGAAGCTTTCGTCCTTGCCCTGAAGTCCCTGTACTTACCTTGTCCTTAAGCTTTCGTCCTTGCCCTGAAGTCCCTGTACTTACCTTGTCCTTAAGCTTTCGTCCTTGCCCTGAAGTCCCTGTACTTACCTTGTCCTTAAGCTTTCGTCCTTGTCCTGAAGTTCCTGTACTTGCCTTGTCCTTAAGCTTTCATCCTTGTCCTGAAGTCCCTTTACTTACCTTGTCCTGAAGCTTTCGTCCTTGTCCTGAAGTCCCTTTACTTACCTTGTCCTGAAGCCTTCGTCCTTGCCCTGAAGTCCCTTTACTTACCTTATCCTGAAGCCTTCATCCTTGCTCTGAAGTCCCTGTACTTACCTTGTCCTGAAGCCTTCATCCTTGTCCTGAAGTCCCTGTACTGACCTTGTCCTGAAACCTTTGTCCTTGCCCTGAAGTCCCTGTACTGACCTTGTCCTGAAACCTTTGTCCTTGCCCTGAAGTCCCTGTACTGACCTTGTCCTAAAACCTTTGTCCTTGCCCTGATGTTCCTGTACTTACCTTGTCCTGAAGTCTTCATCCTTGCCCTGAAGTCCCTGTACTGACCTTGTCCTGAAACCTTTGTCCTTGCCCTGAAGTCCCTGTACTTACCTTGTCCTAAAACCTTTGTCCTTGTCCTGATGTTCCTATACTTACCTTGTCCTAAAACCTTTGTCCTTGCCCTGAAGTCCCTGTACTTACCTTGTCCTAAAACCTTTGTCCTTGTCCTGATGTTCCTATACTTCCCTTGTCCTAAAACCTTTGTCCTTGTCCTGATGTTCCTGTACTTACCTTGTCCTGAAGTCTTCATCCTTGCTCTGAAGTCCCTGTACTGACCTTGTCCTGAAACCTTCATCCTTGCCCTGAAGTCCCTGTACTGACCTTGTCCTGAAACCTTTGTCCTTGCCCTGAAGTCCCTGTACTTACCTTGTCCTGAAACCTTTGTCCTTGTCCTGATGTTCCTGTACTTACCTTGTCCTGAAACCTTTGCCCTTGCCCTGAAGACCTTGTCATGCCATGTCTCGCCCAAAGACTTTGTTTTGGCCTCGAAGCCTTTGTATTTGCCCCGAGGCCTTTGGTCTTGAACTGAAGCCCGTATCCCTGCCCTGAACCTCCTGTCCTTACCCTGTCCTGAAACATTCAGTAATGCTTTGTCCCAAATCCCTTCCATTCACTATGTTGAATCATGCGACCTTGTGGACTTTCTGTATAGAGTCTGATATCCTCTTGTTGGTTTCTCCTTCAGAAAGGACCACAAGATGGCTCTGATCCAGATGGGCTCGGTGGAGGAGGCCATCGAGTCCCTCATTGAGTTCCACAACCATGACCTGGGAGAGAACCACCACCTGCGGGTCTCCTTTTCCAAGTCCTCCATCTGAGCCGCGGACTTCACCATCTGAATCGTCGACTCGATGGTGTCCACTACACTCCGATCATTCCAACGCATGTCTGCAGAAACCACCGTGAAGTCTGGTGTGATGTTAAATTATTTTTTTAAACTCATTTTTAGGTTCTTTGCCTTCAGAGAGGATTATGGTAATTTTAAATACTGGAGGAAGTCAGAATTCTGGATTTAATCTCAGAAGTCGGGGAATAAAGTCAGTATTCTGAGTTTGGCAGGATTTTTGGAATAAACCGGAATTCTCAGATTATAGTCAGGATTATAGCCGACTATGATCGCGTTTGTATTTTCCTTCTTATTTTGAAGTTACATTTTAGCCACTCTTGCCTTCCGACTTTAATCCCAGAATTAAGGTATTAAGGCCTTCTAAGTTGATTTCTCTGGAACGCTGACGAACGTTCTTCAAATCCCGACTTCATTAACTCAGAATTCTTTCTTTAATCTCAGATTCCCAGTTCTCCTGTGGTCCTAATCCTCTTCTTTGAAGTTTCCCCTTTTGAAATAACACTTTTGTCTTTAAAATATCGGCTCTGACGACGTTTGGGAAGTCGTGGATTTACCTTCAAGCTGTCAGATCTTAGTCCGGGCCTCGTTAAGAAAGGCTTAGTTTGGCCTTCAGATGATCCCTGTGCCTTATTCCTGGAGTCACAATGACTTCCACTTTGACATGTAAAAAAAAAAAAAAAGAATCTCCCATCACGCCTCTGTAAATGAACCAAGAGCAGGTTTACAGGTGATAAAGGTTTACTGTTGATGTATTACAGATATATCCTTATTTTATTGGTGTTGTTTTCGTTTATGTTAGTGTTTTGTACTGCTGGTTACTGTAGCGTCAAACATGTGAACTGATTCTGTTTTAGCGGGTTTGCTGGTCTTTAGACCTTAGATGCTCTTTTTTTATTCTTTCCTCTTCTTTATTTCCATGTATGCAATCACGTTTTATTCAAATCAAATATTGTAGCAATATTTTAATCATTCCTGAACTTTTACTTGTTTGGTTTTTTGGTGTCTCGGCGGTTCTCCTGCTGCCTTTTACAATCTGTTGAATGTTGTTTAGTTTCTGTCGTGTTCCGTCAGGTCTGTGAATCACCACATTAGCTTGTCTCGTCTCTGGCGTCGCTTCTCCGAACGGTTTTATTTATAAGTTTGTGATCCACTACAGCTGAAACCAAAAACGGCCTTCTAGATGCAAACAGATCCGCCTGCCTCAGGTTCCTGGTTTTAAGGACTAAAAACACAAAAAGATGGACGATGATGGTGAACCGGTTCAGGCTTCGACAGGGTTTTCCTGTGGGAATGTTTTTATTAATTTCTCGACCGCTTCACTGGATTTAACTTCAGTCTCTATTGCAAAACCAGATGTAACGTGGAGTGCCTTCAACGCAGCGCCGAGTCGGACATCAGGTATTAACGAGAGCGTGATGGAGAAGAAGCCCCCGTCGCCGTCACTCACGGACTGAAACCACAAGGTGCTGGTTTGGTTTATCTGTGTGTCTTAATATTATTACGTCGACATTCCAGCTGCTCAGACCTGAATCCAACCCAACCTGAACTTCAACGTCACCGTCTGAGCTGAAGGTTTCCTGTGAGTCGTGATGCATTCAAGACGCCTGGGAGCTTTGGTAGATGAGGTTGTGAAACTGAATTCAGGCTCGTCCTCCGTCATTTCAGGACCAAAGAGATCTGAAGTCCTGACTCATTCCAGAGGCTCCAGAACCTCCAGAACCTGGACTCAGCTCTTGTCCACAGTCCGTCACACATCAGCCAGTTAAACACTGTTAGAGAGATATGGACATCGACACCATGCTGTGTGGACGTATCTACTCTGATATAGTGAGACTTTGAGAGTTGTGTGGTCGGAGCGGTGCAGGTGAAGGACGAGTTGATGTCGTTTGTATTTATTTCAGCATCATTGCGTCTGAATCAACCGCCGCAAACATCCCTCCTCCTTTTCTCCATGTTTGTTTATTACCAAGTGATCTGACTGTGACTGCGCGCTGGAGAGAGCACCTGATTGGTCGATGCAAGGAACACGTCGTAGGAGATGACGTCACACTAGGCGTGTCGAGACGAAACATTCTGACAGGCTAGACTTTTCGTCGGGGTGTCGTGGGGCGTCCCAGACGTGGCGTCGGTTGTCGTGTACTATGACACACTACACCAGATAAGAGGATTGATATTCACACACGACACGAATTTATCGTTCCTGATCCCCTACGACGGCCGCGTCGGGCTGTAATCGATCCTCTACGACGGCCGCGTCGGGCTGTAATCGATCCCATACGACGGCCGCGTCGGGCTGTAATCGATCCTCTACGACGGCCGTGTCGGGCTGTAATCGATCCCCTACGACGGCCGCGTCGGGCTGTAATCGATCCCCTATGACGGCCGCGTCGGGCTGTAATCGATCCCATACGACGGCCGCGTCGGGCTGTAATCGATCCTCTACGACGGCCGTGTCGGGCTGTAATCGATCCTCTACGACGGCCGCGTCGGGCTGTAATCGATCCCCTATGACGGCCGCGTCGGGCTGTAATCGATCCTCTACGACGGCCGCGTCGGGCTGTAATCGATCCCATACGACGGCCGCGTCGGGCTGTAATCAATCCTCTACGACGGCCGTGTCGGGCTGTAATCGATCCCCTACGACGGCCGCGTCGGGCTGTAATCGGGCTGATATCGTGGAGTCTGATCCCGGCGTTAGTGGACGCTACCTCTGGTCTCCTGCATGTCGGCGGTGGTTCCTGGTTAACAGACACCTCCCCCCATAGAAGCCGGTTACTGTCCCTGTGTTTGAGTCTGTACGTTAGATCATCAAGTCGTCATCATCACGTCAACGTCCTGAACTAACGAGGACTCTTTACGGGACGCTGTGGACCAATGAAAACACTCCTGCTGGATGTAGATAATAGTTTAGTTTATTATTAATAGACAGTAAGAGACTGAAACACGTCACGACACATTTACGTAGAGATGCTTTTTCCCAGGTGACTTGAATGCATCACAGACCTTCAGTTTCAGGTGAGACAGGAGTGGGACCAGGTGGAAGGCGGGGGCGAGGGGGTGGTGTATATAGGTGTTTTGTACCACAGTGAGGTGTCTGAGAGCTGACTGCTGGTTTTCTATCTGATGTATATTTTGATGAGAGTGACGGTTCTGAGCCTTACACACTGTCACACTGTCGGTGTCACAAAGACGAAAAACAAAACAGATTAAATCACTTTTTATCTAAAAACCAGACTCGTCTGTTTCATATCAAACTCTGGATGTTTATGTCTGAATATCAATAAAAAAACATTAATATTCATCTTCTTTGTGGAAAATAACCAAGAACATTTACTGGAGTACTTTGAGCTGCTTTACTTTCTATCGTCTCGTTATACTTCAACATTTACTCTTACTGATTTATGAACATTAATCTGACAGCTTTAGTTCAGATTCATTCATGTAAACATATGAAGAGTTTATAGAATATGGTGTTTATAGAAGAACAGCTGAAACCATCAATCAATTAATCAATTAATTAATTAATTAGTTGATTGACAGAAAATAGATGAAATAGATGTGGTTTCTAATCCAGCAGCAGACAGTGTGACGCATTAACAACAGAGTTAACAACAGAGAGTTAATGACAGAGTTAACAACAGAGTTAAGAACAGAGTTAACAGAGTTAACGACAGAGTTAACGACAGAGTTAACAACAGAGAGTTAATGACAGAGTTAACGACAGAGTTAACAACAGAGAGTTAATAACAGAGTTAATAACAGAGAGTTAATAACAGAGTTAATAACAGAGTTAATAACAGAGTTAATAACAGTTAATAACAGAGTTAATAACGGAGTTAATAACAGTTAATAACAGAGTTAATCACAGAGTTAATAACAGAGTTAATAACAGAGTTAATAACAGAGTTAACAACAGTTAATAACAGAGTTAATAACAGAGTTAATAACAGTTAATAACAGAGAGTTAATAACAGAGTTAATAACAGAGTTAATAACAGAGAGTTAATAACAGTTAATAACAGTTAATAACAGAGTTAATAACAGAGTTAATAACAGAGTTAATAACAGAGTTAATCACAGAGTTAATAACAGAGTTAATAACAGAGTTAATAACAGTTAATAACAGAGAGTTAATAACAGTTAATAACAGAGAGTTAATAACAGAGTTAATAACAGAGTTAATAACAGAGTTAATAACAGTTAATAACAGAGAGTTAATAACAGAGTTAATAACAGTTAATAACAGAGAGTTAATAACAGAGTTAATAACAGAGTTAATAACAGAGTTAATAACAGAGAGTTAATAACAGAGTTAATAACAGAGAGTTAATAACAGAGTTAATAACAGAGTTAATAACAGAGTTAATAACAGAGTTAATAACAGTTAATAACAGAGTTAATAACAGTTAATAACAGAGAGTTAATAACAGAGTTAATAACAGTTAATAACAGAGTTAATAACAGTTAATAACAGAGAGTTAATAACAGAGTTAATAACAGTTAATAACAGAGAGTTAATAACAGAGTTAATAACAGAGAGTTAATAACAGAGTTAATCACAGAGTTAATAACAGAGTTAATCACAGAGTTAATAACAGAGTTAATAACAGTTAATAACAGAGTTAATAACAGAGTTAATAACAGAGAGTTAATAACAGAGTTAATAACAGTTAATAACAGAGAGTTAATAACAGAGTTAATCACAGAGTTAATAACAGAGTTAATCACAGAGTTAACAGAGTTAATAACAGAGTTAATAACAGTTAATAACAGAGAGTTAATAACAGAGTTAATAACAGAGTTAATAACAGAGTTAATCACAGAGTTAATAACAGAGTTAATCACAGAGTTAATAACAGTTAATAACAGAGTTAATAACAGAGTTAATAACAGAGTTAATAACAGAGTTAATAACAGTTAATAACAGAGAGTTAATAACAGAGTTAATAACAGTTGATAACAGAGAGTTAATAACAGAGTTAATCACAGAGTTAATAACAGAGTTAATCACAGAGTTAATCACAGAGTTAATAACAGAGTTAATAACAGAGTTAATAACAGAGTTAATAACAGTTAATAACAGAGTTAATAACAGAGAGTTAATAACAGAGTTAATAACAGAGTTAATAACAGTTAATCACAGAGTTAATAACAGAGTTAATAACAGAGTTAATAACAGTTAATAACAGAGAGTTAATAACAGTTAATAACAGTTAATAACAGAGAGTTAATAACAGAGTTAATAACAGAGTTAATAACAGAGTTAATAACAGTTAATAACAGAGAGTTAATAACAGTTAATAACAGAGTTAATAACAGAGAGTTAATAACAGAGTTAATAACAGTTAATAATAGAGAGTTAATAACAGAGTTAATAACAGTTGATAACAGAGAGTTAATAACAGAGTTAATCACAGAGTTAATAACAGAGTTAATCACAGAGTTAATCACAGAGAGTTAATCACAGAGTTAATAACAGAGTTAATAACAGAGTTAATAACAGTTAATAACAGAGTTAATAACAGAGTTAATAACAGAGTTAATAACAGAGAGTTAATAACAGAGTTAATCACAGAGTTAATCACAGAGTTAATAACAGAGTTAATAACAGAGTTAATAACAGTTAATAACAGAGTTAATAACAGAGAGTTAATAACAGAGTTAATCACAGAGTTAATAACAGAGTTAATAACAGAGTTAATAACAGAGAGTTAATAACAGTTAATAACAGAGTTAATCACAGAGTTAATAACAGAGTTAATCACAGAGTTAATAACAGAGTTAATAACAGAGTTAATAACAGTTAATAACAGAGTTAATAACAGAGAGTTAATAACAGAGTTAATAACAGAGAGTTAATAACAGTTAATAACAGAGTTAATCACAGAGTTAATAACAGAGTTAATAACAGTTAATAACAGAGTTAATAACAGAGAGTTAATAACAGAGTTAATCACAGAGTTAATAACAGAGTTAATAACAGAGTTAATAACAGAGAGTTAATAACAGTTAATAACAGAGTTAATCACAGAGTTAATAACAGAGTTAATCACAGAGTTAATAACAGAGTTAATAACAGAGTTAATAACAGTTAATAACAGAGTTAATAACAGAGAGTTAATAACAGAGTTAATAACAGAGTTAATCACAGAGAGTTAATAACAGAGTTAATAACAGAGTTAATCACAGAGTTAATAACAGAGTTAATAACAGAGTTAATAACAGAGAGTTAATAACAGAGTTAATAACAGAGAGTTAATAACAGAGTTAATAACAGAGTTAATAACAGAGTTAATAACAGAGTTAATAACAGAGAGTTAATAACAGAGTTAATAACAGAGTTAATAACAGTTAATAACAGAGTTAATAACAGAGAGTTAATAACAGAGTTAATCACAGAGTTAATAACAGAGTTAATAACAGTTAATAACAGAGTTAATAACAGAGAGTTAATAACAGAGTTAATCACAGAGTTAATAACAGAGTTAATCACAGAGTTAATAACAGAGTTAATAACAGTTAATAACAGAGTTAATAACAGAGTTAATCACAGAGTTAATAACAGAGTTAATAACAGAGAGTTAATAACAGAGTTAATAACAGAGAGTTAATAACAGAGTTAATAACAGAGTTAATCACAGAGTTAATAACAGAGTTAATAACAGAGTTAATAACAGTTAATAACAGAGTTAATAACAGAGAGTTAATAACAGAGTTAATAACAGAGTTAATCACAGAGTTAATAACAGAGTTAATAACAGAGTTAATAACAGAGAGTTAATAACAGTTAATAACAGAGTTAATCACAGAGTTAATAACAGAGTTAATAACAGTTAATAACAGAGTTAATAACAGAGAGTTAATAACAGAGTTAATAACAGAGTTAATCACAGAGTTAATAACAGAGTTAATAACAGTTAATAACAGAGTTAATAACAGAGAGTTAATAACAGAGTTAATAACAGAGTTAATCACAGAGTTAATAACAGTTAATAACAGTTAATAACAGAGAGTTAATAACAGAGTTAATAACAGAGTTAATCACAGAGTTAATAACAGAGTTAATAACAGAGTTAATAACAGTTAATAACAGAGTTAATAACAGAGAGTTAATAACAGAGTTAATAACAGAGTTAATAATAGAGAGTTAATAACAGAGTTAATAACAGTTGATAACAGAGAGTTAATAACAGAGTTAATCACAGAGTTAATAACAGAGTTAATCACAGAGTTAATCACAGAGAGTTAATAACAGAGTTAATAACAGAGTTAATAACAGTTAATAACAGAGAGTTAATAACAGAGTTAATAACAGAGTTAATAACAGAGTTAATAACAGAGAGTTAATAACAGAGTTAATAACAGAGAGTTAATAACAGAGTTAATAACAGAGAGTTAATAACAGAGTTAATAACAGAGAGTTAATAACAGAGTTAATAACAGAGAGTTAATAACAGTTAATAACAGAGAGTTAATAACAGAGTTAATAACAGAGAGTTAATAACAGAGTTAATCACAGAGTTAATAACAGAGTTAATAACAGTTAACAACAGAGTTAATAACAGAGAGTTAATAACAGAGAGTTAATAACAGAGAGTTAATAACAGAGAGTTAATAACAGAGTTAATCACACTGATATTATAATAATAATAAAACTAAAACTAAACCACCAGAGAAATGCTGAGAAGAAGAAATCAAGAACAGGAAGAAGATTTATAGTTCACTAAAGACTCTACACACACTACCGGAGACTACCGGAGACTACCGGACACGGTGCTGAGGACTACCGGAGACTACCGGACACGGTGCTGAGGACTACCGGAGGCCAGTCTCTGTGTGTTTTGGTGGGTCAGCGGGAGACCGGAGGAGGAGAGGATCAGCGGCTCTCTCCCGCTCTCAGCTCTCTGTGTTGCGGCAGACAGCAGTCCAGCGGCTCGGTGTGATGATGGAACCTTCAGACTCCAACAGACTCCATCAGACTCCATCAGACTCCAACAGACTCCATCAGACTCCAACAGACTCCAACAGACTCCAACAGACTCCATCAGACTCCAACAGACTCCATCAGACTCCATCAGACTCCAACAGACTCCATCAGACTCCAACAGACTCCATCAGACTCCAACAGACTCCATCAGACTCCATCAGACTCCAACAGACTCCATCAGACTCCAACAGACTCCATCAGACTCCAACAGACTCCATCAGACTCCAACAGAGAGACGAGCAGAACTCAGGTAACATTACAGTCCAACAGAGACTCTGGTTCTGGTTCTGGTTCTGGTTCTGGGGACACATCAGGAGAACAAGTTCAACTCTGAGAAGCTGCTTCTGCTACGCTAATGCTAACTAATTAGCTTCAGAAGCTAACTGAAGCTAACTGTCTAGCTAACAGCTAACTAGCTAACATTAGCTAGTTAGCTGTTAGCTTCAGGTAGCTAACGTTAGCTAGCTAGCTTCAGATAGCTAACGTTAGCTATCTAGCTTCAGGTAGCTAACGTTAGCTACCTTCAGGTATCTATCGGTATAATAAAGATATTAATATCTACAGTAATAATAATGTTGAACTCAAAATCTCACTTAACATTCATTTAAATCATTAAAAAGTACAAGTGGACATTTTTACTTTTTATGTTTTTTGACAAATATTATTATTGAATTTTTCACATAAAATAAAAAACACAGACTTCACCAAGAAACCTGAACAGGACATACGAAGACATACGAAGACACATGAAGACACATGAAGACACATGAAGACACATGAAGACATACGAAGACACATGAAGACACATGAAGACATACGAAGACACATGAAGACACATGAAGACACAGGAAGACATACGAAGACACATGAAGACACATGAAGACACAGGAAGACATACGAAGACACATGAAGACACAGGAAGACATACGAAGACACATGAAGACACATGAAGACACATGAAGACATACGAAGACACATGAAGACACAGGAAGACATACGAAGACACAGGAAGACACATGAAGACATACGAAGACACATGAAGACACATGAAGACATACGAAGACACATGAAGACACATGAAGACATACGAAGACACATGAAGACACATGAAGACACAGGAAGACATACGAAGACACATGAAGACACATGAAGACACAGGAAGACATACGAAGACACATGAAGACACAGGAAGACATACGAAGACACATGAAGACACATGAAGACACATGAAGACATACGAAGACACATGAAGACACAGGAAGACATACGAAGACACAGGAAGACACATGAAGACATACGAAGACACATGAAGACACATGAAGACACATGAAGACATACGAAGACACATGAAGACATACGAAGACATACGAAGACATACGAAGACACATGAAGACACAGGAAGACATACGAAGACACATGAAGACACAGGAAGACATACGAAGACACAGGAAGACACATGAAGACATACGAAGACACATGAAGACACATGAAGACACATGAAGACATACGAAGACACATGAAGACATACGAAGACATACGAAGACATACGAAGACACATGAAGACACAGGAAGACATACGAAGACACATGAAGACACAGGAAGACATACGAAGACACAGGAAGACACAGGAAGACATACGAAGACACATGAAGACACATGAAGACACAGGAAGACATACGAAGACACATGAAGACACAGGAAGACATACGAAGACACATGAAGACACATGAAGACACATGAAGACATACGAAGACACATGAAGACACAGGAAGACATACGAAGACACAGGAAGACACATGAAGACATACGAAGACACATGAAGACACATGAAGACATACGAAGACACAGGAAGACACATGAAGACATACGAAGACACATGAAGACACAGGAAGACACAGGAAGACACATGAAGACACATGAAGACATACGAAGACACATGAAGACATACGAAGACACATGAAGACACAGGAAGACATACGAAGACACATGAAGACACATGAAGACACAGGAAGACATACGAAGACACAGGAAGACACATGAAGACACAGGAAGACATACGAAGACACATGAAGACACAGGAAGACATACGAAGACATACGAAGACACATGAAGACACAGGAAGACATACGAAGACACAGGAAGACACATGAAGACATACGAAGACACATGAAGACACATGAAGACACATGAAGACATACGAAGACACATGAAGACACATGAAGACATACGAAGACACATGAAGACACATGAAGACACAGGAAGACATACGAAGACACATGAAGACACATGAAGACACAGGAAGACACAGGAAGACATACGAAGACACAGGAAGACATACGAAGACACATGAAGACACATGAAGACACAGGAAGACATACGAAGACACATGAAGACACAGGAAGACATACGAAGACACATGAAGACACATGAAGACACAGGAAGACATACGAAGACACATGAAGACACAGGAAGACATACGAAGACACATGAAGACACATGAAGACACAGGAAGACATACGAAGACACATGAAGACACATGAAGACACAGGAAGACACAGGAAGACATACGAAGACACAGGAAGACATACGAAGACATACGAAGACACATGAAGACACAGGAAGACATACGAAGACACATGAAGACACAGGAAGACATACGAAGACACATGAAGACACAGGAAGACATACGAAGACACATGAAGACACATGAAGACATACGAAGACACATGAAGACACAGGAAGACATACGAAGACACAGGAAGACACATGAAGACATACGAAGACACATGAAGACACATGAAGACATACGAAGACACATGAAGACACAGGAAGACACAGGAAGACACATGAAGACATACGAAGACACATGAAGACATACGAAGACACATGAAGACACAGGAAGACACAGGAAGACACATGAAGACACATGAAGACATACGAAGACACATGAAGACATACGAAGACACATGAAGACACATGAAGACACAGGAAGACATACGAAGACACATGAAGACACAGGAAGACATACGAAGACACAGGAAGACACATGAAGACATACGAAGACACATGAAGACACATGAAGACACATGAAGACATACGAAGACACATGAAGACACATGAAGACATACGAAGACACATGAAGACACATGAAGACATACGAAGACATACGAAGACATATGAAGACACATGAAGACACAGGAAGACATACGAAGACACATGAAGACACAGGAAGACATACGAAGACACATGAAGACACAGGAAGACATACGAAGACACAGGAAGACATACGAAGACATACGAAGACACATGAAGACACAGGAAGACATACGAAGACATACGAAGACACATGAAGACACAGGAAGACATACGAAGACACAGGAAGACACACGAAGACACACAAAGACACAGGAAGACACACAAAGACACAGGAAGACACATGAAGACACATAAAGACACACAAAGACACAGGAAGACACATGAAGACACATGAAGACATACGAAGACACATGAAGACACAGGAAGACATACGAAGACACATGAAGACACATGAAGACACAGGAAGACATACGAAGACATACGAAGACACATGAAGACACATGAAGACACAGGAAGACATACGAAGACACATGAAGACACAGGAAGACACACGAAGACACAGGAAGACACACGAAGACACACAAAGACACAGGAAGACACATGAAGACACACAAAGACACAGGAAGACACATGAAGACACATGAAGACATACGAAGACACATGAAGACACAGGAAGACATACGAAGACATACGAAGACACATGAAGACACACAAAGACACAGGAAGACACATAAAGACACATGAAGACACACGAAGACACACGAAGACACTCTGAATATACTGCAGGTCAGACACATTCTGCTGATATACGTATATATATATATATATACGTATATATATTTATACGTATATATATATACGTATATATATATATATATGCATATATATATTGTATATATATGTGTGTGTGTATTGACTCATCAGGACCAGCAGGTGGCAGCAAACACTCAGATATTAAAGACTATAATATCACTGTGTATTAATACATCATATCACCGTGTATTAGTACATCATATCACCGTGTATTAATACATCATATCACTGTGTATTAGTACATCATATCACCGTGTATTAGTACATCATATCACTGTGTATTAATACATCATATCACCGTGTATTAATACATCATATCACCGTGTATTAATACATCATATCACTGTGTATTAATACATCATATCACTGTGTATTAGTACATCATATCACCGTGTATTAATACATCATATCACCGTGTATTAGTACATCATATCACCGTGTATTAGTACATCATATCACCGTGTATTAGTACATCATATCACCGTGTATTAATACATCATATCACCGTGTATTAATACATCATATCACCGTGTATTAATACATCATATCACCGTGTATTAATACATCATATCACCGTGTATTAATACATCATATCACTGTGTATTAATACATCATATCACTGTGTATTAGTACATCATATCACTGTGTATTACAGTTTTTCTCAATTGTTTACACACAAATACTGGTACTTGACACACAATGACCACAACATGTAACTCATGCACCAACCCCCTGAACCAATTCTGCTAAACTACAAGCACAATTCCTGCTTTACACTCAAATTGCAGTTCTAAAACACACTTTTTTCAAAACACTACACACAATTCTCTGCATTTGGCACAATTTTCATGAAGAAAATCTCGTTTTCACAAGGAACACACTGTCATTCAAAATTCTAAAGTCAATTGCCCTACTATGCACACTGACTCATCACATGGGCAAACACCTGTCACACAGTGTAACAATTAGCAATCAGTTGATGCTTTTCATGGCTGGATTCGACATGCTAAGCGATATTTCCCCCGCTGCTTGGCCAGGGAAAACATTGCTTGTGATGTGGATGAGGTGCTGTGGCCAGACCGAAACAGAAGAGAGGATGCAGCATAGTTGTTTTTACTGTAACTGTATACAGTAAATTCCTCTGTTGTTTTGTATGTAGACCACTGTATGTGCAACTTTGTGTTGGTTGGGATGTTCACTGTGTACATTGTTTTTGTGGGGAAAATAAAATATATTTGTTACCGTGTATTTATGTGTTCTGAGTATAAAAACAATATTCTAAAATATTTTACAACACACTTATGTATGTACTGTCTGTAGTAAGTGTAACACTGAACAAAAAAAAGGCCTAAGTCATTATGATGAATGGAGAAGAAGTGTTTTCCATTCATCATAGTGTTTTACATTGAGCACATCAGTGTTCAACTGGTTCTTATAAATGTCTATTCATATGATGGTTTGTGTGTGTCATTTGAAAACAAAATACCATTTTGAGAAGAAATAACATTGTTTTGAATGTAAAGTTTCATTTTGCAGGAGAATTGAGGGGTTTTGCCCATTGTGTGTGTGTGTTTTTGATTTGTGTGTAGAGTTCTGAGAGTATGAGGCATGCTTTCAGAAAATGTGTGTAAACAATCGAGAAAAACTGTAAGTTGTTTTTTGAGGTGAGACTGATTCAGTAGTTTTGTTAAACTAGTTCTAGTTTAGTTTCTCTGTTGAACGTCTTCTTTGTGTATTTCTTCATCTTCTAACATCCTGAGACCATGATGGACATATCATCATCATCTGATAATCAATCAATCAATCAATAAGTACTTCTTTTATAAGCCAATATATTAAAAGAGAAGAGGAGGAGAGGAGGAGATGATAAAAGAGAAGAGAAGAGGAGGAGATGATAAAAGAGGAGAGGAGAGGAGGAGGAGATGATAAAAGAGGAGGAGAGGAGGAGATGATAAAAGGAGAAGAGGAGATGATAAAAGAGGAGAGGAGGAGATAAAAGAGAAGAAGAGGAGATGATAAAAGAGGAGAGGAGGAGATGATAGAAGAGGAGAGAAGAAGAGGAGGAGATGATAAAAGAGGAGAAGAGGAGGAGATGATAAAAGAGGAGAGGAGAGGAGGAGAAGTGAAGCGTTGAGGAGATCTGAGGTTTTACAGACTGGAGGAAGTTCACATCCCTGTCTTCTTAACCCCCCCCCCCCCAACACAGAGGGATTGTGGGTAAAAAGCTCCAGCACGCCAGCTTGGTCGTCTGTCAGATAGAGCTTTAACATAATCCTCCACTGGAGCTGGAGGAAGTACTACTACTGGTACTAGTACTACTACTGGTACTAGTACTACTACTGGTACTAGTACTACTACTGGTACTAATACTACTACTGGTACTAGTACTACTACTGGTACTAGTACTACTACTGGTACTAATACTACTACTGGTACTAGTACTACTACTGGTACTAATACTACTACTGGTACTAGTACTACTACTGGTACTAATACTGGTACTAATACTACTACTGGTACTAGTACTACTACTGGGAACTAGTACTACTACTGGTACTAATACTACTACTGGTACTAGTACTACTACTGGTACTAGTACTACTACTGGTACTAATACTACTACTGGTTACTACTGTACAGGTACTAATACTACTACTGGTACTAATACTACTACTGGTACTAATACTACTACTGGTTACTACTGTACAGGTACTAATACTACTACTGGTACTAATACTACTACTGGTTACTACTGTACAGGTACTAATACTACTACTGGTACTAATACTACTACTGGTTACTACTGTACAGGTACTAATACTACTACTGGTTACTGCAGTACAGGTATAATACTACTGGTTACTGCAGTACAGGTATAATACTACTACTGGTTACTGCAGTACAGGTACTAATACTACTACTGGTTACTGCAGTACAGGTATAATACTACTACTGGTTACTGCAGTACAGGTACTAATACTACTACTGGTTACTGCAGTACAGGTATAATACTACTACTGGTTACTGCAGTACAGGTATAATACTACTACTGGTTACTGCAGTACAGGTATAATACTACTACTGGTTACTGCAGTACAGGTACTAATACTACAGTGGAGGAGTAAACGTACTGCATTCAGAACTTTACTTCAGTGAAACATCATTTATTATTATATACTGTTGGTAGTTTAATCTATAATAATACTAGTAGTACTCCTCTATAGTAGTTCTCTGTAATACTCCTGTGTAGTACTCCTCTATAGTAGTATTCCTGTGTAATACTCCTCTATAGTAGTACTCCTGTGTAGTACTCCTCTATAGTAGTTCTCTGTAATATTCCTGCGTAGTACTCCTCTATAGTAGTACTCCTCTATAGTAGTACTCCTGTGTAGTACTCCTGTGTAGTACTCCTGTGTAGTAGTTCTCTGTAATACTCCTGTGTAGTACTCCTATAGTAGTACTCCTGTGTAGTACTCCTCTGAGGTGTTGTGTATTGGTGTAGCAGCAGGGCTCCTATTGGCTGAGCTCATCCAGGTGTGCTGAGCTCATCCAGGTGTGCTGAGCTCATCCAGGTGTGCTGAGCTCATCCAGGTGTGCTGATGCTGAGCAGCTCCTCTAAATGTTAATCCTTCCTGCTCCTCAGCCATCAGCTAACGAGCTCTCAGCCAATCACGGCTCCTCGTTTCCTCTGCCCGGCTGCTCGCCGCCGTAAACAAACACAACACGACTGTCAGACCGATGATCTGGAGACGAGATTGTCTGGCGTGCCGCCTGGCGAGCAGTCACGCGTGTTTGACGTGTTTTGAGGGTGGAGAAGAAGAAGAGCGTCTCGCCGTCCGGCTGACAGGTCTATCGTGGATTTAATGGGCCACCTCAGCTGCTTCGCCGTTCAGTTCACTAGCCTCCATCAACGACCCGCCCCCACCCAGGCCCGCCAGGTAATTCTGTCCACGCGTGATGAGGCGTCAATAATCGGCCATTTTCAGATGCCGCCTGATAATTAACCCTTTAATGACAAACACACACACACACACACGCACGCACACACACACACACACACACACACACACACACACACACACACACACACACACACACACACACACACACACACACACACACAGAGCCGGCGGGTCAATTAAAGGCTGATGGACGAATTAGAAAACGGTCCATTAAATCATCCGTCTGTCTGTCTGTGGGACTCCTGCTGAGACACTCCGTCTCCTTCATCAAGGACACACAGCTGGAGGCCCAGCAGGGTTCCTCTGAGGTTCTCTGTGGTTCTCTGGGGAACCCAGAACACAGAGGAACCTCACATTTAGTTAAAAACTGCTGAACAAAGACCTGATCTGGATCTGGATATCTGGACCGGGACCTGGTTCATGAGGAGACCAGCTCTGACAGGATGAACTCACACAGAGTGACCTCTGACCTCTGACCTCTGGGAGGGAATCTACTGATTGAGTCTTAATAATATTAACAACAACAACAACTAAAACTAGTAGCCAACAACTAAATACCACTAGCCATTAACTGACAACTAGTAGCCAACAAATAAAACTAGTAGTAAACAAATAAAATCCTCCTCCTCCTGTTCCTCTTCCTCCATCTCCTCCTCCTCCTCCTCTTCCTCTTCCTCTTCCTCTTCCTCTTCCTCTTCCTCTTCCTCTTCCTCCTCCTCCTCCTTCTCCTCTTTTCTGTAGTATTTCCTGCAGTACTCCTGTAGTAGTTTCTGCAGTATTCCTGTAGTAGTTTCTGTAGTATTCCTGTAGTAGTTTCTGCAGTATTCCTGTAGTAGTTTCTGTAGTATTCCTGTAGTAGTTTCTGTAGTATTCCTGTAGTAGTTTCTGTAGTATTCATGTAGTAGTTTCTGTAGTATTTTCTGCAGTATTCCTGCAGTAATTTATGCAGTATTCCTGTAGTAGTTTCTGTAATATTCCTGTAGTAGTTTCTGCAGTATTCCTGTAGTAGTTTCTGTAGTGTTTTCTGCAGTATTCCTGCAGTAGTTTCTGTAGTGTTTTCTGCAGTATTCCTGCAGTAGTTTATGCAGTATTCCTGTAGTAGTTTCTGTAGTGTTTTCTGCAG
>CAKALS010000039.1:0-10000 GCA_916701275.1 Sebastes miniatus
TTCTTGAAATGTTCCTAATTATGAAATAGGAGGTCTGGTGGAGTTGCCTTAAATGTTCCTAAATTAACTAGAAGTCTGGTGGAGTTCTTAAATGTTCCTAATTTAACTAGGAGTCTGGTGGAGTTCTTAAATGTTCCTAAATTTAACTAGAAGTCTGGTGGAGTTCCTTAAATGTTCCTAATTTAACTAGGAAGTCTGGTGGAGTTCTTAAACTGTTCCTAATTTAACTAGGAGTCTGGTGGAGTTCTAAATGTTCCTAATTTAACTAGGAGTCTGGTGGAGTTCTTAAATCCTCCTAATTTAACTAGAAGTCTGGTGGAGTTCTTAAATGTTCCTAAATTTAACTAGAAGTCTGGTGGAGTTCTTAAATGTTCCTAATTTAACTAGGAGTCTGGTGGAGTTCTTAAATGTTCCTAATTTAACTAGAAGTCTGGTGGAGTTCTTAAATGTTCCTAAATTAACTAGAAGTCTGGTGGAGTTCTTAAATGTTCCTAATTTAACTAGGAGTCTGGTGGAGTTCTTAAATGTTCCTAATTTAACTAGGAGTCTGGTGGAGTTCTTAAATGTTCCTAAATTAACTAGGAGTCTGGTGGAGTTCTTAAATGTTCCTAATTTAACTAGAAGTCTGGTGGAGTTCTTAAATGTTCCTAATTTAACTAGGAGTCTGGTGGAGTTCTTAAATGTTCCTAATTTAACTAGGAGTCTGGTGGAGTTCTTAAATGTTCCTAATTTAACTAGGAGTCTGGTGGAGTTCTTAAATGTTCCTAATTTAACTAGAAGTCTGGTGGAGTTCTTAAATGTTCCTAATTTAACTAGGAGTCTGGTGGAGTTCTTAAATGTTCCTAATTTAACTAGGAGTCTGGTGGAGTTCTTAAATGTTCCTAATTAACTAGGAGTCTGGTGGAGTTCTTAAATGTTCCTAAATTAACTAGAAGTCTGGTGGAGTTCTTAAATGTTCCTAATTTAACTAGGAGTCTGGTGGAGTTCTTAAATGTTCCTAAATTAACTAGAAGTCTGGTGGAGTTCTTAAATGTTCCTAAATTAACTAGAAGTCTGGTGGAGTTCTTAAATGTTCCTAAATTAACTAGAAGTCTGGTGGAGTTCTTAAATGTTCCTAATTTAACTAGGAGTCTGGTGGAGTTCTTAAATGTTCCTAAATTTAACTAGAAGTCTGGTGGAGTTCCTAAATCCTCCTAAATTAACTAGAAGTCTGGTGGAGTTCTTAAATGCTCCTAATTAACTAGAAGTCTGGTGGAGTTCTTAAATGTTCCTAATTTAACTAGGACGTCTGGTCGGAGTTCTTAAATGTTCCTAATTTAACTAGAAGTCTGGTGGAGTTCTAATAACTAGAGTCTGGTGGAGTTCGCTAAATTGTTCCTATTTAACTAGGAGTTCTGGTGGAGTTCTTAATGTCCTAACTAGGAGTTCTGGGAGAGTTCTTAAATGTTCCTAATTTTAACTAGAAGTCTGGTGGAGTTCTTAAATGTTCCTAATTTAACTAGGAGTCTGGTGGAGTTCTTAATGTTCCTAATTTAACTAGAAGTCTGGTGGAGTTCTTAAATGTTCCTAATTAACTAGGAGTCTGGTGGAGTTCTTAAATGTTCCTAATTTAACTAGGAGTCTGGTGGAGTTCTTAAATGTTCCTAATTTAACTAGGAAGTCTGGTGGAGTTCTTAAATGTTCCTAAATTAACTAGGAGTCTGGTGGAGTTCTTAAATGTTCCTAATTTAACTAGGAAGTCGGTGGAGTTCTTAAATGTTCCTAATTTAACTAGGAGTCTGGTGGAGTTCTTAAATGTTCCTAATTAACTAGGAAGTCTGGTGGAGTTCTTAAATGTTCCTAAATTTAACTAGGAGTCTGGTGGAGTTCTTAAATGTTCCTAATTTAACTAGGAAGTCTGGTGGAGTTCTTAAATGTTCCTAATTAACTAGGAGTCTGGTGGAGTTCTTAAATGTTCCTAATTTAACTAGAAGTCTGGTGGAGTTCTTAAATGTTCCTAATTTAACTAGAGTCTGGTGGAGTTCTTAAATGTTCCTAATTTAACTAGGAGTCTGGTGGAGTTCTTAAATGATTCTATAATTAACTAGGAGTCTGTGGAGTTCTTTAAATGCCTTCCTAATTTAACTAGGAAGTCTGGTGGAGTTCTTAAATGTTCCTAATTTAAACTAGAAGTCTGGTGGGAGTTCTTAAATGTTCATAATTTAACTAGAAGTCTGGTGGAGTTCTTAAATGTTTCCTAATTTAACTAGAAGTCTGGTGGAGTTCTAAATGTTCCTAATTTAACTAGGAGTCCTGGTGGAGTTCTTAAATATTCCTAATTTAACCTAAGGAAGTCTGGTGGAGTTCTTAAATGGTTACCCTAATCTTAACTAGAAGTCTGGTGGAGTTCTTAAAGTCTCCTAATTAACTAGGAGTCTGGTGGAGTTCTTAAATGCTCCTAAATTAACTAGAAGTCTGGTGGAGTTCTAAATGTTCCTAATTTAACTAGAGTCTGGTGGAGTTCTAAACTGTCCTAATTAACTAGGAGTCTGGTGGAGTTCTTAAATGTTCCTATATTAACTAGAAGTCTGGTGGAGTTCTTAAATGTCCTCCTAATTTAACTAGAAGTCTGGTGGAGTTCTTAAATGTTCCTAATTTAACTAGGAGTCTGGTGGAGTTCTTAAATGTTCCTAATTTAACTAGAAGTCTGGTGGAGTTCTTAAATGTTCCTAAATTAACTAGGAGTCTGGTGGAGTTCTTAAATGTTCCTAAATTAACTAGAAGTCTGGTGGAGTTCTTAAATGTTCCTAAATTAACTAGGAGTCTGGTGGAGTTCTTAAATGTTCCTAAATTAACTAGAAGTCTGGTGGAGTTCTTAAATGTTCCTAAATTAACTAGAAGTCTGGTGGAGTTCTTAAATGTTCCTAAATTAACTAGGAGTCTGGTGGAGTTCTTAAATGTTCCTAATTTAACTAGAAGTCTGGTGGAGTTCTTAAATGTTCCTAATTTAACTAGGAGTCTGGTGGAGTTCTTAAATGTTCCTAATTTAACTAGGAGTCTGGTGGAGTTCTTAAATGTTCCTAATTTAACTAGAAGTCTGGTGGAGTTCTTAAATCCTCCTAATTTAACTAGAAGTCTGGTGGAGTTCTTAAATGTTCCTAATTTAACTAGGAGTCTGGTGGAGTTCTTAAATGTTCCTAAATTTAACTAGAAGTCTGGTGGAGTTCCTAAATCCTCCTAATTTAACTAGAAGTCTGGTGGAGTTCTTAAATGTTCCTAATTTAACTAGGAGTCTGGTGGAGTTCTTAAATGTTCCTAATTTAACTAGAAGTCTGGTGGAGTTCTTAAATGTTCCTAATTTAACTAGGAGTCTGGTGGAGTTCTTAAATGTTCCTAATTTAACTAGGAGTCTGGTGGAGTTCTTAAATGTTCCTAATTTAACTAGAAGTCTGGTGGAGTTCTTAAATGTTCCTAATTTAACTAGGAGTCTGGTGGAGTTCTTAAATGTTCCTAATTTAACTAGGAGTCTGGTGGAGTTCTTAAATGTTCCTAAATTAACTAGAAGTCTGGTGGAGTTCTTAAATGTTCCTAATTTAACTAGGAGTCTGGTGGAGTTCTTAAATGTTCCTAAATTTAACTAGAAGTCTGGTGGAGTTCTTAAATGTTCCTAATTTAACTAGAAGTCTGGTGGAGTTCTTAAATCCTCCTAATTTAACTAGAAGTCTTTTGGAGTTCTTAAATGTTCCTAAATTAACTAGGAGTCTGGTGGAGTTCTTAAATGTTCCTAATTTAACTAGTAGTCTGGTGGAGTTCTTAAATGTTCCTAATTTAACTAGAAGTCTGGTGGAGTTCTTAAATCCTCCTAATTTAACTAGGAGTCTGGTGGAGTTCTTAAATGTTCCTAATTTAACTAGAAGTCTGGTGGAGTTCTTAAATGTTCCTAAATTAACTAGAAGTCTGGTGGAGTTCTTAAATGTTCCTAATTTAACTAGAAGTCTGGTGGAGTTCTTAAATGTTCCTAATTTAACTAGGAGTCTGGTGGAGTGATGCTAATGCTAATGCTAACCTTGTGTCTCTGCAGCGTGTCCGTCCCGTCAGTTTAAGGCGGGTTCTGGTCCAGGTGGGTGTAGCCCGTGTCCAGCCAGAAGTGACACTCGGATCCCTGGCTCAGCCTACTGCCCGTGTCTCCCCGGTAACCACCGACCTGACTCCGACCCGCCGCACGCCGCCTGCACAAGTAAGACTTCATTTCTTCTCCCTGACTCCTAGTCCTTCCATTTCCCATCATGCAACAGATGATGTCGCTGTGACATCATCACGGCCCCTCTGACCTCTGACCTCTGACCCCCAGGCCCCCCCTCTGCTCCCCGCTCCATCGTGAGTCAGATCAACGACACCTCGGTGACTCTGGAGTGGAGCGAGCCGCTGGACCGAGGAGGACGAGGAGACCTGGACTACCGGGTCCTCTGCTCCATCTGTGGGACCGCCTCCTCCACCAAGGTACCAGGACCACTAGACCAGAACCACTGGAACAGAACCACTAGACCAGAACCACTAGAACAGAACCACTAGACCAGAACCATTAAACCAGAACCAATAGACCAGAACCACTAGACCAGCTAGACCAGAACCACTAGACCAGTAAGACCAGAACCGCTAGACCAGAACCACTTGACCAGAACCACTAGACCAGAACCACTAGACCAGCTAGACCAGAACCACTAGACCAGCTAGACCAGAACCACTAGACCAGAACCACTAGACCAGTAAGACCAGAACCACTAGACCAGCTAGACCAGAACCACTGGACCAGAACCACTAGACCAGAACCACTAGACCAGCTAGACCAGAACCACTAGACCAGAACCACTAGACCAGCTAGACCAGAACCACTAGACCAGAACCACTAGACCAGCTAGACCAGAACCACTGGACCAGAACCACTAGACCAGAACCACTAGACCAGCTAGACCAGAACCACTAGACCAGAACCACTAGACCAGATAGACCAAAACCACAGAGACCAGTTAGAACAGAACCAGACGCCGCTCCAGTCTCCTCCCTGACTCCGCCCCCTCCTGTCTCCTCCCTGACTCCGCCCCCTCCAGTCTCCTCCCTGACTCCGCCCCCTCCAGTCTCCTCCCCTGACTCCGCCCCCTCCAGTCTCCTCCCTGACTCCGCCCCCTCCTGTCTCCTCCCTGACTCCGCCCCCTCCAGTCTCCTCCCTGACTCCGCCCTCTCCAGTCTCCTCCCTGACTCCGCCCTCTCCAGTCTCCTCCCTGACTCCGCCCCCTCCAGTCTCCTCCCCTGACTCCGCCCCCTCCAGTCTCCTCCCTGACTCCGCCCCCTCCTGTCTCCTCCCTGACTCCGCCCCCTCCTGTCTCCTGTCCAGGGATTGGTGGGTTCCTGTTCTCCGTGTGATGACAGCGTTCTGTACCGGCCGGCTCAGCGCGGTCTGACTCAGCGCCGCGTCGCCGTGTGGGGGCTCCGCCCACACACCAAGTACACCTTCACCATCCAATCCCTGAACGGCGTCTCTGCTCTCAGCCAATCAGAGCCGGCCTCCGACGGGGTCAACGTCACCACCAGCAGAGACGGTACACAACACATACTGGGTACAAGTACACGAGTCGTAGTACACAACACATACTGGGTAGAAGTACACGAGTCGTAGTACACAACACATACTGGGTAGAAGTACACGAGTCGTAGTACACAACACATACTGGGTAAAAGTACACGAGTCGTAGTACACAACACATACTGGGTACAAGTACACGAGTCGTAGTACACAACACATACTGGGTACAAGTACACGAGTCGTAGTACACAACACATACTGGGTAGAAGTACACGAGTCGTAGTACACAACACATACTGGGTAGAAGTACACGAGTCGTAGTACACAACACATACTGGGTACAAGTACACGAGTCGTAGTACACAACCCATACTGGGTACAAGTACACGAGTCGTAGTACACAACACATACTGGGTACAAGTACACGAGTCGTAGTACACAACACATACTGGGTACAAGTACACGAGTCGTAGTATTTAGTAGTACTGAGAGAAGAGTTCAAGAAATACAGTTGAGTAAAGTCGTGATATGTCTTTGTGTGTGTAGTTCCTCCTCCTGTGTCCGGTCTGAGGAGGGCGGCGGCCTCAGAGTCCAGTCTGTCTTTAGAGTGGAACGTTCCAGTTCTGCAGAACCAGAACCAGAACCAGATCCTGGACTACCAGATCCGCTACAGCCCCAAGGTACACACACACACACACACACACACACACACACACACACACACACACAGTGCTCATATGATGGACTGTGATGTCACTGCTGATGTCATCATCGCCCCCGTCAGGACGGCGAGGAGGCGGGTCAGTGGCAGTACGTATCCAGCAGGTCTTCTTCGGTGGTGCTGACGGGGCTGCAGCGGGCGGTGCAGTATCAGGTGCAGGTCCGCGCTCGCTCGCAGGCCGGATACGGAACGTTCAGCGCGGCGAGCGACTTCAACACGCTGCCTGATGGTAAGACGGCTGTCTACCTGTCTGTCTACCTGTCTGTCTACCTGTTTACCTGTCTGCCTGTTTGTCTACCTGTCTACATGTCTGTCTACCTGTCTGTCTGTCTGTCTACCTGTCTGTCTGTCTACCTGTTTAACTGTCTGCCTGCCTGTCTGTCTACCTGTTTGTCTACCTGGCTGTCTACCTGTCTACCTGGCTGTCTACCTGTCTGTCTACCTGTTTGTCTACCTGTCTGTCTACCTGTTTGTCTACCTGGCTGTCTACCTGGCTGTCTACCTGTCTACCTGGCTGTCTACCTGTCTGTCTACCTGTTAGTCTACCTGGCTGTCTACCTGTGTGTGTTCCTGAAGGTGTGGGTTCTCGGCTGGCGGTGACGGGGGTCCTCGTCTCCGTGGGGATGCTGCTGCTCATCGCCGTGGCGATCGTCGCTGTGTTCTGTTACCGGTAAGAAAGTGATGGAGGATGCTGCAGAACAGTAGAACCCTAGGGGGGGGGACTGAGTGTGGTATTGTTTGAGCGTCTCCTGGGAAATAAAGAATCCTGTCTGTCTGTCTGTCTGTCTGTCTGTCTCTCAGCAGGAGACTGAAGGACTCAGACATCAGTGATAAGAGTGGACACTACCAGATGGGACAGAGTGAGTTACTGTTCACTGATGGTGATGGTGATGGTGATGGTGATGGTGATGGTGATGGTGATGGTGATGGTGATGATGGTGATGATGTGGTGTCATTTTCGTAGCGATGAAGGTGTACATCGACCCGTTTACGTACGAGGACCCCAACGAGGCGGTGAGGGAGTTCGCCAAAGAGATCGAGGCATCCTTCGTGAAGATAGAGGAAGTGATCGGAGCAGGTGAGCTGCACGTTTTCACGTTTGAAGGGAACAGGAACCTTTTAGGTACTTGACATGATACAGGAACCTTTAGAGGAACTAGGACTCTTTTTAGGAAGCCATGAACTTTTAAGGAACAGTTTAGGTACTTAGACAGAACCAAGGAAACTTTATAGACACTTTTTGAAACTTAGGAATGTTTTTAGGAACCCAGGAATGTTTTTAGGAACTTTTTAGGAACCCGGGAATGTTTTTACAAACTTTTTTGGAACCCAGGAATGATTTTTAGAATTTTTTTAGGACCCCAGGAATGTTTTTAGGAACCTCTTTTGGAACCCAGGAATGTTTTTAGGAACCCGGGAATGTTTTTGGGAACCCAGGAAAGTCTTTAGGAACCCGGGAATGTTTTAGAAATGTTTTTGGAACCCAGGAATGTTTTTTGGAACCCTGGACTGTTTTCAGATCATTTTTAGGAACCCAGGAATGTTTTTAGGAACTATTTAGGAACCCGGGAATATTTTTAGGAACTTTTAGGAGCCCAGGAATGTTTTAAGGAACTTTGTAGGTACCGAGGTATGTTTTTAGGAACCAGGGAATGTTTTCAGATAAATTTGAACTTTTTAGGAACCAGGGAATGTTTTTTAGGAACTTTGTAGGAACCCAGGAATGTTATATGGAACTTTTTAGGAACACAGGGAATGTTTTTAGGAACCCAGCAATGTTTTTAGGAACTTTTTTGGAACCCGGGATTTTTTTTTGGAACCTGGGAATGTTTTTAGGAACTTTGTAGGTACCGAGGTATGTTTTTGAAACCAGGGAATGTTTTCAGATAAATTTGAACTTTTTAGGAACCAGGGAATGATTTTTAGGAACTTTGTAGGACCCCAGGAATGTTTTTAGGAACTTTTTTGGAACCCCTGAATGTTTTTTGGAACCCGGGAATGTTTTCCGATAATTTTTAGGAATCCAGGAATGTTTTTAGGAACTTTTTAGGAACCGAGGTATGTTTTTGGAACCAGGGAATGTTTTCAGATACATTTTAACTTTGTAGGAACCCAGGAATGTTTTTAGGAACTTTTTTGGAACCCCTGAATGTTTTTTGGAACCCGGGAATGTTTTCCGATAATCTTTAGGAATCCAGGAATGTTTTTAGGAACTTTTTAGGAACCGAGGTATGTTTTTGGAACCAGGGAATGTTTTCAGATACATTTTAACTTTGTAGGAACCCAGGAATGTTTTTAGGAACTTTTTTGGAACCCCTGAATGTTTTTTGGAACCCGGGAATGTTTTCCGATAATCTTTAGGAATCCAGGAATGTTTTTAGGAACTTTTTAGGAACCGAGGTATGTTTTTGGAACCAGGGAATGTTTTCAGATACATTTTAACTTTGTAGGAACCCAGGAATGGTTTTAGGAACTTTTTTGAAACCTGGTAATGTTTTTAGGAACTTTTTTGAAACCCTGATGTACCTGTCAAGGTGAGTTTGGACATAATGTCTCTGATGTACCTGTCAAGGTGAGTTTGGACATAATGTCTCTGATGTACCGGTCCAGGTGAGTTTGGACATAATGTCTCTGATGTACCTGTCCAGGTGAGTTTGGCGAGGTGTGTCGAGGTCGGCTGAGGGTCCCGGGCCGGAAGGAGAACTACGTGGCGATCAAGACGCTGAAGGGCGGCTACACGGACAAGCAGAGGCGGGACTTCCTGTCGGAGGCGTCCATCATGGGTCAGTTCCAGCACCCCAACATCATCCACCTGGAGGGCGTCATCACCACTTCCTGTCCCGTCATGATCCTCACCGAGTTCATGGAGAACGGAGCGCTGGACAGCTTCCTGAGGGTGAGACCTCTACACATGTCTCACCTGTCTGTGTCTCACCTGTCTGTGTCTCACCTGTCTGTATCTCACCTGCCTGTGTCTCACCTGCCTGTGTCTCACCTGTCTGTGTCTCACCTGTCTGTATCTCACCTGCCTGTGTCTCACCTGCCTGTGTCTCACCTGTCTGTGTCTCACCTGTCTGTATCTCACCTGTCTCTGTCTCACCTGTCTGTCTCTACAGATGAATGACGGACAGTTCACCACCATCCAGCTGGTGGGGATGCTGCGTGGGATCGCGGCGGGGATGAAGTATCTGTCCGACATGAGCTTCGTCCACAGAGACCTGGCAGCTCGCAACATCCTGGTCAACTCCAACCTGGTCTGTAAGGTGAGACTGGCTACCTGTCTACCTGTCCACGTGTCTACCTGTCTACCTGTCTGTCTACCTCTCTACCTGTCTACCTGTCTACCTGTCCACCTGTCCACCTGTCCACCTGTTTACCTGTTTACCTGTCTGTCTACCTCTCTACCTGTCCACCTGTCCACCTGTCTGTCTATCTGTGTGTCTACTTCTCTACCTGTCCACCTGTATACCTGTCTGTCTACCTGTCCACTTGTCTACCTGTCCACTTGTCTACCTGTCTACCTGTGCAACTGTCCACCCGTCCACTTGTCTACCTCTCTACCTGTCCACCTGTATACCTGTCTGTCTACCTGTCCACTTGTCTACCTGTCTACCCGTGCGACTGTCCACCCGTCCACTTGTCTACCTGTTCAACTGTCCACCTGTCTACCTGTCTACCTGTCCACCTGTCCACTTGTCTACCTGTCCACCTGTCCACCT
>CAKALS010000039.1:15000-52500 GCA_916701275.1 Sebastes miniatus
TCGGCATCCAGCACAACAGAGACGTTCTCTTATTGGACGAGGAGATGGAGCCCACGCACTGCATGAAAGCACCGCTGGGATTGGTTCCCAGCCCTGTCCGTCACACAGAACCACCAGATTCTGGATCTTCCTGCTCTGCAGCATCAACGGATCTAAATCTGTTGATTTGTTCTTTCATGATGATCAAATGTAACGCTCCCAGACTGCCGAGGAACGGGAGACATTAAGGAACAACCGAAGGGATTTTAGTCGTGAGTTAACGTGTCCACGTTAAACCTTTTAATATCAGGAAGGTTCTGGATTATAACGGAACGTTTCTGATGTGGGAACCTTTTAATATCGGGAAGGTTCTGGATTATAACGGAACGTTTCTGATGTGGGAACCTTTTAATATCGGGAAGGTTCTGGATTATAACGGAACGTTTCTGATGTGGGAACCTTTTAATATCGGGAAGGTTCTGGATTATAACGGAACGTTTCTGATGTGGGAACCTTTTAATATCGGGAAGGTTCTGGATTATAACGGAACATTTCTGATGTGGGAACCTTTTAATATCGGGAAGGTTCTGGATTATAACGGAACCTTTCTGATGTGGGAACCTTTTAATATTGGGAAGGTTCTGGATTATAACGGAACCTTTCTGATGTGGGAACCTTTTAATATCGGGAAGGTTCTGGATTATAACGGAACCTTTCTGATGTGGGAACCTTTCAATATCGGGAAGGTTCTGGATTATAACGGAACGTTTCTGATGTGGGAACCTTTTAATATCGGGAAGGTTCTGGATTATAAGGGAACCTTTCTGATGTGGGAACCTTTTAATATCAGGAAGGTTCTGGATTATAACGGAACGTTTCTGATGAACTCTTGTGTTGAATCTTGGAACAACTTCACAGGAATTCCGAACAGACCGGTCGGTACTCTCCGTTGATTTGTGAATATCGACCTGAGGGACATCAGGACGTCCATAAAGCGTTCATGTCGTGACTTGTCGACATGTTCTAGTGAAGTTTTACTATCATACTTTTCATAATCTGTGAGGAATATTATGGGATGGTCTCAGGAAACAGCGGTGAACCTTTTGAGGAAATCTTCGAGGTCTTCCTCCAGATTCCAAACATTTGTGGAAATCTTCTGCAAACGTCCTCCGAGTTTGAATCCAAGTTAATGTGATGGTCCGGTGACGAGACTCTCTGGACGACTGGGAGACTTTCTACGTCACATTATTGACCCACGCGTCTCTTAAACTGAGACACCTACAGACGTCCACTCATGGTGGACGTGTACTGTGAGCCTGGTTCTCCAAAGGTCACAGTTTTTAACCCTGTTAGTGATACTTCATCTGAACTCTGTCCTTTTAAAGTCAACACTAATCACTGTGGACTGCAATCTGGTCCAGAACCGGTGGTCCAGTTGGATCCCATCACTTTATAACATTTCACTTTCTACCTTCTGGAACGGAACCACTGCAGAGGAGGACGCGTGTCTCCACAGACGAGGACGCGTGTCTCCACAGAGGAGGACGCGTGTCTCCACAGAGGAGGATGCGTGTCTCCACAGACGAGGACGCGTGTCTCCACAGAGGAGGACGCGTGTCTCCACAGACGAGGACGCGTGTCTCCACAGAGGAGGACGCGTGTCTCCACAGATGAAGCACATTTAATCTGATTCTACATTTTAACACGAAGACGTTTTAAACAGTAGAAGTTAATGATGTGGTGACGGTTCCACATCAGAGGACTAAACACGAACTATCGGACTTCTCGGAACCGTTCAGCTGTTGATGGTTTTGTATTTTAGCACTTTTTGTACCTGATATCATGTTTTTAGCAGATCAACGTTTTTATACCGACGTCATTTTGTAAAGAAAGAAAAAGAACAAAAAAATATTTGTCTAATATTTCAGAACCAAAGATCACATCTGAAGAACCGCAGTGTGACCCAGATATCACACGGAACCGGACTCAATAAATGACTCAATAGATAAATAAATAAATACGTCATTAAATGTAGCAAAAATAATATTAAAAATAAATGGAATCATTAATTCATTAATTAATTGATAAAATGTGACATAAATTATTTGTTTTGATTTGCTTCTTTATTCCTATATCCCTTTTATCTATTTATTTATTCATTTTTAAATTTATTTATTTTTGCATTTATTTAGTATTTATTTATGATGAAATGTGTAAAGAAAAGAGTACTGAAATAAATAAGTTTGGGGGAATAAATAAGGGGTGAAATGCAAAGGGGAAATCATGCAGTAATAAATGAATAAATGCACAAATACTTAAATAAATACATGCATTTAAAATATAAATAAATAATAAATAATGCACAAACACTTAAATAAATATATGCATTTAAAATATAAAACAAATTAAAAATAAATTAAAAAATGAATAAAAATAAATAGATCAATGAATAAAAGAGAATATTAATCAGAAGAGTAAATAAATAATTAAATTAAAACAGAAATATTAGTTTGTCACATTTCATTAATTCATTATTGGCTTCATTTATTTTTAATATTATTTTTGGTTCATTTAATGACGTATTTATTTATTTATTATTTTGTCAGGTTCTGTCCTCCGTTTGGACCCGTTCAGGTCCGTCTCATGTAGACGGACTGACTTCAGGGCTCTTCACTGATTGGTCCCCTGACCTGTCAGTCAAACCACTAACCGGCCAATCTGCAGCCGTCTGGATCAGATGGATCTGGATCTGGATCAGATGGATCTGGATCAGCTCTGCCTTTTTATAAATGAGAATATTATAATTGTTATTGACATATAGGGAGGTTTGGGGGGGGGGGGGGGGGTCTCTGTCAGCCAATCACAATAAAGATGAAACTGTCCAATCAGGCGTCTTGTTTTCATCCTCAACTCATTTCATGTTTCTAATGTACTAATATAAAACCACAGAACAAGTACTGCTTTCAAAACCCCTCCTCCTCTTCCTCCCCCTTTTCCTCTCTCCTCTTCCTCCTCCTCCTCCTCCTCTTCCTCCTCTTCCTCCTCATCTTCCTCCTCCTCTTCCTCCTCCTCTTCCTCCTCTTCCTCCCCCTTTTCCTCTCTCCTCCTCTTCCTCCTCCTCTTCCTCCTCCTCTTCCTCCCCCTTTTCCTCTTCCTCCTCCTCCTCTTCCTCCCCCTTTTCCTCTCCTCCTCTTCCGCCTCCTCCTCTTCCTCTTCTTCAGTTAAATATTTCCAGATGTTTTCACCAGTTTGTGGAACAAGTTTTTATTTTATATAAACCAGCTGTGTTCAGTGTGTGTTCAGTATATTTTCAGTGTGTGTGTGTTTTCAGTGTGTGTGTGTGTGTGTGTGTGTGTTCAGTGTTTGTGTGTGTGTGTGTGTGTGTGTGTTTCAGTTCTCAGCGTCTCATTGGTCAGATGTTTTCTTCAGAGGCTCCTGATTGGCTGAGACGGCCTCCTGTCTTCATGTAAGTACACACACACACACGGAGCAGTACTTTTACTTTTACTACCAAGTACTTCTGTACTTTTACTTGTAGTGGAGTATTTGTACTCCAGTGTGTATTAGTACTTTTACTGCAGTAAAAGATCTGAGTACTTCTTATTTTAACCCTCTGAAGCTCTTTATTAAGATTTATGTATTTATATCATATTTATTGATTTATTATTTAGTTTTATATGTATATATTTATTTAGGTATTTATATTATATTGAATTTATTATATATTTATCAATTTATTATTTATATTATATTTATTTAGTTATGTATTTATATATTTATTGATTATCAGATATTTGTCAGATCTGTGACATCCTGTTAGTAAACTTTCAAATTAAAGGTAAATTTCCCTCAAATAAGAAATAAATAGAAAATAAAACAAATCTTAAAATAATATTAAATCTACATATTAAATATATATATATCTAAAGTGTACTTGTACTGTGATGACATCATGATGTACTACTGTGTTTATTCCATCAGTCATAAATATACTGAAGATTATTATGTTGGATATTTATTATATTTATTTACTTTATTTATTCATTATATTCATTCATTATTTAACATCTTCATTCTCTGCATTATTTTATGTGTATTATATTTATGTATTTAATTATTTATTATAAACAGAGACAGTGAGACGAGTGTGGATGTGGACGTGTCCTCCTGCTGGACACTGAGGGAACTACAGATCAACAACACGCTAGCAGTTTCCCCCCACTTCCAGTGTTTGTGCTAAGCTAGGCTAACTGGTCTACAGGACAACAGAAGGAAGAGACATCAAAGACTAACTGGAAACTTTATTGACAACACAAAATGTCTGACGTTAACGCTGACGCGGCGCCGGGGGGGTGGGGGGGGGGTTCAGTGCGTGGAGTACTTGGGCAGCTGGTTCCCCAGGATGACCCGTCTCTCCACGCCGTCCTCCGAGATGCTCGCCAGTCGGACCACACCGCCGCTGGAGCCGTCCCTCTCCATCGCCAGAGACAGAGCTGAGAGACAGAGACAGACAGACCGTTAGAGTCAGAGCCGGCGGTGGACCACACCTCCCAGCATGTCTTGCAGCAGCAGCGTACCTGCAGCGGTGAGCTCCAGACACTGGTCCCGGGTCAGGTCCGGTTTGTAGTTGGAGTCCATGAAGCCGTAGATGTAGGAGCTGCCGCTGCCGCCCACCGACACCGGCTGCCTCACCAGCATCCCTCCAATAGGAACGCAGTACACCTGAGGACGGACAGGTGAGCTGTTACACTCTAACTACCTCCAACTCCATGTGTTACTGTGTAGTACTGTGTGTTGTACTGTGTAGTACTGTGTAGTACTGTGTGTAGTACTGTGTGTAGTACTGTGTGTAGTACTGTGTAGTACTGTGTAGTACTGTGTGTAGTACTGTGTAGTACTGTGTAGTACTGTGTAGTACTGTGTGTTGTACTGTGTAGTACTGTGTAGTACTGTGTAGTACTGTGTGTTGTACTGTGTTGTACTGTGTAGTACTGTGTAGTACTGTGTAGTACTGTGTAGTACTGTGTGTTGTACTGTGTAGTACTGTGTAGTACTGTGTGTAGTACTGTGTAGTACTGTGTGTAGTACTGTGTGTAGTACTGTGTGTAGTACTGTGTGTACTACTGCAGTAGTACCTGCCCCCCCTTCCTGCGGTCCCAGCCCGCCACCAGGATCCCGGCGGTCAGCTCCTCCCGGTACCGGTAGCAGCTTGCTCTGAACAGATTGGCGGCCGTCTCCACCAATGGGGGCTCGTCCAGCTCGATGCTGGGGGGCGGGACCACACACAGGTAAACATCACCATCAGCTGTCAATCAAACTGGTTCCATCACCTGACTGGACGCTGAGGCTGTCAATCAAACTGGGGGGGGGGGTGTTACCTGTGGAAGCCCAGCTGGTAGGTGACCACGTCAGCGATGGCCTGAGTGTCAGCAGCTGATCCAGACCTGCAGAACATCAAGAACATCAACAACATCAGGAACTTCAAGAACATCCCGGGTTCCTCTACAGTTCTATCAAAGGTTCTGTGTTTCGTTAAATCCTCTGAAAATCAAGTTCCTTGTTCCTAAAAAGGTTCCTGTGTTCTTTAAGAGTTCCTACAAAAACCCTAAAAGGTTCCTGTGTTCTTTAAGAGTTCCTACAAAAACCCTAAAAGGTTCCTGTGTTCTTTAAGAGTTCCTACAAAAACCCTAAAAGGTTCCTGTGTTCTTTAAGAGTTCCTACAAAAACCCTAAAAGGTTCCTGTGTTCTTTAAGAGTTCCTACAAAAACCCTAAAAGGTTCCTGTGTTCTTTAAGAGTTCCTACAAAAACCCTAAAAGGTTCCTGTGTTCTTCAATAGTTCCTACAAAGACTCTAAAAGGTTCCTGTGTTCTCCAATAGTTCATACAAAGACCATAAAAGGTTCCTGTGTTCTTCAATAGTTCCTACAAAGACTCTAAAAGGTTCCTGTGTTCTCCAATAGTTCATACAAAGACCATAAAAGGTTCCTGTGTTCTTTAAGAGTTCCTACAAAGACCCTAAAAGGTTCCTGTGTTCTTTAAGAGTTCCTACAAAGACCCTAAAAGGTTCCTGTGTTCTTTAAGAGTTCCTACAAAGACCCTAAAAGGTTCCTGTGTTCTTTAAGAGTTCCTACAAAGACCCTAAATGGTTCCTGTGTTCTTCAATAGTTCCTACAAAGACTCTAAAAGGTTCCTGTGTTCTCTAAGAGTTCCTACAAAGACTCTAAAAGGTTCCTGTGTTCTGGTGGGAAGAGCTCCTCAGAACTGTTGGAGTGAACTGACCTGCAGCAGAAGATCCGGTCGTGGATTGGAGTCAGTTTGTCTGTTACTCTGTTGGCGATGTACGCTCTGAGAGACAGACAGGCAGAGAGAGACAGACAGGCAGAGAGAGACAGACAGGCAGAGAGAGACAGACAGGCAGAGAGAGAGAGACAGACAGAGAGAGAGAGAGACAGACAGAGAGACAGGCAGAGAGAGACAGACAGGCAGAGAGAGAGACAGACAGGCAGAGAGAGAGACAGACAGGCAGAGAGAGAGAGACAGACAGGTTTAACTGAGTGTCCTCTACATCCAGTATAATGTTCTGAACACAGTGTTGTTGGTCTCACCCGGTGGTGGTCCGAGAGTCGGCACCGATCACAACTCCTCCATCGTACTCCACCGCCATGATGGTGGTCTGACAGACAGACAGACAGACAGACAGACAGACAGACAGACAGACAGACAGACAGACAGACAGGTGGAGAGACAGACAGCAAGGTGGAGAGACAGACAGGTGGAGAGACAGACAGCAAGGTGGAGAGACAGACAGGTGGAGAGACAGACAGAGAGACAGACAGACAGGTGGAGAGACAGACAGACAGGTGGAGAGACAGACAGAGAGACAGACAGACAGGTGGAGAGACAGACAGAGAGAGACAGACAGGTGGAGAGACAGACAGAGAGAGACAGACAGGTGGAGAGACAGACAGAGAGACAGACAGACAGAGAGACAGGTGGAGAGACAGACAGGTGGAGAGACAGACAGAGAGACAGGTGGAGAGACAGACAGACAGACAGACAGACAGGTGGTGTTTAATACAGCAGAGAGTGACAGAGTAGTGCATCTATTATCGGACAGCAGGCAGCCACACTGAGCTCGTCTGCAGCCGTTCGCAGTGGCGTTAACTCGGTGAGCCTATTATCGGACACACAGTTAGCCGCTCATCGAGCTTCATCACCGGTCAGACACACACAGCTGTACACCAGCTCCCGGTTCACAACATCCACCGGGACCGAATCCAGTCCGGTCCGGTCCGGTCCGGTCCGGTCCGGTTTATTCTTCCTCTAGTCGGAACTCTAACCGACCACAGTTAACTAGCATTAGCATTAGCGTTAGCATTAGCATTAGCATTAGCATTAGCTTTAGCATTAGCCGTTAGCATTAGCATTAGCCGTTAGCTTTAGCATTAGCATTAGCATTAGCATTAGCATTAGCCGTTAGCATTAGCATTAGCGTTAGCATTAGCCGTTAGCATTAGCCGTTAGCATTAGCATTAGCCGTTAGCATTAGCATTAGCGTTAGCATTAGCCGTTAGCATTAGCCGTTAGCATTAGCATTAGCCGTTAGCATTAGCATTAGCCGTTAGCTCCCCGCGGTAGAACTGCTGTCTCATTGAGTTCTTCACAGACTCTCCACAGGACCAGAACCGGGTCCGGGTCGGTCCGCTCCGGTCCCACAGACGGGTACTCACCCCGGTGCTGACTTCCTGGCTGATCCAGTCCGGAACCAGGTCCGTCTGAGAGGAAAGCTGCTGGAAGCCGGAGCTGCTCCTCCTCATCACCATCATGCTGCCTGCTGCCATCTTCTCTAGCACAACTACTGCTGCTTCCTCTGTGGTGTTGAACGACTGGAGAGGAGCATCACCGCCTCCTGCTGGACGACTGGAGAGGCGCATCACCGCCTCCTGCTGGACGACTGGAGAGGAGCATCACCGCCTCCTGCTGGACGACTGGAGAGCAGCAGGAGATAACAATAACAATAACAACAACACTACTGGAGAGGAGCAGGAGATAACAATAACAACAACACTACTGGAGAGGAGCAGGAGATAACAACAACAACACTACTGGAGAGGAGCAGGAGATAACAACAACAACAACAACACTACTGGAGAGGAGCAGGAGATAACAATAACAACAACACTACTGGAGAGGAGCAGGAGATAACAACAACAATACTACTGGAGAGGAGCAGGAGATAACAATAACAATAACACTACTGGAGAGCAGCAGGAGATAACAATAACAACAATAACAACACTACTGGAGAGGAGCAGGAGATAACAACAACAACAACACTACTGGAGAGGAGCAGGAGATAACAATAACAATAACACTACTGGAGAGGAGCAGGAGATAACAATAACAACAACACTACTGGAGAGGAGCAGGAGATAACAACAACAACAACACTACTGGAGAGGAGCAGGAGATAACAACAACAACAACACTACTGGAGAGGAGCAGGAGATAACAATAACAACAACAACACTACTGGAGAGGAGCAGGAGATAACAACAACAACAACACTACTGGAGAGGAGCAGAAGATAACAATAACAACAACAACACTACTGGAGAGGAGCAGGAGATAACAACAACAACAACACTACTGGAGAGGAGCAGGAGATAACAATAACAACAACAACACTACTGGAGAGGAGCAGGAGATAACAACAACAACAACACTACTGGAGAGGAGCAGGAGATAACAATAACAACAATAACAACACTACTGGAGAGGAGCAGGAGATAACAACAACAACAACACTACTGGAGAGGAGCAGGAGATAACAATAACAACAATAACAACACTACTGGAGAGGAGCAGGAGATAACAACAACAACAACACTACTGGAGAGGAGCAGGAGATAACAATAACAATAACACTACTGGAGAGGAGCAGGAGATAACAATAACAACAACACTACTGGAGAGGAGCAGGAGATAACAATAACAACAACAACAATACTACTGGAGAGGAGCAGGAGATAACAATAACAATAACAACAACACTACTGGAGAGCAGCAGGAGATAACAACAACAACAATAATACTACTGGAGAGGAGCAGGAGATAACAACAACAACAACAATAACAATAACAATAACAACAACAACAATAATACTACTGGAGAGGAGCAGGAGATAACAACAACAACAACAATAACAATAACAATAACAACAATAACAATAACAATACTACTGGAGAGGAGCAGGAGATAACAATAACAATAACAACAATAATAATAATAACAATAATAACAATAATAATAATAACAATAATAATAACAATAACAATAACAACAATAATAACAATAATAATAATAATAATAACAATAATAACAATAACAATAATAATAATAACAATAATAACAATAATAATAATAATAACAATAATAATAATAATAATAACAATAATAATAATAATAACAATAATAACAATAATAACAATAACAATAATAATAATAACAATAATAACAATAATAATAATAATAACAATAATAATAATAACAATAATAATAATAATAACAATAATAATAACAATAATAATAATAATAACAATAATAATAATAATAATTAAATTATCTCCATTATTCCTGTTGCCTTTAAAGGGACTGTTTGTAACTTTGTAAGCGTATAAATGTACCGGGTCTGGATCCCATGCGCGCTCGCGTGTGACCGGAGTCTCTGCTCCTCTGCTCCTCTGCTCCTCTGCTCCTCTGCCTGCCTTCACTCACACACCACGCTCCTTCTCTCTCTCTCTCTCCACCTCTCACGTGCATGCTGCTCACTCCACACTGCAGAAGAGTTAGTTTAGCTCTGAGAATATCTAGTGAATGATCAGTGGACGTTTGTGCAGAAATAACTGCTGCAGCTCCTCCAGACCAACAGAGGTTTCCCGTGTCTTGTGAAGTGACGGGGCTCCGCAGAGAGAAACGTTATCGTCTCCGACCAAAACTCCGGCGTCTCCCCCGTTCCCTCCGGCCGCGGTCGGGAGGCTGAGGCGGGAAAAGCCAACACTAGGATCAGCATTGATTCATGGAGAGACCTTGGTCTGGTCAGATAACATTACTGCCAAGCAGCTGAAATATAGAGTGATATGGTGCTTTTAGCTGACGTGTGTCTCCTCACTGTGTTGAGTGATGCTCCTTCATGTCTATGTAGAGCGAACACAAGCGCCAGCAACAGGACGCTGACTTTAGTGGACTTAACGGACACAGGTGAAGCTGCTAACAAGTGTGACGACCCCTCCCCACCACTAGGTGTGTGTTGGCTCGCTGGTCTCTTTTGTTTCTTGCAGGCTCTGGTTGAGGCGGGGACATGAGGGCATGATGGGTTGATGAGCTACACCTGGGCCCGGTGTAGCGCTGACTATAAAACCCTCTTCGCCATTCAGAATGCGCTCTCTCTCCATGCACGCACATCACTCCATTCCTGTGGACATCGCGGCGCGGCTATTCTTCCTCTTTTTCTATATGCTCTCACACACACGCATCCATGCACTCCTACACCACTGATTACTGATAATGATCTTTACATTTATTCATGAATTTAGTGTTTTGTAAATAAACTTTGATACTTTTTGCATTTACCTCGTCTCCACTCCCATTTTTGTTGCAACCTAAGAGCCGGGTTGTAACACAAGACATTTAGGATTCTAACTAACACTCCCTTTAATGTTCTTTGTGTCACTAGAACTGAACTCTTCAGCGCTGTGTGAGTCACCAACAGCATCACACATTAACCCGGCTCATTAGATAACGGGTTAGATTTCAGTTTGTGTTTCTGTCTTCTTATTATAAGTCAAAGATACATTTATAAAACTCCACAAAGAGCAGTTCTGCTCCGGCAGGTAAGCGGGCAGCCCTGCAGCGGGGTCCTGAGCTCCGCTGGAAACCGGAAGAGAAGGTAAACACCGCCTCATTAAACTCCGTCTGAACTCTGGATTACTGCGTTTAAACTCTGGATTAATGCGTTTAAACTCTGGATTAATGCGTTTAAACTCTGGATTAATGCGTCTAAACGCAGTGTGGATGTTATTAGACGCAGTGTGAGTAACGTGGTTTGTTTAGAGGAGGTTTTATCGGACTAGCAGCTCGTTAATGAGCCTCACAACCAGACTCCGTCTGAGAATCTCTCACTTTAATCTCAACATCCAACAAAAAACAACTAAACACACACCTGCGATTAAAAGAAAAGCTCTGTCACATTCTGTATGATTTAATCTTTGATTCGGCACTAATGTGAGACACCCAGTGCTTATTGATCGTTATTGATTGATTGATGCGTTCAGAATGTGTGAACACTGTTCTGACAGTAGAATGATGATAACTTTAATATCTATTTAATATCTATTTAATATCTGTTTAATATCTGTTTAATATCTGTTTAATATCTATTTAATATCTGTTTAATATCTGTTTAATATCTGTTTAATATCTGTTTAATATCTATTTAATATCTGTTTAATATCTATTTAATATCTGTTTAATATCTGTTTAATATCTATTTAATATCTATTTAATATCTGTTTAATATCTATTTAATATCTATTTAATATCTGTTTAATATCTATTTAATATCTATTCAATATCTATTTAATATCTGTTTAATATCTATTTAATATCTGTTTAATATCTATTTAATATCTATTTAATATCTGTTTAATATCTATTTAATATCTATTTAATATCTGTTTAATATCTATTTAATATCTGTTTAATATCTGTTTAATATCTATTTAATATCTGTTTAATATCTATTTAATATCTATTTAATATCTATTTAATATCTATTTAATATCTATTTAATATCTGTTTAATATCTATTTAATATCTATTTAATATCTGTTTAATATCTGTTTAATATCTATTTAATATCTGTTTAATATCTATTTAATATCTATTTAATATCTATTTAATATCTGTTTAATATCTATTTAATATCTGTTTAATATCTATTTAATATCTATTGAATATCTGTTTAATATCTATTTAATATCTATTTAATATCTATTTAATATCTGTTTAATATCTGTTTAATATCTATTTAATATCTGTTTAATATCTATTTAATATCTGTTTAATATCTATTTAATATCTGTTTAATATCTAGTTAATATCTATTTAATATCTGTTTAATATCTGTTTAATATCTGTTTAATATCTATTTAATATCTATTTAATATCTGTTTAATATCTGTTTAATATCTATTCAATATCTATTCAATATCTATTTAATATCTGTTTAATATCTATTTAATATCTGTTTAATATCTATTTAATATCTGTTTAATATCTATTTAATATCTATTTAATATCTGTTTAATATCTATTTAATATCTGTTTAATATCTATTTAATATCTATTTAATATCTGTTTAATATCTGTGTGTTTATTTCAGATGACGGTTCATAACTTGTACGTATTTGACCGTAATGGAAGCTGCCTCTATTATAACGAATGGAACCGCAAGAAGCAGGCAGGCATCTCCAAGGAGGAGGTGAAGCCTTTATTATACAAAATATATATTATATATATTATGATATATATATATATAATATATATCATTATATATATATATTATATATTATTAGATTATTATATATAATATATTTTATATATAATAATATATATATTATTATATTAATATATATATTATATATATATATATAATAATATATATGTAATAATATATATAATTATATATATTATATATATACATAATATAATATATAATATATATACTAATATATAATATATTAGTATATATATATATAGAATATATAATAATATGTAATATATATAATAATATATATGTAATAATATATATAATTATATATATTATATATATACATAATATAATATATATAATAAATATATATAATATATAATATATATAATATATATACTAATATATAATATATTAGTATATATATATATATAGAATATATAATAATATGTAATATATATAATAATATATACAATAAAAACACAGTGAAATACAACCCAATAAACCCATCAAGTCTGTGGGAAGTTAATCTGTCTCTGTCTGTCTGTCTGTCTGTCTGTCTCTCTGTCTGCCTGCCTGTCTCTCTCTCTGTCTCTCTGTCTGTCTCTCTGCAGGAGTTTAAGCTGATGTATGGGATGCTGTTCTCCATCCGCTCATTTGTCAGTAAGATGTCTCCTCTGGACATGTATCCTTCAACAACTACATGTCTGTCTGTCTCTCTGCCTGTCTGTCTCTCTGCCTGTCTGTCTCTCTGCCTGTCTGTCTCTCTGCCTGTCTGTGGTCCTTAGCAGCCTGTCTGTCCTTAGGAAGGACGGCTTCCTCACCTTTCAGACCAGCAAGTATCGTCTTCACTACTACGAGACTCCCAGTGGACTGAGGTTCGTCATGAACACCGACCTGTCCGTCCCCAACGCCAGAGAGACGCTGCAGCACATCTACAGCAACGTAAGACACCCACACGTATTCCAATATTACATGGACATACTACGGTATGTCTCAAAACCGTCTGACTGTGTTTCAGTCTGACTTTATGCTGAAAAGTCCCCTCAATGCTGAAATGTCCCCTCAATGCTGAAATGTCCTCTCAATGCTGAAATGTCCCCTCAATGCTGAAATGTCCTCTCAATGCTGAAATGTCCCCTCAATGCTGAAATGTCCCCTCAATGCTGAAATGTCCTCACATTCAGAAAAGAGAGGGCTTTTATTGTGAAGGAGCTGAAGGATAACCCTTTCTCAATAAACCTAATTGACCTGTCTGTCTGTCTGTCTGTCTGTCTGTCTCTCTCTCTGTCTGTCTGTCTGCCTGTCTGTCTGTCTGTCTCTCTCTCTGTCTGTCTGTCTGTCTCTCTGTCTGCCTGTCTGTCTCTCAGCTGTACGTGGAGTACATCGTGAAGAACCCAGTGTGTGTGTTGGGTCACAGTTTGGACAGCGAGCTGTTCAGCAGTCGACTGGACGCCTTCATCAGAGCGCTGCCGTACTACAGCCCCCGCGCTGCCTAACAGACGCTCACACGGTGTTCCTGGAGTCATTGTGAACGCGTGCGTTGGATTAAACGTGTCTGAATCTGTAGCTGTTGTCTGGTCTGATTAACGTCACGTTGTGTACTGAGAAGTTTCTATTTCATTAATGAATAAACCTGAAGTGATTAAATCCAGCTGATGTGCTCTCATTCATTACGTTTGTACGGCTCTTTGTAGGCGGACGTTTAACTGCGTTGGGAAACACGGAGAGACGTGCAGCGGTTATGAAGGGGAGCGTTCACCTCATGAACAGCTCCAGATGTTTGTTTTATTTAGTGAAGCGTGACAAAACCGTGGACATCTGACAAGACAAACAGAAACAAACAAAAGAGGAACATAAATAAATCAAATACACGAGGTGTCATGACAGAATGAACGCACGAGACAGAACGAACAAAACGAACAAAACGAACAAAACGAACAAAACGAACAAAACGAACAAAACGAACAAAACGAGACAAACGAATAGGATGATGGTGGAGGGGGGGAGGGGTTACTGACAGTGGAGGGGGGGAGGGGTTACTGACAGAGGAGGGGGGGAGGGGTTACTGACAGTGGAGGGGGGGAGGGGTTACTGACAGAGGAGGGGGGGAGGGGTTACTGACAGTGGAGGGGGGGAGGGGTTACTGACAGAGGAGGGGGGGAGGGGTTACTGACAGAGGAGGGGGGGGTTACTGACAGTGGAGGGGGGGGAGGGGTTACTGACAGAGGAGGGGGGGAGGGGTTACTGACAGAGGAGGGGGGGAGGGGTTACTGACAGTGGAGGGGGGGAGGGGTTACTGACAGTGGAGGGGGGGGGAGGGGTTACTGACAGTGGAGGGGGGGGTTACTGACAGTGGAGGGGGGGAGGGGTTACTGACAGAGGAGGGGGGGGTTACTGACAGTGGAGGGGGGGGAGGGGTTACTGACAGAGGAGGGGGGGGTTACTGACAGTGGAGGGGGGGGTTACTGACAGAGGAGGGGGGGGGGGTTACTGACAGAGGAGGGGGGGGGGGTTACTGACAGAGGAGGGGGGGGGGGGTTACTGACAGAGGAGGGGGGGGTTACTGACAGTGGGGGGGGGTTACTGACAGAGGGGGGGGGGGGGGGTTACTGACAGTGGAGGGGGGGGGTTACTGACAGTGGAGGGGGAGGGGTTACTGACAGTGGAGGGGGGGGGGTTACTGACAGTGGAGGGGGGGGGGAGGGGTTACTGACAGTGGGGGGGGAGGGGGGTTACTGACAGTGGAGGGGGGGGGTTACTGACAGTGGGGGGGGGGGGTTACTGACAGTGGAGGGGGGGGGGTTACTGACAGTGGAGGGGGGGTTACTGACAGTGGAGGGGGGGGGGGTTACTGACAGTGGAGGGGGGGGAGGGGTTACTGACAGTGGAGGGGGGGGGTTACTGACAGTGGAGGGGGGGGAGGGGTTACTGACAGTGGAGGGGGGGGGGGGTTACTGACAGTGGAGGGGGGGAGGGGTTACTGACAGTGGAGGGGGGGGGGTTACTGACAGTGGAGGGGGGGGGGGTTACTGACAGTGGAGGGGGGGAGGGGTTACTGACAGTGGAGGGGGGGGGGGGGTTACTGACAGTGGAGGGGGGGGGGTTACTGACAGTGGGGGGGGGGGGGGGTTACTGACAGTGGAGGGGGGGAGGGGTTACTGACAGTGGAGGGGGGGGGGTTACTGACAGTGGAGGGGGGGGAGGGGTTACTGACAGTGGAGGGGGGAGGGGTTACTGACAGTGGAGGGGGGGGGGGGTTACTGACAGTGGAGGGGGGGGGGGGTTACTGACAGTGGAGGGGGGGAGGGGTTACTGACAGTGGAGGGGGGGGGGGTTACTGACAGTGCAGGGCAGTCTGTTGTGTAACGTTCTAGTGTGTGTGTGTGCAGTTGTGTGTGTTTGTATGTATGCAGTGGGGGGGGGGGGGGTGTTTGTATTTAAAGAGGAGAAAGAAAAGGGCGGGAAAGAGAGAGAGGGGGGTTGAGTATTTTTCGTGGTCCGACAATGTTACCTTATCATATTCAGTCTTTATATATTGGTCTTTATTTGTATTGTTTTGTTTCCTGAGACGGGTTACCCCCCTGAAGCTGCCCCCAGACCCCGAGAGGGCTGCTGTCAGAGGGGTCTACTGTCAGAGAGGGCTGCTGTCAGAGGGGTCTACTGTCAGAGGGGTCTGCTGTCAGAGGGGTCTACTGTCAGAGGGGTCTGCTGTCAGAGGGGTCTGCTGTCAGAGGGGTCTGCTGTCAGAGAGGGCTGCTGTCTGAGAGGGCTGCTGTCAGAGGGGTCTACTGTCAGAGGGGTCTACTGTCAGAGAGGGCTGCTGTCTGAGAGGGCTGCTGTCAGAGAGGGCTGCTGTCAGAGGGGTCTGCTGTCAGAGGGGTCTACTGTCAGAGAGGGCTGCTGTCAGAGGGGTCTGCTGTCAGAGGGGTCTACTGTCAGAGAGGGCTGCTGTCAGAGGGGTCTACTGTCAGAGAGGGCTGCTGTCAGAGGGGTCTACTGTCAGAGGGGTCTGCTGTCAGAGGGGTCTACTGTCAGAGAGGGCTGCTGTCAGAGAGGGCTGCTGTCTGAGAGGGCTGCTGTCAGAGGGGTCTACTGTCTGAGAGGGCTGCTGTCAGAGGGGTCTACTGTCAGAGAGGGCTGCTGTCAGAGGGGTCTACTGTCAGAGGGGTCTACTGTCAGAGGGGTCTGCTGTCAGAGAGGGCTGCTGTCTGAGAGGGCTGCTGTCTGAGAGGGCTGCTGTCAGAGGGGTCTACTGTCTGAGAGGGCTGCTGTCAGAGGGGTCTACTGTCAGAGAGGGCTGCTGTCAGAGGGGTCTACTGTCAGAGGGGTCTGCTGTCAGAGAGGGCTGCTGTCTGAGAGGGCTGCTGTCAGAGGGGTCTACTGTCTGAGAGGGCTGCTGTCAGAGGGGTCTACTGTCTGAGAGGGCTGCTGTCTGAGGGGTCTGCTGTCAGAGAGGGCTGCTGTCAGAGGGGTCTACTGTCAGAGGGGTCTGCTGTCAGAGAGGGCTGCTGTCTGAGAGGGCTGCTGTCAGAGGGGTCTACTGTCAGAGGGGTCTGCTGTCAGAGAGGGCTGCTGTCAGAGAGGGCTGCTGTCAGAGGGGTCTGCTGTCAGAGAGGGCTGCTGTCAGAGGGGTCTACTGTCAGAGGGGTCTGCTGTCAGAGAGGGCTGCTGTCTGAGAGGGCTGCTGTCAGAGGGGTCTACTGTCTGAGAGGGCTGCTGTCAGAGGGGTCTACTGTCAGAGGGGTCTGCTGTCAGAGAGGGCTGCTGTCAGAGAGGGCTGCTGTCAGAGGGGTCTGCTGTCAGAGAGGGCTGCTGTCAGAGGGGTCTACTGTCAGAGGGGTCTGCTGTCAGAGAGGGCTGCTGTCTGAGAGGGCTGCTGTCAGAGGGGTCTGCTGTCAGAGAGGGCTGCTGTCTGAGAGGGCTGCTGTCAGAGGGGTCTGCTGTCAGAGAGGGCTGCTGTCAGAGGGGTCTACTGTCAGAGGGGTCTGCTGTCAGAGAGGGCTGCTGTCAGAGGGGTCTACTGTCAGAGGGGTCTGCTGTCAGAGAGGGCTGCTGTCTGAGAGGGCTGCTGTCAGAGGGGTCTGCTGTCTGCTGTCCTTCTGCCTCTCTGAACAGACCAGACCCGTCAGGAGAGAGACGGGTCTGTGTTGGGAGAGGGAGTTATTAAAACATCTCTCCCTCCTCTCTCCCAGTTCAGTTCTGTAATGTTTGTATTTATTTTAAAGCGGACGTCAGGCTGCCCAGACAGGAAACAGAGAGAGGTGAAGGTGGATGATTCAGTAAAGGAGAGGGGGAAACAAGAGGAGGAAGAAAGGGGGGAGGAGGAGTGGTACTTGATGGGGTGAAGATGCGATGGGGGGAGAGAGGAGGGGCGGGGGGGGGAGAGAGATGGGGAGAGGGGGGGAGACGGAGGGGGAGAGAGAGGGAGAGAGGGGGAGAGGGGGAGAGGGGGGGAGAGAGAGGGGGAGAGGGGGGGAGACGGAGGGGGAGAGGGGGAGAGGGGGGGAGACGGAGGGGGAGAGAGAGGGAGAGAGGGGGAGAGGGGGAGAGGGGGGGGGAGAGAGGGAGAGGTTGGGAGAGGGGGAGAGGGGGGAAGAGAGAGGGAGAGGGGGGGAGACGGAGGGGGAGAGAGACGGAAAGGGGGAGAGGGGGGAAGAGAGAGGGGGGGAGGGGGAGAGGGGGGGAGAGGGAGAGAGGGGGAGAGGGGGGGAGAGAGAGGGAGAGGGGGGGAGAGGGGGAGAGGGGAGGAGAGATAGGGAGAGGGGGGGAGAAGGGGGGAGACGGAGGGGGGGAGAGGGGGAGAGGGGGAGAGGGGGGGGGGTGTTATGCCAGATGGATAGAGTGAAGTATTGTTGTATTGTTGGTGCAATGCTGTTTTTTATATTTGATTATTATAATACCTATGATAAGTAAAGTAAATAAATGATCCAGTAAATAACTAAATAAATCAATTAATTAACCAATCCATCCACCATCTAACCATCCCATTGATTCATTATAATAGTAGTAATAATAATAATAATAATAATAACAACAATAATAATAATAATAAAAATAATAATAACAATAATAATAACAATAATAATAATAATAATAAAAATAATAATAATAAAAATAATAATAATAACAATAATAATAACAATAATGATAATAACAATAATAATAATAACAATAATAATAATAACAATAATGATAATAACAATAATAATAATAACAATAATAATAATAATAACAATAATAATAACAATAATGATAATAACAATAATAATAAAAATGATAATAATAAACAAAGAAGTCAAAAATCAAAATAGAAATACATATATGCATGTTGATATTGTCTGAAGGTAGTGAAAACATAGTAGTGATAATAGTGGTAAACGAGTAGACAGTATACTCATAAGAATAACCACAGTAATACTAAAATAAAAATAAATAAAGAGAAAAGAATAATAATGCTAATGATAATAATGATAATACTAATAGAGGTAATTTGTAATATTAATAAAGAATATAATATAATAATAAAGAAAGAAGAGAGAAAAACAACAACAACAGCAACACAAGTAAGATTATAATAGTTGAAGAAAGTAGTATTAATAAATAAACAAGTAAAATACATTAATGTTAAAAATAATAGCTGAGGGGAATGATGATAATAGTATAATAGTAATAATAATACAAACAGCAATAGTAGTAACCATAACCGTGACAATAGGTATGTCAGTAATAGCTATAATAATAGTAATAATAATAACAATAACAATAGTAACAGGAGCAATAGCAGCATCAATAATAATAATATTGATAATACCTATAGTCATAGTGCCATTAGTAGTAGATCAATAAATAAGCCACTTAATCAATTTGTTCATTAGTAAATTAGTAATAATGGTAGTCGTAATAATAATGACAAATGGAGAGGAAAGAAAATAACCAAATAAACCAATTAATCAAGTATTGAAACAGCAACCAATTAATCAATTGTAATATTAATAATAATAATAATATCATTATTACTGTCATTAAGAGAAAAGTACAAATAAAATAAGAATAGAAACTCATATATGCGTGCTAATAATGTCTGAAGGGAGTGAAAACATAGATAGTGATCTAATATAGTAATAAGTTGGACATCCATTATGCAGTAATAATTGATTGATAATCTATATGATATAGCAATGATAATAATAGTATAGTATAGCAGCACAGTTTATACTAAGACAATAATAATACCAACAATCACACAAACAAATTACTAAGAAGAAAAATAAATAAATAAATGAATTGTAAAAATATACAAAATCCAGTTGGTTGTGATGGGGGAGACCAGAGCAACCAGAGCAACCAGAGCAATCAGAGCAACCAGAGCAACCAGAGCAACCAGAGCAACCAGAGCAATCAGAGCAACCAGAGCAACCAGAGCAACCAGAGCAACGATGTGCGAGGTGTGTGGGGGAATGAGGTATTGGTAAGGGGAGAGGTGTAGAGAAGAGAGAGAGAGGGGAGAAAAGGAATGACGCACACATAAAACAGTGTTTTGTTTTGTGGGTGACAGGGTGAATGTTTATTGTGGATGGTTCACAGGCAAAAAGACGTGATGAGTGAATTTGGTGAGGAAATTATGAATTAAGGGTGTTGATGAATGGATCCCAGATTATGTCAGAGTCGGCGGTTTGTTTTTTTATGGAGGCAGATCGTTTTTCCATTGATATGTAATCGATTAATAGATTTTTCCAAAGTGTAATATTGTTTCTGTGTCTTGATTTTCAGTTCATGAGGATAGTGTTCTTGGCGATGGTCAGGGCTATGGAGAGTATTCTGCTGGATGTGTTGTTGAGGTTGGTGTTGGATATGTCTCCCAGTAAACAGAGGGAAGGGGAGAGTGGGATGTGGCAGTCCAGAAGAAGAGAGAGGTTGTTAATGATGTCCCGCCAGAACTGTTTGGTTGGTGTGCAGTCCCGTGTGGCGTGCAGATAGGTGTCTGGTGTTTTGTGTGCAGTGCGGACAAATTTCTGATTCTGTGAAACCCATTTGAAACATTCTTTTCCCGTGTAGTGAACTCTGTGAATGATGTTGTACTGGATGAGTTGTATGTTTGTGTTGGTGGATATAGAGAAGATGTTTTGTCAGAAGTCGGTCGATCCAGATGGTTGAACGAGGGTTTAAAATACGGAGCGCTGATAACACAACACGTTAGTAACTTCTGGTTTAATAACATCGAAGGACGAAGGAGTCTTTCCTCGTCATACGTTGGATAACTACAACAATTCTGATGTGGCATGAAGGCAGCACAACACGGATTCTCAGAGGACACTAGAGCTCATCATCAGACCTGAGGTCAACTAACAGCTGATCAGAGAATTAAAACGTTAATAACATAACAGAGCACTGGTCGGTGTGACCTGTTGAACCCACAGAAACACACTGATTAACACACTGATTACTGATCTGCACTCACACCAACATCTGTACATACACATTAACATCTGCACACTTTAACATCTGCACATACGCCCCAACATCTGCACACATCACCATCAGCATTAGCACACACGGAGCTAACGCTAACACAGCGTTTTGATAACCTTGTATTACGGCGTATATAACAGCAACAGCAGCTCTGTTAGTAGAACAGTTCTGTGATCAGCTGAATGTCGTTGAGTTGCAGCTGATTGATTGATGAGATGATGTGAACAGAACAGATGTGAGTGTGTGCTCGGACGGTGTAATCCCTGTGGTGATATGATCTCTAATCCCACTGAAAAACATACTGCCAACCAGCAGCCACACACAGATTCACACTCTTGTCTGTGAGGATCCTCGTTGGCATAAAGCATTCCCCAGACCTGAACCTGATTCTAACCTGAACCTCGAAATGTCCTCTCAATGCTGAAATGTTCTCTCAATGCAGAAATGTTCTCTCAATGCAGAAATGTCCTCTCAATGCTGAAATGTTCTCTCAATGCTGAAATGTCCTCTCCATGCTGAAATGTTCTCTCAATGCTGAAATGTTCTCTCAATGCTGAAATGTTCGCTCAATGCAGAAATGTCTTCTCAATGCAGAAATATTTCTCAATGCTGAAATGTCCTCTCAATGCTGAAATGTCCTCTCAATGCTGAAATGTCCTCGCAATGCTGAAATGTTCTCTCAATGCAGAAATGTCCTCTCAATGCAGAAATGTCCTCTCAATGCTGAAATGTCCTCTCAGCTGAAATGTTCTCTCAATGCAGAAATGTCCTCTCAATGCAGAAATGTCCTCTCAGCTGAAATGTTCTCTCAATGCAGAAATGTCCTCTCAATGCTGAAATGTCCTCTCCATGCTGAAATGTTCTCTCAATGCAGAAATGTTCTCTCAATGCTGAAATGTCTTCTCAATGCTGAAATGTTCTCTCAATGCAGAAATGTTCTCTCAATGCAGAAATGTTCTCTCAATGCTGAAATGTCTTCTCCATGCTGAAATGTTCTCTCAATGCAGAAATATTCTCTCAATGCTGAAATGTTCTCTCAATGCTGAAATGTTCTCTCAATGCAGAAATGTTCTCTCAATGCTGAAATGTTCTCTCAATGCAGAAATGTTCTCTCAATGCAGAAATGTTCTCTCAATGCTGAAATGTCTTCTCCATGCTGAAATGTTCTCTCAATGCAGAAATATTCTCTCAATGCTGAAATGTTCTCTCAATGCTGAAATGTTCTCTCAATGCAGAAATGTTTCTCAATGCTGAAATGTCCTCGCAATGTTCTCTCAATGCAGAAATGTTCTCTCCATGCAGAAATGTTCTCTCAATGCTGAAATGTCTTCTCAATGCAGAAATGTTTCTCAATGCTGAAATGTCCTCTCCATGCTGAAATGTTCTCTCAATGCTGAAATACTTTTACTGTAGACTACTTCAACTACATTTAGATGATTGAATACTTTTACTTCAGTAAGGTTTTGAATGATGTGTGTGTGCGCTTGCACATGTGTGTGCGGGCGTGTGTGTGTGTGTGTGTGTGTGTGTGTGTGTTTGTGTGTGTGTGTGTGTGTGTGTGTGTGTGTGTGTGTGTGTGTGTGTGTGTGTGTTTGTGAGATTAGGGTCAGATTAGTTTGGGTTCTGGGCAGGAGGCCATTTTTAACATCTGGATACAGAGTTTGATATTTTGGAGATACAGGTTTAGATCCTGTCTGTCATCAGTAACAGCAGACAGACAGACAGACAGACAGACAGACAGACAGGCCTACAGACAGACAGACAGACAGACAGACAGACAGACAGACCTACAGACAGACAGACAGACGGGCAGACAGACAGACAGACATACAGACAGACCTACAGACAGACAGACAGGCCTACAGACAGACAGACCTACAGACAGACAGACAGACCTACAGACAGACAGACAGACGGGCAGACAGACAGACAGACAGACAGACAGACAGACAGACCTACAGACAGACAGACAGACAGACAGACAGACAGGCAGACAGACAGACAGACAGACCTACAGACAGACAGACAGACAGACAGACAGACAGACAGACAGACAGACCTACAGACAGACAGACAGACAGACAGACAGACAGACAGACAGACAGACAGACGTGGTATCTGAGCTCTGATTGGTGGGATTAAACCAACAGGATTAATATCAGAGCGTCAGCAGAGGGACAGACAGATGAAGGTGGACACCGAGTGAGGACGACAGGACTGAGACACCTTTAACCAGGTGGAGTGTGTGTAACCTCCTGCAGGGGCTGATGGGACATGTTGTAGTTTAAAGGAACACTAAAGAAACTTTAAAACTACAACTCAACGACAGCGTTCGTCGTCAGCCTTGATATTCTTGTTTCCACTGCTGGCGTTAGCATTAGCCTCCGTGTTCATCGCCCTCCTCGGCGTCGGCCATGTTTGCCGGTCGAGTGTCGGCGACGGGAGCCAGCGGCGGGCCGGCGGCGGGTGGAGGGAAAGGCGGCAAGTTTTCGGTGGAGGAGCTGTACGGGTTCAACAAGAAGCCGAAGAAGAACAGAGGGAATTCTGGGAGGACAGAGAAGAGCGACGGGAAGAAAGAAACGAAGGAGAAAGAAGACTCCGTCCTGGCGTCTCAGATCCTGGAGGCGGCGAGGAGGCTGATGGAGAGACGACGCCTGGAGATCTACCTGAAGGAGTGTGATGTCACCATGGAGCAGAGCAACATGCCATACAGGTGGGAGACGGGTGGGACAGGTGAGAGACGGGAGAGACAGGGAGACTTTGGCTGTAGTTTGGTTATAATCTGGCTGTAGTTTGGTTATAATCTGGCTGTAGTTTGGTTATAATCTGGCTGTAGTTTGGTTATAATCTGGCTGTACTTTGTTATAATCTGGCTGTAGTTTGGTTATAATCTGGCTGTAGTTTGGCTGTAGTTTGTTATAATCTGGCTGTAGTTTGGTTATAATCTGGCTGTAGTTTGGTTATAATCTGGCTGTAGTTTGGCTGTAGTTTGGTTATAATATGGCTGTAGTTTGGTTATAATCTGGCTGTACTTTGTTATAATCTGGCTGTAGTTTGGTTATAATCTGGCTGTAGTTTGGCTGTAGTTTGTTATAATCTGGCTGTAGTTTGGTTATAATCTGGCTGTAGTTTGGCTGTAGTTTGTTATAATCTGGCTGTAGTTTGGCTGTAGTTTGGTTATAATATGGCTGTAGTTTGGTTATAATCTGGCTGTAGTTTGGCTGTAGTTTGGTTATAATCTGGCTGCAGTTTGGTTTTAGTCTTTAGCTGTAGTTTGGCTGTAGTTTGTTATACTCTGGCTGTAGTTTGGTTATAATCTGGCTGTAGTTTGGTTATAATCTGGCTGTAGTTTGGCTGTAGTTTGTTATAATCTGGCTGTAGTTTGGCTGTAGTTTGGTTATAATATGGCTGTAGTTTGGTTATAATCTGGCTGTAGTTTGGCTGTAGTTTGGTTATAATCTGGCTGCAGTTTGGTTTTAGTCTTTAGCTGTAGTTTATCTGTATTTTATCTGTAGTTTAGCTGTAGTTTATCTGTATTTTATCTGTAGTTTATCTGTAGATTAGCTGTATTTTATCTGTATTTTAGCTGTAGTTTATCTGTAGTTCAGCTGTATTTTATCTGTATTTTATCTGTAGTTTAGCTGTATTTTATCTGTAGTTTAGCTGTAGTTTATCTGTAGTTTAGCTGTATTTTATCTGTATTTTATCTGTAGTTTAGCTGTAGTTTATCTGTATTTTATCTGTATTTTAGCTGTAGTTTATCTGTAGTTCAGCTGTATTTTATCTGTATTTTATCTGTATTTTAGCTGTATTTTAGCTGTAGTTTATCTGTAGTTTAGCTGTATTTTATCTGTATTTTATCTGTATTTTAGCTGTAGTTTATCTGTAGTTTAGCTGTATTTTATCTGTAGTTTATCTGTAGTTTAGCTGTATTTTATCTGAATTTTATCTGTATTTTAGCTGTAGTTTATCTGTATTTTATCTGTATTTTATCTGTAGTTTATCTGTATATTAGCTGTAGTTTATCTGTAGTTTAGCTGTAGTTTATCTGTATTTTATCTGTAGTTTAGCTGTATATTAGCTGTAGTTTATCTGTAGTTTATCTGTAGTTCAGCTGTATTTTATCTGTATTTTAGCTGTAGTTTATCTGTAGTTTAGCTGTATTTTATCTGTACTTTAGCTGTATTTTATCTGTATTTTATCTGTATTTTAGCTGTAGTTTATCTGTAGTTTAGCTGTATTTTATCTGTATTTTATCTGTAGTTTAGCTGTATTTTATCTGTATTTTATCTGTAGTTTAGCTGTATTTTAGCTGTATTTTATCTGAATTGTATCTGTATTTTAGCTGTATTTTAGCTGTAGTTTAGCTGTTTTTTAGCTGTAGTTTATCTGTATTTTATCTGTATTTTATCTGTATTTTAGCTGTATTTTATCTGTAGTTTAGCTGTATTTTATCTGTATTTTATCTGTATTTTATCTGTAGTTTATCTGTATTTTGGCTGTATTTTAGCTGTATTTTATCTGTAGTTTATCTGTATTTTATCTGTATTTTAGCTGTAGTTTAGCTGTATATTATCTGTATATTATCTGTATTTTATCTGTATTTTATCTGTAGTTTAGCTGTATATTAGCTGTAGTTTAGCTGTATATTATCTGTATTTTATCTGTATTTTATCTGTAGTTTAGCTGTATATTAGCTGTAGTTTAGCTGTATTTTATCTGTAGTTTATCTGTAGTTTAGCTGTATTTTATCTGTATTTTAGCTGTAGTTTAGCTGTATATTATCTGTATTTTATCTGTATTTTATCTGTAGTTTATCTGTATTTTATCTGTATTTTATCTGTAGTTTAGCTGTATTTTATCTGTATTTTATCTGTATTTTATCTGTATTTTATCTGTATTTTATCTGTATTTTAGCTGTAGTTTAGCTGTATTTTATCTGTAGTTTATCTGTATTTTATCTGTATTTTATCTGTATTTTATCTGTAGTTTAGCTGTATTTTATCTGTATTTTAGCTGTAGTTTAGCTGTATATTATCTGTATTTTAGCTGTAGTTTAGCTGTATATTAGCTGTAGTTTATCTGAACTTTATCTGTATTTTATCTGTATTTTATCTGTATTTTATCTGTATTTTATCTGTAGTTTATCTGTAGTTTATCTGTATTTTAGCTGTAGTTTATCTGTATTTTATCTGTATTTTATCTGTAGTTTAGCTGTAGTTTATCTGTATTTTAGCTGTAGTTTATCTGTAGTTTATCTGTATTTTATCTGTATTTTATCTGTATTTTATCTGTAGTTTATCTGTATTTTATCTGAACTTTATCTGTATTTTATCTGTAGTTTATCTGTATTTTATCTGTATTTTATCTGTATTTTATCTGTAGTTTAGCTGTAGTTTATCTGTATTTTAGCTGTAGTTTATCTGTATTTTATCTGTATTTTATCTGTAGTTTATCTGTATTTTATCTGTATTTTAGCTGTATTTTATCTGTAGTTTATCTGTAGTTTATCTGTATTTTATCTGTATTTTATCTGTATTTTATCCGTAGTTTATCTGTATTTTATCTCTAGTTTAGCTGTAGTTTATCTGTATTTTATCTGTATTTTATCTGTATTTTATCTGTATTTTATCTGTATTTTATCTGTAGTTTAGCTGTAGTTTATCTGTATTTTAGCTGTAGTTTATCTGTAGTTTATCTGTATTTTATCTGTATTTTAGCTGTATTTTATCTGTATTTTATCTGTAGTTTAGCTGTATTTTATCTGTATTTTAGCTGTAGTTTATCTGTATTTTATCTGTATTTTAGCTGTATTTTATCTGTATTTTATCTGTAGTTTAGCTGTAGTTTATCTGTATTTTAGCTGTAGTTTATCTGTAGTTTATCTGTATTTTATCTGTATTTTATCTGTAGTTTATCTGTATTTTATCTGTATTTTAGCTGTATTTTATCTGTAGTTTATCTGTATTTTATCTGTATTTTAGCTGTAGTTTATCTGTATTTTAGCTGTAGTTTATCTGTATTTTAGCTGTAGTTTATCTGTATTTTATCTGTATTTTATCTGTATTTTAGCTGTATTTTATCTGTAGTTTATCTGTATTTTAGCTGTAGTTTAGCTGTAGTTTATCTGTATTTTATCTGTAGTTTATCTGTATTTTATCTGTAGTTTATCTGTAGTTTATCTGTATTTTAGCTGTAGTTTATCTGTATTTTAGCTGTAGTTTAGCTGTAGTTTATCTGTATTTTATCTGTAGTTTATCTGTATTTTAGCTGTAGTTTATCTGTATTTTAGCTGTAGTTTAGCTGTAGTTTATCTGTATTTTATCTGTAGTTTATCTGTATTTTATCTGTAGTTTATCTGTATTTTAGCTGTATTTTATCTGTAGTTTATCTGTATTTTAGCTGTATTTTATCTGTAGTTTATCTGTATTTTAGCTGTATTTTAGCTGTAGTTTATCTGTATTTTAGCTGTATTTTATCTGTAGTTTATCTGTATTTTAGCTGTATTTTAGCTGTAGTTTATCTGTATTTTAGCTGTATTTTATCTGTAGTTTATCTGTATTTTATCTGTAGTTTATCTGTATTTTAGCTGTATTTTATCTGTAGTTTATCTGTATTTTATCTGTAGTTTATCTGTATTTTAGCTGTATTTTATCTGTAGTTTATCTGTATTTTAGCTGTATTTTATCTGTAGTTTATCTGTATTTTAGCTGTATTTTAGCTGTAGTTTATCTGTATTTTAGCTGTATTTTATCTGTAGTTTATCTGTATTTTAGCTGTATTTTATCTGTAGTTTATCTGTATTTTAGCTGTAGTTTATCTGTAGTTTATCTGTATTTTATCTGTATTTTAGCTGTATTTTAGCTGTAGTTTATCTGTATTTTAGCTGTATTTTATCTGTATTTTATCTGTAGTTTATCTGTATTTTATCTGAACTTTATCTGTATTTTATCTGTAGTTTATCTGTATTTTATCTGTATTTTATCTGTATTTTATCTGTAGTTTAGCTGTAGTTTTATCTGTATTTTAGCTGTAGTTTATCTGTATTTTATCTGTATTTTATCTGTAGTTTAGCTGTAGTTTATCTGTATTTTAGCTGTATTTTAGCTGTATTTTATCTGTAGTTTATCTGTAGTTTATCTGTATTTTATCTGTATTTTATCTGTATTTTATCTGTAGTTTATCTGTATTTTATCTGTAGTTTATCTGTAGTTTATCTGTATTTTATCTGTATTTTATCTGTATTTTATCTGTATTTTATCTGTAGTTTAGCTGTAGTTTATCTGTATTTTAGCTGTAGTTTATCTGTAGTTTATCTGTATTTTATCTGTATTTCAGCTGTATTTTATCTGTATTTTATCTGTAGTTTAGCTGTATTTTATCTGTATTTTAGCTGTAGTTTATCTGTATTTTATCTGTATTTTAGCTGTATTTTATCTGTATTTTATCTGTAGTTTAGCTGTAGTTTATCTGTATTTTAGCTGTAGTTTATCTGTATTTTATCTGTATTTTATCTGTAGTTTATCTGTATTTTATCTGTATTTTAGCTGTATTTTATCTGTATTTTATCTGTATTTTATCTGTATTTTAGCTGTAGTTTATCTGTATTTTAGCTGTAGTTTATCTGTATTTTAGCTGTAGTTTAGCTGTATATTATCTGTATATTATCTGTATTTTATCTGTATTTTATCTGTAGTTTAGCTGTATATTAGCTGTAGTTTAGCTGTATATTATCTGTATTTTATCTGTATTTTATCTGTAGTTTAGCTGTATATTAGCTGTAGTTTAGCTGTATTTTATCTGTAGTTTATCTGTAGTTTAGCTGTATTTTATCTGTATTTTAGCTGTATATTAGCTGTATTTTATCTGTATTTTATCTGTAGTTTATCTGTAGTTTAGCTGTATTTTATCTGTAGTTTATCTGTAGTTTATCTGTATTTTATCTGTATTTTATCTGTATTTTATCTGTATTTTATCTGTATTTTATCTGTATTTTAGCTGTAGTTTAGCTGTATTTTATCTGTAGTTTATCTGTATTTTATCTGTATTTTATCTGTATTTTATCTGTAGTTTAGCTGTATTTTATCTGTATTTTAGCTGTAGTTTAGCTGTATATTATCTGTATTTTAGCTGTAGTTTAGCTGTATATTAGCTGTAGTTTATCTGAACTTTATCTGTATTTTATCTGTATTTTATCTGTATTTTATCTGTATTTTATCTGTAGTTTATCTGTAGTTTATCTGTATTTTAGCTGTAGTTTATCTGTATTTTATCTGTATTTTATCTGTAGTTTAGCTGTAGTTTATCTGTATTTTAGCTGTAGTTTATCTGTAGTTTATCTGTATTTTATCTGTATTTTAGCTGTATTTTATCTGTAGTTTATCTGTATTTTATCTGAACTTTATCTGTATTTTATCTGTAGTTTATCTGTATTTTATCTGTATTTTATCTGTATTTTATCTGTAGTTTAGCTGTAGTTTATCTGTATTTTAGCTGTAGTTTATCTGTATTTTATCTGTATTTTATCTGTAGTTTATCTGTATTTTATCTGTATTTTAGCTGTATTTTATCTGTAGTTTATCTGTAGTTTATCTGTATTTTATCTGTATTTTATCTGTATTTTATCCGTAGTTTATCTGTATTTTATCTCTAGTTTAGCTGTAGTTTATCTGTATTTTATCTGTATTTTATCTGTATTTTATCTGTATTTTATCTGTATTTTATCTGTAGTTTAGCTGTAGTTTATCTGTATTTTAGCTGTAGTTTATCTGTAGTTTATCTGTATTTTATCTGTATTTTAGCTGTATTTTATCTGTATTTTATCTGTAGTTTAGCTGTATTTTATCTGTATTTTAGCTGTAGTTTATCTGTATTTTATCTGTATTTTAGCTGTATTTTATCTGTATTTTATCTGTAGTTTAGCTGTAGTTTATCTGTATTTTAGCTGTAGTTTATCTGTAGTTTATCTGTATTTTATCTGTATTTTATCTGTAGTTTATCTGTATTTTATCTGTATTTTAGCTGTATTTTATCTGTAGTTTATCTGTATTTTATCTGTATTTTAGCTGTAGTTTATCTGTATTTTAGCTGTAGTTTATCTGTATTTTAGCTGTAGTTTATCTGTATTTTATCTGTATTTTATCTGTATTTTAGCTGTATTTTATCTGTAGTTTATCTGTATTTTAGCTGTAGTTTAGCTGTAGTTTATCTGTATTTTATCTGTAGTTTATCTGTATTTTATCTGTAGTTTATCTGTAGTTTATCTGTATTTTAGCTGTAGTTTATCTGTATTTTAGCTGTAGTTTAGCTGTAGTTTATCTGTATTTTATCTGTAGTTTATCTGTATTTTAGCTGTAGTTTATCTGTATTTTAGCTGTAGTTTAGCTGTAGTTTATCTGTATTTTATCTGTAGTTTATCTGTATTTTATCTGTAGTTTATCTGTATTTTAGCTGTATTTTATCTGTAGTTTATCTGTATTTTAGCTGTATTTTATCTGTAGTTTATCTGTATTTTAGCTGTATTTTAGCTGTAGTTTATCTGTATTTTAGCTGTATTTTATCTGTAGTTTATCTGTATTTTAGCTGTATTTTAGCTGTAGTTTATCTGTATTTTAGCTGTATTTTATCTGTAGTTTATCTGTATTTTAGCTGTAGTTTATCTGTATTTTAGCTGTATTTTATCTGTAGTTTATCTGTATTTTAGCTGTAGTTTATCTGTATTTTAGCTGTATTTTATCTGTAGTTTATCTGTATTTTAGCTGTATTTTATCTGTAGTTTATCTGTATTTTAGCTGTATTTTAGCTGTAGTTTATCTGTATTTTAGCTGTATTTTATCTGTAGTTTATCTGTATTTTAGCTGTATTTTATCTGTAGTTTATCTGTATTTTAGCTGTAGTTTATCTGTAGTTTATCTGTATTTTATCTGTAGTTTAGCTGTAGTTTAGCTGTAGTTTATCTGTATTTTAGCTGTATTTTATCTGTATTTTATCTGTAGTTTATCTGTATTTTATCTGAACTTTATCTGTATTTTATCTGTAGTTTATCTGTATTTTATCTGTATTTTATCTGTATTTTATCTGTAGTTTAGCTGTAGTTTATCTGTATTTTAGCTGTAGTTTATCTGTATTTTATCTGTATTTTATCTGTAGTTTAGCTGTAGTTTATCTGTATTTTAGCTGTATTTTAGCTGTATTTTATCTGTAGTTTATCTGTAGTTTATCTGTATTTTATCTGTATTTTATCTGTATTTTATCCGTAGTTTATCTGTATTTTATCTGTAGTTTAGCTGTAGTTTATCTGTATTTTATCTGTATTTTATCTGTATTTTATCTGTATTTTATCTGTAGTTTAGCTGTAGTTTATCTGTATTTTAGCTGTAGTTTATCTGTAGTTTATCTGTATTTTATCTGTATTTCAGCTGTATTTTATCTGTATTTTATCTGTAGTTTAGCTGTATTTTATCTGTATTTTAGCTGTAGTTTATCTGTATTTTATCTGTATTTTAGCTGTATTTTATCTGTATTTTATCTGTAGTTTAGCTGTAGTTTATCTGTATTTTAGCTGTAGTTTATCTGTATTTTATCTGTATTTTATCTGTAGTTTATCTGTATTTTATCTGTATTTTAGCTGTATTTTATCTGTAGTTTATCTGTATTTTATCTGTATTTTAGCTGTAGTTTATCTGTATTTTAGCTGTAGTTTATCTGTATTTTAGCTGTAGTTTATCTGTATTTTATCTGTATTTTATCTGTAGTTTAGCTGTAGTTTATCTGTATTTTATCTGTATTTTATCTGTATTTTATCTGTAGTTTATCTGTATTTTAGCTGTATTTTATCTGTAGTTTATCTGTATTTTAGCTGTATTTTATCTGTAGTTTATCTGTATTTTAGCTGTATTTTAGCTGTAGTTTATCTGTATTTTAGCTGTATTTTATCTGTAGTTTATCTGTATTTTAGCTGTATTTTAGCTGTAGTTTATCTGTATTTTAGCTGTATTTTATCTGTAGTTTATCTGTATTTTAGCTGTAGTTTATCTGTATTTTAGCTGTATTTTATCTGTATTTTAGCTGTAGTTTATCTGTATTTTAGCTGTATTTTATCTGTAGTTTATCTGTATTTTAGCTGTATTTTATCTGTAGTTTATCTGTATTTTAGCTGTATTTTAGCTGTAGTTTATCTGTATTTTATCTGTATTTTATCTGTATTTTATCTGTAGTTTATCTGTATTTTAGCTGTATTTTAGCTGTAGTTTATCTGTATTTTAGCTGTATTTTATCTGTAGTTTATCTGTATTTTAGCTGTATTTTAGCTGTAGTTTATCTGTATTTTAGCTGTATTTTATCTGTAGTTTATCTGTATTTTAGCTGTAGTTTATCTGTATTTTAGCTGTATTTTATCTGTATTTTAGCTGTAGTTTATCTGTATTTTAGCTGTATTTTATCTGTAGTTTATCTGTATTTTAGCTGTATTTTATCTGTAGTTTATCTGTATTTTAGCTGTATTTTAGCTGTAGTTTATCTGTATTTTAGCTGTAGTTTATCTGTATTTTAGCTGTATTTTATCTGTAGTTTATCTGTATTTTAGCTGTAGTTTATCTGTATTTTAGCTGTAGTTTATCTGTATTTTATCTGTATTTTATCTGTAGTTTAGCTGTAGTTTATCTGTATTTTATCTGTAGTTTATCTGTATTTTATCTGTAGTTTATCTGTATTTTAGCTGTATTTTATCTGTAGTTTATCTGTATTTTAGCTGTATTTTATCTGTAGTTTATCTGTATTTTAGCTGTATTTTAGCTGTAGTTTATCTGTATTTTAGCTGTATTTATCTGTAGTTTATCTGTATTTTAGCTGTATTTTAGCTGTAGTTTATCTGTATTTTAGCTGTATTTTATCTGTAGTTTATCTGTATTTTAGCTGTAGTTTATCTGTATTTTAGCTGTATTTTATCTGTAGTTTATCTGTATTTTAGCTGTAGTTTATCTGTATTTTAGCTGTATTTTATCTGTAGTTTATCTGTATTTTAGCTGTATTTTATCTGTAGTTTATCTGTATTTTAGCTGTATTTTAGCTGTAGTTTATCTGTATTTTAGCTGTATTTTATCTGTAGTTTATCTGTATTTTAGCTGTATTTATCTGTATTTATCTGTATTTTAGCTGTAGTTTATCTGTAGTTTATCTGTATTTTATCTGTAGTTTAGCTGTAGTTTAGCTGTAGTTTATCTGTATTTTAGCTGTATTTTATCTGTATTTTATCTGTAGTTTATCTGTATTTTATCTGAACTTTATCTGTATTTTATCTGTAGTTTATCTGTATTTTATCTGTATTTTATCTGTATTTTATCTGTAGTTTAGCTGTAGTTTATCTGTATTTTAGCTGTAGTTTATCTGTATTTTATCTGTATTTTATCTGTAGTTTAGCTGTAGTTTATCTGTATTTTAGCTGTATTTTAGCTGTATTTTATCTGTAGTTTATCTGTAGTTTATCTGTATTTTATCTGTATTTTATCTGTATTTTATCCGTAGTTTATCTGTATTTTATCTGTAGTTTAGCTGTAGTTTATCTGTATTTTATCTGTATTTTATCTGTATTTTATCTGTATTTTATCTGTATTTTAGCTGTAGTTTATCTGTATTTTAGCTGTAGTTTATCTGTAGTTTATCTGTATTTTATCTGTATTTTAGCTGTATTTTATCTGTATTTTATCTGTAGTTTAGCTGTATTTTATCTGTATTTTAGCTGTATTTTATCTGTATTTTAGCTGTATTTTATCTGTATTTTATCTGTAGTTTAGCTGTAGTTTATCTGTATTTTAGCTGTAGTTTATCTGTATTTTATCTGTATTTTATCTGTAGTTTATCTGTATTTTATCTGTATTTTAGCTGTATTTTATCTGTAGTTTATCTGTATTTTATCTGTATTTTAGCTGTAGTTTATCTGTATTTTAGCTGTAGTTTATCTGTATTTTAGCTGTAGTTTATCTGTATTTTATCTGTATTTTATCTGTAGTTTAGCTGTAGTTTATCTGTATTTTATCTGTAGTTTATCTGTATTTTATCTGTAGTTTATCTGTATTTTAGCTGTATTTTATCTGTAGTTTATCTGTATTTTAGCTGTATTTTATCTGTATTTTAGCTGTATTTTAGCTGTAGTTTATCTGTATTTTAGCTGTATTTTATCTGTAGTTTATCTGTATTTTAGCTGTATTTTATCTGTAGTTTATCTGTATTTTATCTGTATTTTAGCTGTAGTTTATCTGTATTTTAGCTGTAGTTTATCTGTATTTTAGCTGTATTTTATCTGTAGTTTATCTGTATTTTAGCTGTAGTTTATCTGTAGTTTATCTGTATTTTATCTGTAGTTTAGCTGTAGTTTATCTGTATTTTATCTGTATTTTATCTGTATTTTATCTGTAGTTTATCTGTATTTTAGCTGTATTTTAGCTGTAGTTTATCTGTATTTTAGCTGTATTTTATCTGTAGTTTATCTGTATTTTAGCTGTATTTTATCTGTAGTTTATCTGTATTTTAGCTGTAGTTTATCTGTATTTTAGCTGTATTTTATCTGTATTTTAGCTGTAGTTTATCTGTATTTTAGCTGTATTTTATTCCGTAGTTTATCTGTATTTTAGCTGTATTTTATCTGTAGTTTATCTGTATTTTAGCTGTATTTTAGCTGTAGTTTATCTGTATTTTAGCTGTAGTTTATCTGTATTTTAGCTGTATTTTATCTGTAGTTTATCTGTATTTTAGCTGTAGTTTATCTGTAGTTTATCTGTATTTTATCTGTAGTTTAGCTGTAGTTTATCTGTATTTTATCTGTATTTTATCTGTAGTTTATCTGTATTTTATCTGTAGTTTATCTGTATTTTAGCTGTATTTTAGCTGTATTTTAGCTGTAGTTTATCTGTAGTTTAGCTGTAGTTTAGCTGTATTTTGGGTAGTATTTTGTGAAATGTGAACCCAGATACTGCAGAGTGTGAAATAGCAGAAACAGTCCGAGGCGTATCAGATGAGTGACTGTGTGATGCTGCTGCTGCTGTGATCCACATTAGTGACAGAATACCTTCAGCCTCAGGCGTCACACTGACTCTCTGTGTTCAGCTCTAATGCTGTGTGCTATATGATGGAGAGAAGAAGAAGAGGAAGAAGAAGAGGAAGAGTGGGGGAGGGTCTGAAACTCTTCTTCTCTGCCTTCAGCATCAGATGAGCTGCAGGAAGCTTCCACATCACATTACAGACCGCCACAATAAGAGCTGAGAAACAGTATTACTGTTATATCAAAGTAACAAAGTACTTCTACTCAAGTACTGTATTTAAGTACACATCTGAAAATCCATTTTAATTCTCTCACTGCCCACCAAAATAATATAACAGTACATTATTAATACTTAAAACAGTACTAATACCTCAAAACACAGTACTAATATACCTAAACACAGTACTAATACCTCAAAACACAGTATTAATATATCTTAACACAGTACTAATACCTCAAAACACAGTATTAATATATCTTAACACAGTACTAATACCTCAAAACACAGTATTAATATATCTTAACACAGTACTAATATATCTTAACACAGTATTAATACCTCTAAACACAGTACTAATATATCTAAACACAGTACTAATACCTCTAAACACAGTACTAATACCTCAAAACACAGTACTAATATACCTAAACACAGTACTAATACCTCTAAACACAGTATTAATATATCTTAACACAGTATTAATACCTGTAAACACAGTACTAATATATCTAAACACAGTACTAATACCTGTAAACACAGTACTAATATATCTAAACACAGTACTAATACCTCTAAACACAGTACTAATACCTCAAAACACAGTACTAATATACCTAAACACAGTACTAATACCTCTAAACACAGTATTAATATATCTTAACACAATACTAATATATCTTAACACAGTATTAATACCTGTAAACACAGTACTAATATATCTAAACACAGTACTAATACCTCTAAACACAGTTCTATGTCTGTGGGTGTTTTGTTGCCCCAAACTGAGCCTTGCAGGCAGTAAAGCCAGTAGAGTTATTATACTCTCTCTCTCTGTCTGTTAAATGCTCGCTCGCCCAGTGTGCAGCTGACCAGTGAGGAGGGGGCGGGGCTTCCTCCCCCCCCCCCCCTCTATCTCTATTCTCTCTATTCTCTCTGTCAGTAGAGTCCAGAGGACGAACGCTTGCTGGCTTTTATTGTGGAGGTTCATTCTTTTCTCCTGTGGACAGACGGACGCTCTTCATCTTCATCATCTTCATCATCTTCATCACCTCCTCCTCCTCAGCTGGGTGTCGGACCGATGGCGGGATGATGGAGACAGAAAGTTGTAGTGTGTCGTGTGATGTGATTGGCTGATTGAACACTCAAAGTTAACGCCCCACTCATGAATTCTTTCCATCGTCACCATAGCGACCGGCGACCTTGGCGGCAGGGGCGGTTTCCACGTTATGTTTTGAGACTTTAAAGCTTGTTACCGTAGCGACCAGGATGCAGGTGTCCATAGCGTGTAATGTAGGCGGAGGCGGGGGGGGCGGTGGCGGCGGGGCCAGCGAGCACCAACTGAAGGAGCGGCGGGTGGTGATGAACACCAGCAGCGCCCCCACCTGTCAGTCAAGGGTCAGGGCAGAGCCGGCAAACAGGCACACCCTGTTAGGCCACGCCCACATGAAAGAGGCCCTCGGTCGTCATAGCAACATGAAGTACAGGTGAGAGAGAGACATCGCATGACCAGACAGGTGTGTTTATATTACGGCTGTAGTTTTGTTTATATTACGGCTGTAGTTTGGTTTATATTACGGCTGTAGTTTGGTTTATATTACGCTGTAGTTTTGTTTATATTACGGCTGTAGTTTGGTTTATATTGTGGCTGTAGTTTTGTTTATATTACGGCTGTAGTTTTGTTTATATTACGGCTGTAGTTTGGTTTATATTGTGGCTGTAGTTTGGTTTATATTACGGCTGTAGTTTGGTTTATATTGTGGCTGTAGTTTTGTTTATATTACGGCTGTAGTTTTGTTTATATTACGGCTGTAGTTTTGTTTATATTACGGCTGTAGTTTTGTTTATATTACGGCTGTAGTTTGGTTTATATTACGGCTGTAGTTTGGTTTATATTGTGGCTGTAGTTTGGTTTATATTACGGCTGTAGTTTGGTTTATATTGTGGCTGTAGTTTGGTTTATATTGTGGCTGTAGTTTGGTTTATATTACGGCTGTAGTTTTGTTTATATTACGGCTGTAGTTTGGTTTATATTACGGCTGTAGTTTTGTTTATATTACGGCTGTAGTTTGGTTTATATTGTGGCTGTAGTTTGGTTTATATTACGGCTGTAGTTTGGTTTATATTACGGCTGTAGTTTGGTTTATATTGTGGCTGTAGTTTGGTTTATATTACGGCTGTAGTTTGGTTTATATTACGGCTGTAGTTTGGTTTATATTGCGGCTGTAGTTTGGTTTATATTACGG
>CAKALS010000039.1:57500-67500 GCA_916701275.1 Sebastes miniatus
TAGTATAGTAGTATAGTAGTATAGTATTATAGTAGTATAGTAGTATAGTATTATAGTATTATAGTATTATAGTAGTATAGTAGTATAGTAGTATAGTATTATAGTATTATAGTAGTATAGTAGTATAGTATTATAATAGTATAGTAGTATAGTATTATAGTAGTATAGTAGTATAGAGTATTTTCACGGTGTGGTATTAGTGGTTTCTGTGTGTCTCTACCAGGAGGTCCAGTTATGTGGTGACCACCAAGATCTACTGGGGAGGACAGTGAGTGCTACGCTTCATATATATATAAATATATATCTTTATCTATATGTATATAGATATAGATATAGATATACAGTATATGTGTGTTGTTGACACTGTGTGTAGTAAAGTGTGTGTTTGTGTGTTTCCAGGGCGGAGACAGAGCGAGGGTTGTCACGGAAACACATCATCGAAGGTAAACATCTGTTAAACTTTAACGGTAGAGGACAGACGGACGGACGCTCCCAGCAGACGTCCTCTGAGGGTCAACATGTGGACACGTCCACGTAGTGTGAACTCGTCCCCGTAGTGTGGACACGTCCCCGTAGTGTGAACTCGTCCCCGTAGTGTGGACTCGTCCCCGTAGTGTGAACTCGTCCACGTAGTGTGGACACGTCCCCGTAGTGTGAACACGTCCCCGTAGTGTGGACACGTCCCCGTAGTGTGAACTCGTCCCCGTAGTGTGGACTCGTCCCCGTAGTGTGAACTCGTCCACGTAGTGTGAACTCGTCCCCGTAGTGTGGACAGGTCCCCGTAGTGTGAACTCGTCCCCGTAGTGTGGACTCGTCCCCGTAGTGTGGACTCGTCCCCGTAGTGTGGACTCGTCCCCGTAGTGTGGACACGTCCCCGTAGTGTGGACTCGTCCCCGTAGTGTGGACTCGTCCCCGTAGTGTGAACTCGTCCCCGTAGTGTGGACACGTCCCCGTAGTGTGGACTCGTCCCCGTAGTGTGAACTCGTCCACGTAGTGTGGACACGTCCCCGTAGTGTGGACACGTCCCCGTAGTGTGAACTCGTCCCCGTAGTGTGGACAGGTCCCCGTAGTGTGAACTCGTCCCCGTAGTGTGGACACGTCCCCGTAGTGTGGACAGGGCTACTGGTGTTATCAGTGTCCTCTGTGTCTCCGGCGCTCATTTAAACCCTTTCAGTCCGTCTCTGTTCGTCCTTCAGAAGGTCGAAACGTGTCCAGATGAATCAGAGAGACGACGGAGCTGTCAGCACATCAGAACCTCCACAACACAACAGACTAGATTCAGCTGAAACGCACATTCTGCTCCTTCCTGTCAGCAGCTTTTCACAATAAATCTCCTGAAACAGAAGTCAAGGAGAGTTCCTCACCGTCAGCGTTTAACCAGATATTCACCTCATCTAGAGGGACACGTCTCTGTGGTGGTTTAGAGTCTGTTTGTGGTTGTTTAGAGTCTCTTTGTGGTTGTTATGAGTCTCTTTGTGGTTGTTTAGAGTCTCTTTGTGGTTTAGAGTCTCTTTGTGGTTGTTTAGAGTCTCTTTGTGGTTGTTTAGAGTCTCTTTGTGGTTGTTTAGAGTCTCTTTGTGGTTGTTTAGAGTCTCTTTGTGGTTGTTTTGAGTCTCTTTGTGGTTGTTTTGTGTCTCTTTGTGGTTGTTTTGTGTCTCTTTGTGGTTGTTTTGTGTCTCTTTGTGGTTGTTTTGAGTCTCTTTGTGGTTGTTTTAGTGTCTTTGTGGTTGTTTTAGTGTCTTTGTGGTTGTTTTGAGGCTCTTTGTGGTTGTATTGAGTCTCTTTGTGGTCGTTTTGAGTCTATTTGTGGTTGTTTTAGTCTCTTTGTGGTTGTTTTGAGGCTCTGTGGTTGTTTTGAGTCTCTTTGTGGTTGTATTGAGTCTCTTTGTGGTCGTTTTGAGTCTCTTTGTGGTTGTTTTAGTCTCTTTGTGGTTGTTTTGAGTCTCTTTGTGGTTGTATTGAGTCTCTTTGTGGTCGTTTTGAGTCTCTTTGTGGTTGTTTTGAGTCTCTTTGTGGTTGTTTTGAGTCTCTTTGTGGTTGTTTTAGTCTCTTTGTGGTTGTTTAGAGGCTCTTTGTGTTATGTTCTAGTTCCCAAAACGTGGACTCAAAAGCAGCACACCACGAGAGTCTTTAAAGAGTGAACAAAAATATATTTATTTTAACAAAAAAAGGTTCCAGGTTGATCCAGAAGCAGAGAGCAGGAGTGAGCAGGCAGGTAGGTAGCAGCCACAGCTGGCAGATGAATAGACCTGAGCACAGAGCAAAACGAGGTAAGTCCAACAATCCAAAAACCGAGAGCAACAGCAAAAACAAGAGCAAAAATACTAGGAAGCCTGATTTAGGTAAATACCACGGAGGGCGACGGAACGATCTGGCAATGACTGGCAGGAAAACCGGGGTAGATATACTGCAGAGGTGTGTGTTGATTGGATGATTGTTCTCAGCTGCTCCAGCCGAGCCCGCCCAGAGGAGGAGGAGGAGGAGGAAGGCCACACCCCTCAACACACTGACAAACTAGACAAACCAGGGGAAAACACACAAGAGACAAAAGGACAGGGAAACATAGGAAACAAAAGGAAACCCTAGACTACAGGCAGTGATAACATGACAGTACCCCCCCCTTAATGAGAGCCTCTAGGCGATCTACCAGGTTTCTCAGGATAAGCCTGGTGAAACTCCCGAACCATCCCAGCATCTAGGATGCGGGCACGAGGTACCCAGGAGCGCTCCTCTGGGCCGTATCCCTCCCAATCTACCAGATAATGAAGGCCCCGGCCTCTACGTCTAACATCCATCAGTCGTCTGACTGAATAAGCTGGCTGATTGTCAATGATCCGGGCGGGAGGAGGGGGATTGGTCGGAGGGACCAGAGGACTGGTGAGGACCGGTTTTAGCTGAGAAACATGAAACGAGGGATGAATCCTAAGAGACTTTGGCAGGATGAGTCTGACAGTGGTAGGATTAATAATTTTCTCAATTTCAAAAGGTCCAATGAAACGGGGAGCCAGTTTTCTGGAGTCAGTCTTCAAAGGAATATCTCTGGAGGACAACCAAACTCTCTGACCTGGGATGTAGACAGGAGCCGGGGTCCTGTGATGATCCGCGATCCTCTTGTTTCTCTCAGCTGTCCGAAGCAAAGCAGCCATAGTGTCCTTCCAGACCTTGCGGCAGCGTTGAAGGTGATGCTGCACAGATGGCACAGCCAACTCCTCCTCTTGTGCTGGAAACAGTGGTGGCTGGTAACCTAGTGAGGCCTCAAAAGGAGATACACCAGTGGCAGCAGAAGAGAGAGAATTATGCGCATATTCAATCCAACATAACTGTGAACTCCAAGAAGTTGGATTAATAGCAGCGACACAACGTATGGCAGATTCCAAATCCTGATTAGCCCTCTCAGACTGTCCATTCGTCTGAGGGTGGAAACCAGAAGACAGACTGACAGTGGCTCCGAGGGCTTGACAAAAAGACTTCCAAACTTGAGAGATGAACTGAGGACCACGGTCTGAGACGATGTCCACGGGAATACCATGCAGACGAAAAACATGATTAGTCAGGAGTTCAGCTGTCTCATGTGCAGAAGGAAGCTTGGGAAGACCAATGAAATGAACAGCCTTGGAGAACCGATCAACAATGGTAAGTATCACTGTCTTACCATTAGAAGGTGGGAGACCGGTGACAAAGTCCAAGGCGATGTGGGATCAAGGGCGACCAGATATGGGTAATGGGCGGAGCAACCCCACAGGCGGCCGATGAGATGTCTTTCCCCGGGCACAGACTGTGCAGGCGAGGACGTATTCCTTGACGTCCCTCTCCATTGTGGCCCACCAGAAGTGTCGTCTGAGGAGTGACAAAGTCCTACTCATCCCAGGATGGCAAGCGAACCGGGAAACGTGTCCCCACTGCAGGACCTGGGAGCGAACTGACACAGGAACAAACAAACGATTAGCAGGGCCAGTATCTGGATCCGGTTCTTCACGTTGAGCCTCCCGAACCGCTGACTCAACCTCCCAGGTTAACGTCCCCACCACCAAGGCTGCCGGCAGAATGGTGTCTGGAACATTTGGCGATTCCTCTGACGAAAACTGCCGGGACAAAGCGTCAGGCTTGATGTTCTTGGAACCAGGGCGGTAAGTAATGGTGAAGTTGAATCGACCAAAGAATAAAGCCCACCGAGCCTGGCGGGAATTCAGTCGTTTGGCTGACTGGATGTAGGCAAGATTCTTGTGATCAGTCCATACAATAAACGGGATCTCCGAACCCTCCAACCAGTGTCTCCATTCCTCCAGGGCCAACTTCACTGCCAACAGCTCTCGATTCCCCACATCGTAGTTCCTCTCAGCTGGAGACAGGCGTCGAGAGAAAAAAGCACAGGGATGTAGCTTCTTATCTGGTCTGGAGCGTTGGGAGAGAACAGCCCCCACACCAATGTCCGAGGCATCAACCTCCACAACAAACTGAAGAGAAGAGTCAGGTTGCACCAGGATGGGTGCGGACGTAAAGCGGTCCTTTAATAAGGCAAACGCCTAATCCGCCTCAGGAGTCCAGCGAAAAGGAACAGCAGGGGATGTGAGCCTGGTCAGTGGCGCAGCAATTCTGCTGTAATCACGGATAAACCGGCGGTAAAAGTTGGCGAATCCAAGGAAGCGTTGTAAGAGCTTTCTGGAGGATGGTTCAGGCCACTCTGCCCCAGCCTTGATCTTGTCCGGATCCGTCTTCACCTGCCCACTCTCAATGATGTAACCAAGAAATCCAACCGAGCTGACGTGAAACTCGCACTTCTCAGCCTTCACAAACAGCTTGTTCTCCAGTAGTCTCTGGAGCACTTGGCGCACATGAAGCTGATGTTCTGCGAGGTCAGAGGAAAAAATCAAAATGTCATCCAGGTAGACAAACACAAACCGGTCCAAAAAATCTCTCAAAACATCATTAACCAGTGCTTGAAACACTGCAGGAGTGTTAGTCAGTCCAAAAGGCATCACTAAGTACTCAAAGTGACCCAGTGGTGTGTTGAATGCAGTCTTCCATTCATCTCCTTCCCGAATCCGTACCAGATGGTACGCGTTTCGCAGATCCAGCTTGCTGAAGACAGTGGCTCCCTGTAGTGGTTCAAAAGCAGAACTGATTAATGGCAGAGGGTACTTGTTCTTTACCGTGATATTGTTTAACCCTCGAAAATCAATACACGGGCGGAGAGTTTTGTCTTTCTTGCTAACAAAAAAGAATCCTGCCCCTAGAGGCGAAGAGGAAGGTCTGATGAGACCTGCAGCCAGAGAGTCATTAATGTAGGTTTCCATAGCACCTCTCTCCGGACGTGACAGATTGTACAGGCGGCTTGAAGGCAGAGTGGTACCAGGTAGCAGCTCAATAGCACAATCATATGGACGATGAGGAGGCAAAGATAACGCTCTCTCCTTACTGAAAACCTCCCCGACATCATGATATTCAGTAGGCACAGCAGACAGGTCAGGAGGAACACAGGGCGGAGAAGCAACACTGATCTCTACAGGTGGTAAAGCTGACTGCAAGCACGAGGAATGACAAAAACTACTCCAGCCCATAATCTTACTGGTCGACCAGTCGATCTGGGGGTTGTGTAGCTTTAACCACGGGTGTCCGAGAACAAGAGGAGTCTTAGGGGCAGAGAAAACAAAAAACTGTATTAGCTCACGGTGGTTACCAGACAGAATGAGAGAAAGAGGCTCAGTGCGGTGAGTTACTAATGCTAAGGACTTGTCGTCTAAAGCACAGACTCTGACAGGAGTCTCAAGGGGTTCAATGCTGATGCCAGCCTGAGAGACTAACTCAGCATCTAGAAAACTCTGCTCTGCACCGGAGTCAATCAACGCTAACAGGGGCAAGGACATGTTACTCATACACAGTTTAGCAGGTATTTGAGTTCGAGGTCTAGTGCTGGTGGGGACATCAGTCTTATTCACCAGAATCCCCACAGCTACTGGTGAGCCCGCTCTTTTGGGCGGAGAGGACATGCAGCAAGGAAATGTCCGACTTGACCACAGTAGATACTCACCCGCTCGGATCCGTCTCTGACGTTCAGCGGGAGTGAGCTTAGCCCGGCCCACCTGCATGGGTTCATCAGAGTGAGCAGAGGAGCTGGGACCGGAGCCGTGAGTCTCTGACGGACCGGAGGCAACTCTCGCGAGAGTAGGAGTAGCAGCAAAGGAGTTCACGGGAGTGTGGGATTTGTAGTTCTTCTCCCGGCGTCTCTCCCGCATACGGTTGTCCAGTCTTATGGACAGATCAATAAGAGCATCAAGGGAGTTAGTATCATCACGGACAGCAAGTTCATCCTTTAACTGCTCACACAGACCGTGTAGAAAAACTCCTTTTAATGCCTCGTCATTCCATCCAGCCTCCGCAGCCAGAATCCGGAACTCCACAGAATACTCCGCCACACTTCTTTGATTCTGTCGTAGGTTAAGCAAACGTTTAGCAGCGTCTCCAATACATACAGGGTGATCAAAAACTTTCTTCATTTCACTCATGAAACAATCATAGGACAAAGAATTTATCCCTCCTCTTCCCAACATTGCTTCAGCCCAGTCCAGTGCTCTCCCTCTTAACAGTCCCGTAACATACGCTACCTTGGCTTGGTCTGTGGTGAAGGTGACTGGTTGTCGGGAAAAAACCAGAGAACATTGGAGCTGGAATCCTTTGCATCTCCCCAAATCACCGGCATATGGTTCAGGTGGAGGGACAGGTGATTCTCTGAGTGGCTGAGGCGGAGGAGGAGGAGGCAGAGCGGGGGATTGGGCTAATTGGCCTGAAATTGTCTCCAAACATTTTCCCATCTGAGACATCTGGTTACCCAAAGCTTGTTGGGTCTCCAACAAACCCTGAAGCAACTGGTGATGGTGTGACAATAAATCATCGTGGCTGGAAACAGCCTTCTGCATAGAATTTGTGTCTGCTGAGTCCATCTTCATGGCCAGATCGTTCTGTTATGTTCTAGTTCCCAAAACGTGGACTCAAAAGCAGCACACCACGAGAGTCTTTAAAGAGTGAACAAAAATATATTTATTTTAACAAAAAAAGGTTCCAGGTTGATCCAGAAGCAGAGTGCAGGAGTGAGCAGGCAGGTAGGTAGCAGCCACAGCTGGCAGATGAATAGACCTGAGCACAGAGCAAAACGAGGTAAGTCCAACAATCCAAAAACCGAGAGCAACAGCAAAAACAAGAGCAAAAATACTAGGAAGCCTGATTTAGGTAAATACCACGGAGGGCGACGGAACGATCTGGCAATGACTGGCAGGAAAACCGGGGTAGATATACTGCAGAGGTGTGTGTTGATTGGATGATTGTTCTCAGCTGCTCCAGCCGAGCCCGCCCAGAGGAGGAGGAGGAGGAGGAAGGCCACACCCCTCAACACACTGACAAACTAGACAAACCAGGGGAAAACACACAAGAGACAACAGGGCGGGGAAACATAGGAAACAAAAGGAAACCCTAGACTACAGGCAGTGATAACATGACACTTTGTGGTTGTTTTGAGTCTCTTTGTGTTTTTTTGAGTCTCTTTGTGTTTTTTTGAGTCTCTTTGTGGTTGTTTTGAGTCTCTTTGTGGTTGTTTTGAGCCTCTTTGTGGTTGTTTTGAGTCTCTTTGTGGTTGTTTTGAGTCTCTTTGTGGTTGTTTTGACGTGTACGTGTACATGTGTGTGTGTGTGTTGCAGGTCTGCGTGAATCTCTCTCCAGGTTACAGTTGGACTACGTGGACATCGTCTTCGCCAACAGGAGTGACATCAACGCTCCGATGGAGGGTCAGACACACACACATGTATTTACTGTGCGTTGCGTTGCATGGCTGGATTAATCTGGATCACTACGGCGGTATGAAACCAACAGAAACTGTTTTAGTCACAATCAACGGATCAAAAGCAAACATGGAGTCTGGTCAGTTTGGGCCATGCTATCATCGTAGCCATGCTAACATCTTAGCTATGCTAACATCTTAGCTATGCTATCATCGTAGCCATGCTAACATCTTAGCTATGCTAACATCGTAGCTATGCTATCATCGTAGCCATGCTAACATCGTAGCTATGCTAACATCGTAGCCATGCTAACATCTTAGCCATGCTAACATCGTAGCCATGCTAACATCTTAGCTATGCTAACATCGTAGCTATGCTAACATCTTAGCTATGCTAACATCGTAGCTATGCTAACATCGTAGCCATGCTAACATCTTAGCCATGCTAACATCTTAGCCATGCTAACATCTTAGCTATGCTAACATCGTAGCTATGCTATCATCGTAGCCATGCTAACATCTTAGCTATGCTAACATCTTAGCTATGCTATCATCGTAGCCATGCTAACATCTTAGCTATGCTAACATCTTAGCTATGCTAACATCGTAGCTATGCTATCATCGTAGCCATGCTAACATCGTAGCTATGCTAACATCGTAGCCATGCTAACATCTTAGCCATGCTAACATCGTAGCCATGCTAACATCTTAGCTATGCTAACATCGTAGCTATGCTAACATCTTAGCTATGCTAACATCGTAGCTATGCTAACATCGTAGCCATGCTAACATCTTAGCCATGCTAACATCTTAGCCATGCTAACATCTTAGCTATGCTAACATCGTAGCTATGCTATCATCGTAGCCATGCTAACATCTTAGCTATGCTAACATCTTAGCTATGCTATCATCGTAGCCATGCTAACATCTTAGCCATGCTAACATCTTAGCTATGCTAACATCGTAGCTATGCTATCATCGTAGCCATGCTAACATCTTAGCTATGCTAACATCTTAGCTATGCTATCATCGTAGCCATGCTAACATCGTAGCTATGCTAACATCGTAGCTATGCTATCATCGTAGCCATGCTAACATCGTAGCTATGCTAACATCTTAGCTATGCTATCATCGTAGCCATGCTAACATCTTAGCTATGCTATCATCTTAGCCATGCTAACATCGTAGCCATGCTAACATCTTAGCTATGCTAACATCTTAGCCATGCTAACATCTTAGCCATGCTAACATCGTAGCTATGCTAACATCTTAGCTATGCTAACATCTTAGCCATGCTAACATCGTAGCCATGCTAACATCTTAGCTATGCTATCATCGTAGCCATGCTAACATCGTAGCTATGCTATCATCGTAGCTATGCTAACATCTTAGCTATGCTATCATCGTAGCTATGCTAACATCTTAGCCATGCTAACATCATAGCCATGCTAACATCATAGCCATGCTAACATCATAGCCATGCTAACATCTTAGCTATGCTATCATCGTAGCTATGCTAACATCATAGCCATGCTAACATCATAGCCATGCTAACATCGTAGCTATGCTATCATCGTAGCTATGCTAACATCTTAGCTATGCTATCATCGTAGCTATGCTAACATCTTAGCCATGCTAACATCATAGCCATGCTAACATCATAGCCATGCTAACATCATAGCCATGCTAACATCTTAGCTATGCTATCATCGTAGCTATGCTATCATCGTAGCTATGCTATCATCGTAGCTATGCTAACATCTTAGCTATGCTATCATCGTAGCTATGCTAACATCTTAGCCATGCTAACATCATAGCCATGCTAACATCATAGCCATGCTAACATCATAGCCATGCTAACATCTTAGCTATGCTAACATCTTAGCCATGCTAACATCGTAGCCATGCTAACATCTTAGCTATGCTATCATCGTAGCCATGCTAACATCGTAGCTATGCTATCATCGTAGCTATGCTAACATCTTAGCTATGCTATCATCGTAGCTATGCTAACATCTTAGCCATGCTAACATCATAGCCATGCTAACATCATAGCCATGCTAACATCATAGCCATGCTAACATCTTAGCTATGCTATCATCGTAGCTATGCTAACATCATAGCCATGCTAACATCATAGCCATGCTAACATCGTAGCTATGCTATCATCGTAGCTATGCTAACATCTTAGCTATGCTATCATCGTAGCTATGCTAACATCTTAGCCATGCT
>CAKALS010000039.1:72500-87500 GCA_916701275.1 Sebastes miniatus
TAAGCTAGGCTAGTAGTTTCCCCCTGCTTCCAGACTTTATGCTAAGCTAGGCTAGCAGTTTCTCCCTGCTTCGTCTTTGTGCTAAGCTAGGCTAACAGTTGCCCCCTGCTTCTAGTCTTTGTGCTAAGCTAGGCTAGCAGTTGCCCCCTGCTTCCAGTCTTTGTGCTAAGCTAGGCTAACAGTTGCCCCCTGCTTCTAGTCTTTGTGCTAAGCTAGGCTAGCAGTTGCCCCCTGCTTCCAGTCTTTGTGCTAAGCTAGGCTAGCAGTTGCCCCCTGCTTCCAGTCTTTGTGCTAAGCTAGGCTAACAGTTGCCCCCTGCTTCTAGTCTTTGTGCTAAGCTAGGCTAGCAGTTGCCCCCTGCTTCCAGTCTTTGTGCTAAGCTAGGCTAACAGTTGCCCCCTGCTTCCAGTCTTTGTGCTAAGCTAGGCTAACAGTTGCCCCCTGCTTCTAGTCTTTGTGCTAAGCTAGGCTAGCAGTTGCCCCCTGCTTCCAGTCTTTGTGCTAAGCTAGGCTAGCAGTTGCCCCCTGCTTCTAGTTTTTGTGCTAAGCTAGGCTAGCAGTTGCCCCCTGCTTCCAGTCTTTGTGCTAAGCTAGGCTAGCAGTTGCCCCCTGCTTCCAGTCTTTGTGCTAAGCTAGGCTAGCAGTTGCCCCCTGCTTCTAGTTTTTGTGCTAAGCTAGGCTAGCAGTTGCCCCCTGCTTCCAGTCTTTGTGCTAAGCTAGGCTAGCAGTTGCCCCCTGCTTCCAGTCTTTGTGCTAAGCTAGGCTAGCAGTTGCCCCCTGCTTCTAGTTTTTGTGCTAAGCTAGGCTAGCAGTTGCCCCCTGCTGTACTGTGTCTTTAAATAAGACGGTGAGACCCAGCTGAGGTCTGGGGGGGGGGGAGAGAGCAGCTGTTCAGGTCCAGGTCTAACTATAGACCGGGTTAATGAAGTGGTCCAACATGAGCTGTCTGTCCGTCCCTCAGGTGTCGGAGCCATGACCTGGTCCCCGTTAGCCTGCGGTCTGCTAACGGGGAAGTACAACGAGGACGTCCCCGAAAGCTCCAGAGCCGCCATGAAGGTCCCCACACCGCCACACAAACACACACACTACAATACACACTCGGTGACATCATCATCCCTCTGTTACCGTGGTGACCTGTACTGTGTGTTCAGGGCTATACGTGGCTGAAGGAGCGTCTCCACAGCGACGAGGGGAAGAAACAGCTGAGGAAGATCAAAGAGCTCCACCTGCTGGCCGACAGGCTGAACTGCACCCCCGCTCAGCTCGCTATAGGTAACTACACCGTCTGTAGGTACACCACCGTCTGTAGGTAACTACACCGTCTATCGGTAACTACACCGTCTGTAGGTAAGTACACCGTCTGTAGGTAACTACACCGTCTATAGGTAACTACACCGTCTGTAGGTAACTACACCGTCTGTAGGTAACTACACCGTCTGTAGGTACACCACCGTCTGTAGGTAACTACACCGTCTGTAGGTAACTACACCGTCTATAGGTAGGCTGTTTTCAGAAAAAAGTCCGAAAAATTTCCGAAAAATGTCTAAAAAATATCTGAAAAAAGTCCGAAAAATGTCAAAAGTCCGAGAAATAACTTTTAAAAAATTTATAAAAAAAAAAAATGTCCCGGAAAAAGGTCTGAATAAAAGTTTTTAAAAAAATATTCGAAAAAAAAGTAAAAAAAAAAAATGACTGAAAAATGGCCCAACAAAATTATAAAAAAAGTTAAAACAACTGTCTGAAAAATATCAGAAAAAAGAGTTTTGAAAAATGTCAGAAAAAATGTCAAAAAATGAGAAAAAAGTTTTTTTTTAAATTGTAAAAGGAAAAGTAAAAAAAATGTCCGAACAAAGTTTTAAAAAAGTAAAGCAACTGTCTGAAAAATTTAAAAGAGTAAAAAGAAAAAAAAACGTCCGACAAATGTCGGACAAAATGTCTGAATGCAAAGTTTTGAAAAAGTAGAAAAAAATATCTGACATTTTTTTTTTTTTAAATTGTCTCAAAAAAAGTTTTTAAAAAATTTCCAAAAAAGAAGTTTAAAAAAAAATTGTCTTTCGGGGAAAAGTTTTAAAAAAGTTTTTAAAAAATGTCGGAATTGTTTTTTTTTTAAATTGTCTGAAAAAAAGTTTTTAAAGAAATGTCCGAAAAAAGTAAAAAAAAAAAAAGTTTAGGAAAAAAAATTTCGGGAAAAAGTTTTAAATTTTTTTTTTTTAAAATGTCCGAAAAAAAGTTTAAAAAGAAATTGTCAGAAAAATTTCGGGGAAAAAGTTTTACATTTTTTTTTAAAAAATGTCTGAATTTTTTTTTTTTTTAAATTGTCTGAAAAAAAGTTTTTAAAGAAATGTCCGAAAAAAAGTAAAAAAAAAAAAAAAGTGTAAGAAAAAAAATGTCCGAAAAATTTCGGGAAAAAGTTTTAAATTTTTTTTTAAAAAATGTCCAAAAAAAAGTTTAAAAAAACATTGTCTGAATAAAAGTAAAAAAAAATTCAGAAAAATGTCCGAACAAAGTTTTAAAAAATTAAAAACAACTCTCTGAAAAATGTCAAAGATGTCTGGAAAAAAAAAATCTCAGAAGAGTTTTTAAAAAGATTGTCTGAAAAAAAGTTTTAAAAAAAAAATGTCAGAAAAAAGTAAAATCTTGGAAAAAATAGTTTTTAAAAAGTAAAAAAAAGAAGTCTGAAAAATATGTAAAAACTTCATCAGTGATTTGACTCAAACAGTCGTGATGAAAACAGAAACATGTTTCATCATTTACACCGTCAGCCCTCAAGTTATTATTCAAATCTGTCTGTCTCTCTGTCTCTACCTGTCTGTCTCTCTACCTGTCTCACGGTCTCTCTCTACCTGTCTGTCTCTCTACCTGTCTCACTGTCTCTCTCTACCTGTCTCTCTGTCTCTACCTGTCTGTCTCTCTACCTGTCTCTCTACCTCTCTCTCTACCTGTCTCTCTGTCTCTACCTGTCTCACTGTCTCTCTCTACCTGTCTCTCTGTCTCTACCTGTCTGTCTCTCTACCTGTCTCTCTACCTCTCTCTCTACCTGTCTCTCTGTCTCTACCTGTCTGTCTCTCTACCTGTCTCTCTGTCTCTCTACCTGTCTCTCTACCTGTCTCTCTGTCTCTACCTGTCTGTCTCTCAGCATGGTGTCTCCGTAGTGAAGGTGTGAGCTCGGTTCTTCTCGGCGTCTCCAACACAGAGCAGCTGCTGGAGAACCTGGGTTCTATCAGGGTACCGATCACTATACTCTCTGCTAGAAAGTAACTAAGTACATTTACTCCACTACTTCACTGAGGTACCACTCTGAGGTCTTAAACCTGGTCTCCTGTCTCAGGTTCTGTCTCAGCTGACTCCGCCCCTCATCACCGAGATGGACGTGTTGCTCGGCAACAAGCCACACAGCGGAAAGAAGGAGGCGAGGAGCTGAGGAGGAAGAGGAGCTGAGGAGGAGGAGGAGGAGGAGCTGAGGAGGAGGAAGAGGAGGAAGAGGAGCTGAGGAGGAGGAGCTGAGGAGGAGGAGGAGGAGGAGCTGATGAGGAGGAAGAGGAGCTGAGGAGGAGCTGAGGAGGAGGAGCTGAGGAGGAGGAAGAGGAGCTGAGGAGGAGGAGCTGAAGAGGAGGAGGAGGAGGAGGAGGAGCTGAGAAGGAGGAGGAAGAGCTGAGGAGGAGGAAGAGGAGGAGGACGAGGAGGAGAGAGAGGAGGAGGAGCTGAGGAGGAGGAAGAGCTGAGGAGGAGGAGGAGGAGGAGGAGAGGAGCTGAGGAGGAGATGGAGGAGCTGAGGAGGAGGAGGAGGAGGAGGAGGAGCTGAGAAGGAGGAGGAAGAGCTGAGGAGGAGGAAGAGGAGGAGGACGAGGAGAAGGAGAGAGAGGAGGAGGAGCTGAGGAGGAGGAAGAGCTGAGGAGGAGGAGGAGGAGGAGGAGAGGAGCTGAGGAGGAGATGGAGGAGCTGAGGAGGAGGAAGAGCTGAGGAGGAGGAGGAGGGGAGGAGAGGAGCTGAGGAGGAGGATGGAGGAGCTGAGGAGGAGGAGGAGGAGGAGGAGGAGCTGAGGAGGAGGAGGAAGAGGAGGAGGACGAGGAGAAGGAGAGAGAGGAGGAGGAGTTGAGGAGGAGGAAGAGCTGAGGAGGAGGAGGAAGAGGAGGAGGACGAGGAGAAGGAGAGAGAGGAGGAGGAGCTGAGGAGGAGGAAGAGCTGAGGAGGAGGAGGAGGAGGAGCTGATGAGGAGGAAGAGGAGCTGAGGAGGAGGAAGAGGAGGAAGAGGAGCTGAGGAGGAGGAGCTGAGGAGGAGGAGGAGGAGCTGATGAGGAGGAAGAGGAGCTGAGGAGGAGCTGAGGAGGAGGAGGAGGAGCTGAGGAGGAGGAAGAGGAGCTGAGGAGGAGGAGCTGAAGAGGAGGAGGAGGAGGAGGAGGAGCTGAGAAGGAGGAGGAGGAGCTGAGGAGGAGGAAGAGCTGAGGAGGAGGAGGAGGAGGAGGAGAGGAGCTGAGGAGGAGATGGAGGAGCTGAGGAGGAGGAGGAGGAGGAGGAGGAGCTGAGGAGGAGGAGAGGAGCTGAGGAAGAGATGGAGGAGCTGAGGAGGAGGACAAGCTGAGGAGGAGGAGGAGGAAGAGGAGGAGGTGGGAGGAGGAGGAGGAGGAGGAGGAGGAGGAGGAGGAAGAGCTGGACATAAAGAAGGACATAAACAAGGACACAAAGAATGACACAAGGAAGGACACAAGGAAGGAGAGAAGGACAGTAAAGGAAGGAGACGTGGATCAATAATCAACAGTTATTCTTCAGGGATGCAGACGTTCTTTGTTCTTGTCGTCATGGAGACGGAGAGACTCAGAAATATTTATTCTTATATTAATGAAAATAATATAATATAATATATAACAGGAAGTTAAATCATCATGTTTTCTTTCTATATGTATTTTTTAGTAAACTAATATTTTAACAACTTTTTAAGTCAAATTTATAAATATTTATAAATTATTAGTTTTATTTTTTTATCAAAATTATCGTTTTTTTCTTTTTATTTCAAAATAAGAGTCTGCTGTTTGCTGTGAGCTGAATCCAGGATCACGTCATCAGGATCAGTTCACGTCGACTTTTTAGTAAAAATCAGAGAAAATATTAAATGAATTATTATAATTATTTACTAAGTCAAACTTTAGAGTTAATAACATTAAGACGTTTTAAACCAGAATAATAACACAGGAAGTAATGTTCCTATTTCTTACTCAAAGTTTTGATACGTTAAATTCAAATAACGTTTTATTTTTTTCATCATTTTTGGGGCGTAATTGTTCTCCCATAATTATAATTCGTTATTTTTATTATTTTCATCTTCAATCCTCTTTTTTATTTTTAAGCTTTTATTTCAAAATAAGAGTTCTCTGACCCAGACAATCATTTATTTATCGTACGATGAAAGTCGTCGCGGCTGCTGTTGACTGTAAACCATGTGACATCACCATGGTAACCCCGTGTCACCACGGCAGCAGCTGCTATCCGATCCTCGGACTGTACTGCACTATATATATTTACTGTATTTACGAGTATATTTACTATGAAGATATAAATCTATATTTTATGAATGTACTTCCTGTAGTACTTTAGAGCCTGAGGGGTCGCGACCTCTCAGGGGTCATCGCCTCCTCGTCACAAACAACGGCATTAATTACTTTGACTTTATTATACTATTATTATTATTATTTATTGTTGGACATTTAATCTCCAAATGAATCATAAATATAACGAAACAACTGAGCAATAAGGATTGTATGAGAAGATGTAATTTATGTGAGTTTAACCCTTTAAAAACATGAATGAAACCATGTGACCGTTACCGTGGAGACGGGCTGACCAGGTGGATTCTGGGAGGTCACATGGTTTCACTGAGCTTCCTGTTTAACCTCACTCTGCTCTCGATGTAAACACCGCTACTGGAGATGCTAATAAAGTTATTCAAACATCAGTTTCTGTCTGCGTCCAGCTGGGGGCGCCAAACACAAACAGCAGTTCTGTTGACTCCACTCCGCTCTCAACATGGCGACGGCTTCCTTCTGTTTCGTCTTTATGCTAAGCTAAGCTAGCAGTCCTGTTTCCTTCCTAATTTTGATAACATATCATTATAAATAAATTGTTAATTAAACTAGCTGAATTAAATAATTAAATGAATGTGTTATTAAATATTCATTTTTAATAATATATTTTAATTATTAGTACTCACTCACAATATGTTTTAATAATATATCATTATAAGTAGTTCATTAAACCTAATTGATAATTAAATTAATGTATTATTAAATATTCATTTTTGTAATCATGTATTTTAATCATTAGTACTCATCCACAATATTTGTGATGATATATCATTATAAATAAATTGTTGATTGAACTTAATAAGATAGCTTGATTTTTAAGATGTTTATGTATTATTTATAATTTGAATGGTTAATTATTTATTTGTATTTACTCCTCCACTAAGATATATGTTTTAATGTTATCTTGAGATAACTTCTGTTATGATAAGTAGAATTGAATTGAATTGAATTGGATTGAATTGAATTGAATTGAATTGAATTGAATTGAATTGAATTGAATTGAATTGAATTGAATTGAATTGGATTGGATTGAATTGAATTGAATTGAATTGAATTGGATTGGATTGGATTGGATTGAATTGAATTGGATTGAATTGAATTGAATTGGATTGGATTGAATTGAATTGAATTGAATTGAATTGAATTGAATTGGATTGGATTGAATTGAATTGAATTGAATTGGATTGGATTGGATTGGATTGGATTGGATTGGATTGGATTGGATTGAATTGGATTGGATTGGATTGGATTGGATTGAATTGAATTGAATTGAATTGAATTGAATTGAATTGAATTGAATTGAATAGAATAGAATAGAATAGAATAGAATAGAATAGAATAGAATAGAATAGAATAGGTGTTTCGTTCTGGCCCTCCTTGTAGTAAAGGGACATTTAAATTTAAATTAATAACGAGCTCTCTCACTGGGACCCTGAATGCACCAAAACAGTCGTCACTGCAGAGAGCCGCCTCCTGATTGGTCCGCTGCAGAGAGCCGCCTCCTGATTGGTCCGCTGCAGAGAGCCGCCTCCTGATTGGTCCGCTGCAGAGAGCCGCCTCCTGATTGGTCCGCTGCTCCTCCGTGTCCGCTGCAGAGAGTCACCTTGTCTCTCTGTGTGTCCGCTGCTGAAGCTGCTGAACCGGTTCAACAGCAGGAGGACCGTCCGGCTCAGAGGCTCAGAGGCTCAGAGGCAGCGGCAGGCAGCGGGAATCGAACCGCTAACCGGAAACATGACGGAGACTAAACCCAAAACATCCCCGAAGAGCATCAAGTTCCTGTTCGGAGGCCTGGCAGGGTAGGTGATGCTAACAGAGCTAACAGCTAACAGCTAACAGCTGACAGCTAGCAGAGAGCTAACAGAGAGCTAACAGAGAGTTAATAGAGAGCTGACAGAGAGCTGACAGAGAGCTGACAGAGAGCAGTTAGAGAGCAGACAGAGAGCAGACAGAGAGCTGACAGAGAGCAGTTAGAGAGCAGACAGAGAGCTGACAGAGAGCTGACAGAGAGCTGACAGAGAGCTGACAGAGAGCTAACAGAGAGCTAACAGAGAGCAGACAGAGAGCTAACAGAGAGCAGTTAGAGAGCAGACAGAGAGCAGTCAGAGAGCAGACAGAGAGCAGACAGAGAGCAGACAGAGAGCAGACAGAGAGCAGACAGAGAGCAGACAGAGAGCAGTCAGAGAGCAGACAGAGAGCAGACAGAGAGCAGTCAGGTAGCAGACAGAGAGCAGTCAGAGAGCAGTCAGAGAGCAGACAGAGAGCAGACAGAGAGCAGACAGAGAGCAGTCAGAGAGCAGACAGAGAGCAGTCAGAGAGCAGACAGAGAGCAGTCAGAGAGCAGACAGAGAGCAGAAAGAGAGCAGTCAGAGAGCAGACAGAGAGCAGACAGAGAGCAGACAGAGAGCAGTCAGAGAGCAGTCAGAGAGCAGACAGAGAGCAGTCAGAGAGCAGACAGAGAGCAGACAGAGAGCAGACAGAGAGCAGACAGAGAGCAGACAGAGAGCAGTCAGAGAGCAGACAGAGAGCAGACAGAGAGCAGTTAGAGAGCAGACAGAGCAGACAGAGAGCAGTCAGAGAGCAGACAGAGAGCAGACAGAGAGCTAACAGAGAGCTAACAGAGAGCAGACAGAGAGCAGACAGAGAGCTGATAGAGAGCTGATAGAGAGCTAACAGAGAGCAGACAGAGAGCTGATAGAGAGCTGACAGAGAGCTGACAGAGAGCTAACAGAGAGCTAACAGAGAGCTAACAGAGAGCAGACAGAGAGCTAACAGAGAGCTAACAGAGAGCAGACAGAGAGCAGACAGAGAGCTGATAGAGAGCTGATAGAGAGCTAACAGAGAGCTAACAGAGAGCAGACAGAGAGCTGATAGAGAGCTGATAGAGAGCTGATAGAGAGCTAACAGAGAGCTAACAGAGAGCAGACAGAGAGCAGACAGAGAGCAGACAGAGAGCTGACAGAGAGCTGACAGAGAGCTAACAGAGAGCTAACAGAGAGCAGACAGAGAGCTAACAGAGAGCTAACAGAGAGCAGACAGAGAGCTGATAGAGAGCTGATAGAGAGCTAACAGAGAGCTAACAGAGAGCAGACAGAGAGCTAACAGAGAGCTAACAGAGAGCTAACAGAGAGCAGACAGAGAGCTAACAGAGAGCTAACAGAGAGCTAACAGAGAGCTAACAGAGAGCAGACAGAGAGCTGATAGAGAGCTAACAGAGAGCTAACAGAGAGCTAACAGAGAGCAGACAGAGAGCTGATAGAGAGCTAACAGAGAGCTAACAGAGAGTTAATAGAGAGCTGACAGAGAGTTAATAGAGAGCTAACAGAGAGCTAACAGAGAGCTAACAGAGAGCTAACAGAGAGCTAATAGAGAGCTAACAGAGAGCAGACAGAGAGCTGATAGAGAGCTGACAGAGAGCTGACAGAGAGCTGACAGAGAGCTAACAGAGAGCTGACAGAGAGCTAACAGAGAGCTAACAGAGAGCTAACAGAGAGCAGACAGAGAGCTGATAGAGAGCTGATAGAGAGCTAACAGAGAGCTAACAGAGAGCAGACAGAGAGCTGATAGAGAGCTGACAGAGAGCTAACAGAGAGCTAACAGAGAGCAGACAGAGAGCAGACAGAGAGCAGACAGAGAGCAGACAGAGAGCAGTCAGAGAGCAGACAGAGAGCAGTCAGAGAGCAGACAGAGAGCAGACAGAGAGCAGTCAGAGAGCAGACAGAGAGCAGACAGAGAGCAGTCAGAGAGCAGACAGAGAGCAGACAGAGAGCAGACAGAGAGCAGTCAGAGAGCAGACAGAGAGCAGTCAGAGAGCAGTCAGAGAGCAGTTAGAGAGCAGACAGAGAGCAGTCAGAGAGCAGACTAGAGAGCAGTCAGAGAGCAGACAGAGAGCAGACAGAGAGCAGTACAGAGAGCAGTCAGAGAGCAGACAGAGAGCAGACAGAGAGCAGACAGAGAGCAGACAGAGAGCAGATCAGAGAGCAGACAGAGAGCAGTACAGAGTGCAGACAGAGAGCAGTCAGAGAGCAGACAGAGAGCAGTTAGAGAGCAGACAGAGAGCTAACAGAGAGCAGACAGAGAGCTGATAGAGAGCTAACAGAGAGCTAACAGAGAGTTAATAGAGAGCTGACAGAGAGTTAATAGAGAGCTAACAGAGAGCTAACAGAGAGCTAATAGAGAGCTGACAGAGAGTTAATAGAGAGCTAACAGAGAGCTAACAGAGAGCTAACAGAGAGTTAATAGAGAGTTAATAGAGAGCTGACAGAGAGTTAATAGAGAGTTAATAGAGAGCTGACAGAGAGCTAGCAGAGAGCTAGCAGAGAGCTAACAGAGAGCAGACAGAGAGTATTTAGAGAGCAGACAGAGAGCAGACAGAGAGCTGACAGAGAGCAGTCAGAGAGCAGTCAGAGAGTATTTAGAGAGCTAACAGAGAGCAGTCAGAGAGCTGACAGAGAGCAGACAGAGAGTATTTAGAGAGCAGACAGAGAGCTGACAGAGAGTATTTAGAGAGCAGACAGAGAGCAGTCAGAGAGCAGTCAGAGAGTATTTAGAGAGCAGACAGAGAGCAGACAGAGAGCTGACAGAGAGCTGACAGAGAGCAGACAGAGAGCAGACAGAGAGCAGTCAGAGAGTATTTAGAGAGCAGACAGAGAGCTGACAGAGAGCAGACAGAGAGCTGACAGAGAGCAGACAGAGAGCTGACAGAGAGCACACAGAGAGCTGACAGAGAGCACACAGAGAGCAGACAGAGAGCAGACAGAGAGCAGTCAGAGAGTATTTAGAGAGCAGACAGAGAGCAGACAGAGAGCTGACAGAGAGCTGACAGAGAGCAGACAGAGAGCTAACAGAGAGCTGACAGAGAGCAGACAGAGAGCACACAGAGAGCAGACAGAGAGCAGTCAGAGAGTATTTAGAGAGCAGACAGAGAGCTGACAGAGAGCAGACAGAGAGCACACAGAGAGCAGACAGAGCAGACAGAGAGCAGTCAGAGAGCAGTCAGAGAGTATTTAGAGAGCAGACAGAGAGCAGTCAGAGAGCAGACAGAGAGCTGACAGAGAGCTGACAGAGAGCAGACAGAGAGCAGTCAGAGAGTATTTAGAGAGCAGACAGAGAGCTGACAGAGAGCAGACAGAGAGCTGATAGAGAGCAGACAGAGAGCAGACAGAGAGCAGACAGAGAGCAGACAGAGAGCAGACAGAGAGCTAACAGAGAGCTAACAGAGAGCTAACAGAGAGCTAACAGAGAGCTAACAGAGAGCAGACAGAGAGCTGATAGAGAGCTGATAGAGAGCTGATAGAGAGCTAACAGAGAGCTAACAGAGCAGACAGAGAGCTGATAGAGAGCTGATAGAGAGCTAACAGAGAGCTAACAGAGAGTTAATAGAGAGCTGACAGAGAGTTAATAGAGAGCTAACAGAGAGCTAACAGAGAGTTAATAGAGAGCTGACAGAGAGTTAATAGAGAGCTAACAGAGAGCTAACAGAGAGCTAACAGAGAGTTAATAGAGAGTTAATAGAGAGCTGACAGAGAGTTAATAGAGAGTTAATAGAGAGCTGACAGAGAGCTAGCAGAGAGCTAGCAGAGAGCTAACAGAGAGCAGACAGAGAGTATTTAGAGAGCAGACAGAGAGCAGACAGAGAGCTGACAGAGAGCAGTCAGAGAGCAGTCAGAGAGTATTTAGAGAGCTAACAGAGAGCAGTCAGAGAGCTGACAGAGAGCAGACAGAGAGTATTTAGAGAGCAGACAGAGAGCTGACAGAGAGCAGTCAGAGAGCAGTCAGAGAGTATTTAGAGAGCAGACAGAGAGCAGTCAGAGAGCAGACAGAGAGCTGACAGAGAGCTGACAGAGAGCAGACAGAGAGCAGTCAGAGAGTATTTAGAGAGCAGACAGAGAGCTGACAGAGAGCAGACAGAGAGCAGACAGAGAGCAGACAGAGAGCTGACAGAGAGCAGACAGAGAGCTGACAGAGAGCACACAGAGAGCTGACAGAGAGCAGACAGAGAGCACACAGAGAGCAGACAGAGAGCAGACAGAGAGCAGTCAGAGAGTATTTAGAGAGCAGACAGAGAGCTGACAGAGAGCTGACAGAGAGCAGACAGAGAGCTAACAGAGAGCTGACAGAGAGCACACAGAGAGCAGACAGAGAGCAGTCAGAGAGTATTTAGAGAGCAGACAGAGAGCTGACAGAGAGCTGACAGAGAGCAGACAGAGAGCACACAGAGAGCTGACAGAGAGCAGACAGAGAGCACACAGAGAGCAGACAGAGAGCAGACAGAGAGCAGTCAGAGAGCAGTCAGAGAGTATTTAGAGAGCAGACAGAGAGCAGTCAGAGAGCAGACAGAGAGCTGACAGAGAGCTGACAGAGAGCAGACAGAGAGCAGTCAGAGAGTATTTAGAGAGCAGACAGAGAGCTGACAGAGAGCAGACAGAGAGCTGACAGAGAGCAGACAGAGAGCTGACAGAGAGCACACAGAGAGCTGACAGAGAGCAGACAGAGAGCACACAGAGAGCAGACAGAGAGCAGTCAGAGAGTATTTAGAGAGCAGACAGAGAGCTGACAGAGAGCTGACAGAGAGCAGACAGAGAGCTAACAGAGAGCTGACAGAGAGCTGACAGAGAGCAGACAGAGAGCACACAGAGAGCAGACAGAGAGCAGACAGAGAGCAGTCAGAGAGTATTTAGAGAGCTGACAGAGAGCTGACAGAGAGCTGACAGAGAGCAGACAGAGAGCTAACAGAGAGCTGACAGAGAGCTAACAGAGAGCTGACAGAGAGCAGACAGAGCACACAGAGAGCAGACAGAGAGCACACAGAGAGCAGACAGAGAGCTGACAGAGAGCAGACAGAGAGCAGTCAGAGAGTATTTAGAGAGCAGACAGAGAGCTGACAGAGTATTTAGAGAGCAGTTAGAGAGCAGACAGAGAGCAGTCAGAGAGCAGTCAGAGAGTATTTAGAGAGCAGACAGAGAGCTGACAGAGAGCTGACAGAGAGTATTTAGAGAGCAGTCAGAGAGCTGACAGAGAGCTGACAGAGTATTTAGAGAGCAGACAGAGAGCAGACAGAGAGCAGACAGAGAGCAGACAGAGAGCTGACAGAGAGCTGACAGAGAGCTGACAGAGAGCAGACAGAGAGTATTTAGAGAGCAGACAGAGAGCTGACAGAGAGCAGACAGAGAGCTGACAGAGAGCAGTCAGAGAGCAGTCAGAGAGCAGACAGAGAGCTGACAGAGAGCAGTCAGAGAGCTAACAGAGAGCTGACAGAGAGCTAACAGAGAGCTGACAGAGCAGACAGAGAGCAGACAGAGAGCAGACAGAGAGCTGACAGAGAGCAGACAGAGAGCAGTCAGAGAGTATTTAGAGAGCAGACAGAGAGCTGATAGAGAGCAGTCAGAGAGCTGATAGAGAGCAGTCAGAGAGCTGACAGAGAGCAGACAGAGAGCTGACAGAGAGCAGTTAGAGAGCAGACAGAGAGCAGACAGAGAGCTGATAGAGAGCAGTCAGAGAGCTGATAGAGAGCAGTCAGAGAGCTGATAGAGAGCAGACAGAGAGCAGTCAGAGAGCTGACAGAGAGCAGTCAGAGAGCAGACAGAGAGCTGACAGAGAGCTGACAGAGAGCAGACAGAGAGCAGACAGAGAGCTGACAGAGAGCAGATAGAGAGCAGACAGAGAGCTGATAGAGAGCAGACAGAGAGCTGACAGAGAGCTGACAGAGAGCAGATAGAGAGCAGATAGAGAGCAGACAGAGAGCTGACAGAGAGCAGACAGAGAGCAGTCAGAGAGCTGATAGAGAGCAGACAGAGAGCTGATAGAGAGCAGTCAGAGAGCTGATAGAGAGCAGACAGAGAGCAATTAGAGAGCAGTTAGAGAGCAGACAGAGAGCAGACAGAGAGCAGACAGAGAGCAGACACAGAGCTGATAGAGAGCAGTTAGAGAGCAGACAGAGAGCAGACAGAGAGCAGACAGAGAGCAGACAGAGAGCTGACAGAGAGCTGACAGAGAGCTGACAGAGAGCAGATAGAGAGCAGACAGAGAGCTGATAGAGAGCTGACAGAGAGCTGACAGAGAGCAGATAGAGAGCAGACAGAGAGCTGACAGAGAGCAGACAGAGAGCAGTCAGAGAGCTGATAGAGAGCAGACAGAGAGCTGATAGAGAGCAGTCAGAGAGCTGATAGAGAGCAGACAGAGAGCAATTAGAGAGCAGTTAGAGAGCAGTTAGAGAGCAGACAGAGAGCAGACAGAGAGCAGACAGAGAGCAGTTAGAGAGCAGACAGAGAGCAGACAGAGAGCAGACAGAGAGCAGACAGAGAGCAGACAGAGAGCTGATAGAGAGCAGTTAGAGAGCAGACAGAGAGCAGACAGAGAGCAGACAGAGAGCAGACAGAGAGCAGACAGAGAGCTGACAGAGAGCTGACAGAGCTGACAGGTGTTGTCTGGTTTGTGTCAGTAGTTCCAGTACAGTAGTTCCAGTACAGTAGTAGTTAGCAGCTGTAATGGTGCTGTTTGTTAGCTGTTAGCTTGTGATGCTCTCAGTGATTGGTAGCCAGCTCGGGGCCGGTGTTATGTCAGAGTCTGCACCCCCATCGATCCGTGCCTCCCCTCTGACATAACCGGTAACCTTTGACCCCGATGTTCACTGGACCCGGTGAATGGACCCGGTGACGTTAGTTTAGAGATAAACCCGGTCATATCTCTGCTGTAGCCTCTGAACACACCGGTGTAGTGGAGGTTACTGCACCCCTCCATTCAGCCAGCTGTCTCCTACCTCACCTGTCCTTCTTACAAGCCTTTCTAATAATCGATAATCAATCTTCTCGTGGAAGAGACTCGAAGGGAAACATGTCTGACAGAACATCTGACCTGGATGTATGTAGCTGTGAGGCTAATGCTAACAGAGCTAATGGTTAGAACTAACAGATGATCATATCAACATCAGCCGGATTTAGAGCTCACACAGGTCAGAGGTCAGAGGTCAAACTGTTAGAGCTAACACAGGTCAGAGGTCAGAGGTCAAACTGTTAGAGCTCACACAGAGGAGCCCCTCACACAGGTCAGAGGTCAGAGGTCAAACTGTTAGAGCTCACACAGAGGAGCCCCTCACACAGGTCAGAGGTCAGAGGTCAAACTGTTAGAGCTCACACAGAGGAGCCCCTCACACAGGTCAGAGGTCAGAGGTCAAACTGTTAGAGGTCAAACTGTTAGAGCTCAGACAGGTAAGAGGTCAGAGGTCAAACTGGATAGATTTATAAACAGTGAATCATCGTTCAGCTGTGTCAATTAGCTGATTAATGGATGAATGAATGAAGTTGATTGATTCATCACGTCAGCTCCTTCAGTGGGAGAGTTAGCGTTAGCTTAGCATTTCACTGAACGGAGTGTTTCTGAAGACATCTGATGTTTTCTAGACGATTAATCCAGATAATATATAATATAA
>CAKALS010000039.1:92500-103385 GCA_916701275.1 Sebastes miniatus
AGTAATCCGACCGTTGACTTCCAGTAATCCGACCGTTGACTTCCCGTTATCAGACCGTTGACTTCCTGTAATCCGACCGTTGACTTCCTGTTATCAGACCGTTGACTTCCAGTAATCCGACCATTGACTTCCAGTAATCCGACCGTTGACTTCCAGTAATACGACCGTTGACTTCCAGTAATACAACCGTTGACTTCCTGTAATCCGACCGTTGACTTCCTGCAATCAGACCGTTGACTTCCTGCTATCAGACCGTTGACTTCCAGTAATCCGACCGTTGACTTCCTGCAATCAGACCGTTGACTTCCCGTTATCAGACTGTTGACTTCCTGTTGTCAGACCGTTGACTTCCTGTTGTCAGATCGTTGACTTCCTGTTATCAGACCGTTGACTTCCAGTAATCCGACCGTTGACTTCCTGTTATCAGACCGTTGACTTCCTGTTGTCAGACCGTTGACTTCCTGTTATCAGACCGTTGACTTCCTGTTGTCAGACCGTTGACTTCCTGTTGTCAGAACGTTGACTTCCTGTTGGCTCCCCCTGCAGGCTCTTATCGGGATGACGGCCGGAGCTACCGGAGCTTTCGTGGGGACGCCGGCGGAGGTCGCTCTGATCAGGATGACCGCCGACGGACGGTGAGGTCATCATTTACTGCAGTCTGTAGGGGGCGCCGACAGGACGCCACGCTGTTCACCACGTCTAATCACACTTTCTACCTGTCTGTCTCTGTACCTGTCTGTGTCTCTACCTGTCTGTCTCCCTACCTGTCTGTCTGTGTCTCCAGCCTCCCAGCAGACCAGAGGAGAGGGTACAGTAATGTATTTAACGCTCTGGCTCGGATCACCAGAGAAGAAGGCGTCACCACCCTGTGGAGGGTGAGCTGCTGACCACCACAATCTGTACTGCCTCAAATACTACACTAGATTCTATACTATATATATCTATACTATATCTATATATAGATATATATAGATATAGTATACAATATATAGTGTATATGTGTGTGTGTACTGGGTTCAGGTAATCGTCTCAAAGTACTACAGTTTTCTTGAATGTTTGTGTTTTTAGGGGTGTATTCCCACCATGGCTAGAGCGGTGGTGGTGAACGCTGCTCAGCTGGCCTCCTACTCCCAGTCCAAGCAGGCTCTGCTCGACTCAGGTAGTACTCACTAAATACTCACTAAATACTCACTAAATACTCATCAAATACACATCAAATACACATTAAATACTCCTTCAATACACATTAAATAATCCTTAAATACTCATTAAATACTCCTACTCCCAGTCCAAGCAGGCTCTACTTCACTCTGGTAGTACTCACTAAATACTCCTTAAATACACATTAAATACTCATTAAATACACATTAAATACTCATTAAATACTCATTAAATACACATTAAATACTCCTTCAATACACATTAAATACTCCTTAAATACTCATTAAATACTCCTACTCCCAGTCCAAGCAGGCTCTACTTGACTCTGGTAGTACTCACTAAATACTCCTTCAATACACATTAAATACTCCTTAAATACACATTAAATACTCCTTCAATACACATTAAATACTCATTAAATAAACATTAAATACTCATTAAATACTCATTAAATACACATTAAATACACATTAAATACTCATTAAATACTCATTAAATACACATTAAATACTCATTAAATACACATTAAATACTCCTACTCCCAGTCCAAGCAGGCTCTACTTGATTCTGGTAGTACTCACTAAAAACACATTAAATACTCATTAAATACACATTAAATACTCATTAAATACTCATTAAATACACATTAAATACTCATTAAAAATACATGTACCAGACTCAGGTACACATTAAACACGTTAAACATGTAATGAATGTGTACTTTGTGTTTTTCAGGGTATTTCGGAGACGATATTCTGTGTCACTTCTGTGCCAGTATGATCAGCGGTCTGGTTACTACGGCGGCATCGATGCCCGTCGACATCGTTAAGACCAGGTGAGTCTATAGACCAGGTGAGACTATAGACCAGGTGAGTCTATAGACCAGGTGAGACTGTAGACCAGGTGAGACTATAGACCAGGTGAGTCTATAGACCAGGTGAAACTATAGACCAGGTGAGTCTATAGACCAGGTGAGACTATAGACCAGGTGAGACTAAAGACCAGGTGAGACTATAGACCAGGTGAGACTAAAGACTAGGTGAGACTAAAGACAAGGTGAGACTATAGACCAGGTGAGACTATAGACCAGGTGAGACTATAGACCAGGTGAGACTAAAGACCAGGTGAGACTAAAGACCAGGTGAGACTAAAGACAAGGTGAGACTATAGACCAGGTGAGACTAAAGACCAGGTGAATCTCCAGTTGAGACTAAAGACCAGGTGAGACTAAAGACCAGGTGAGACTATAGACCAGGTGAGACTAAAGACCAGGTGAATCTCCAGTTGAGACTAAAGACCAGGTGAGACTAAAGACCAGGTGAGACTATAGACCAGGTGAGACTAAAGACCAGGTGAGACTATAGACCAGGTGAGACTAAAGACAAGGTGAGACTATAGACTAGGTGAGACTAAAGACCAGGTGAATCTCCAGGTGAGACTATAGACCAGGTGAGACTAAAGACCAGGTGAGACTATAGACCAGGTGAGACTAAAGACAAGGTGAAACTATAGACCAGGTGAGACTAAAGACCAGGTGAGTCTCCAGGTGAGACTAAAGACCAGGTGAGACTAAAGACCAGGTGAGTCTCCAGGTGAGACTAAAGACCAGGTGAGACTAAAGACCAGGTGAGTCTCCAGGTGAGACCTGTTTCTGAAGTGTTTGCTTCCTGTTTGTCTCTCAGGATCCAGAGCATGAGGATGATCGACGGGAAGCCCGAGTACAAAAACGGTCTGGTGAGTCAGAGCTTTATTCAAAGTGACAGAACTTTATTCAAAGTGACAGAACTTTATTCAAAGTGACAGAACTTTATTCAAGTGACAGAACTTTATTCAACGTGACAGAACTTTATTCAAAGTGACAGAACTTTATTTAAAGTGACAGAACTTTATTTAACGTGACAGAACTTTATTCAACGTGACAGAACTTTATTCAAAGTGACAGAACTTTATTTAAAGTGACAGAACTTTATTTAACGTGACAGAACTTTATTCAACGTGACAGAACTTTATTCAACGTGACAGAACTTTATTCAACGTGACACTAAGAGGACATGTGAGGGTTAAAAGGTGAATTCACCGACCTTTGACCTTTGACCTTTGTTATCGGATGTTATTGATCACTGATGTCGGGTGTTGGAGGTCACATGGTAGTGTCGCAACACGTTTTGTTTTTTACATATATTTATTTACGTTACTGATTATTTGACAGGTTTCTGTTTAACCGTTTTTCGTTTATCTCTAAATGTTGGAACTTTTTAATCAGTTAATCCAGTCAGTGCGTCGAGTGTTTCAGAAATCAGACACCAGTCTATAATATAAAAACACAGTATCTGTGTGACCACCTCAGTACATCAACATCACTACGAAGCGTAACGCTTTCACTTCTTTGACTAAGTACTCAAGTAGGTGGAGTCACATTCAGGGTCCGCTAGCTGTCCTGGAACCGACGCCTCGCTCCGATTTTACATTCAAAGATTCACCTTTTGTGTTGAAAGCTAGCGATAGCCACAAGCTAGCGATAGCCACAAGCTAGCGATAGCCACAAGCTAGCGATAGCCACAAGCTAGCGATAGCCACAAGCTAGCGATAGCCACAAGCTAGCGAGAGCAACAAGCTAGCGAGAGCAACAATGTAGCGAGAGCAACAAGCTAGCGTGGTCAACAAGCCAACGATGGCAACAAGCCAGCGATAAGCAACAAGCCAGCGATAAGCAACAAGCCAGCAAGAGCGACAAGCTTGCGGGAGCAACAAGCCAGCGATAGCCACAAGTTAGCGAGATCGACAAGCTAGCGAGAGCGACAATGTAGCGAGAGCAACAAGCTAGCGATAGCGACAAGCTAGCAAGAGCGACAAGCTTGCGGGAGCAACAAGCCAGCGATAAGCAACAAGCTAGCGATAAGCAACAAGCTAGCGATAAGCAACAAGCTAGCGATAAGCAACAAGCTAGCGATAAGCAACAAGTCAGTGAGAGCAACAAGCCAGTGAGAGCAACAAGCCAGCGATAAGCAACAAGCTAGCGATAAGCAACAAGCTAGCGATAAGCAACAAGCTAGCGATAAGCAACAAGCTAGCGATAAGCAACAAGTCAGTGAGAGCAACAAGCCAGTGAGAGCAACAAGCCAGTGAGAGCAACAAGCCAGCGATAAGCAATAAGCCAGTGAGAGCAACAAGCCAGTGAGAGCAACAAGCTAGCGATAAGCAACAAGCTAGCGATAAGCAACAAGTCAGTGAGAGCAACAAGCCAGTGAGAGCAACAAGCCAGCGATAAGCAATAAGCCAGTGAGAGCAACAAGCCAGTGAGAGCAACAAGCCAGCGATAAGCAACAAGCCAGCGATAAGCAACAAGCTAGCGATAGCAACAAGCTAGCGATAAGCAACAAGCTAGCGATAAGCAACAAGCCAGTGAGAGCAACAAGCCAGCGATAAGCAACAAGCCAGCGATAAGCAACAAGCCAGCGATAAGCAACAAGCTAGCGATAGCAACAAGCTAGCGATAAGCAACAAGCCAGTGATAAGCAACAAGCCAGTGAGAGCAACAAGCCAGCGATAGCGACAAGCTAGCGAGATCGACAAGCTAGCGAGAGCGACAATGTAGCGAGAGCGACAAGCTAGCGATAGCGACAAGCTAGCGAGAGCGACAAGCTTGCGGGAGCAACAAGCCAGCGATAAGCAACAAGCCAGTGAGAGCAACAAGCCAGCGATAAGCAACAAGCCAGTGAGAGCAACAAGCCAGCGATAGCAACAAGCTAGCGATAGCAACAAGCCAGCGATAAGCAACAAGCCAGTGAGAGCAACAAGCCAGCGATAAGCAACAAGCTAGCGATAGCAACAAGCTAGCGATAAGCAACAAGCCAGTGAGAGCAACAAGCCAGCGATAAGCAACAAGCCAGCGATAAGCAACAAGCCAGTGAGAGCAACAAGCCAGTGAGAGCAACAAGCTAGCGATAAGCAACAAGCCAGTGAGAGCAACAAGCCAGTGAGAGCAACAAGCTAGCGATAAGCAACAAGCCAGTGAGAGCAACAAGCCAGTGAGAGCAACAAGCTAGCGATAAGCAACAAGCCAATGAGAGCAACAAGCCAGCGATAAGCAACAAGCCAGTGAGAGCAACAAGCCAGCGATAAGCAACAAGCCAGCGATAAGCAACAAGCCAGCGATAAGCAACAAGCTAGCGATAGCAACAAGCTAGCGATAAGCAACAAGCCAGTGATAAGCAACAAGCCAGTGAGAGCAACAAGCCAGCGATAGCAACAAGCTAGCGAGATCGACAATGTAGCGAGAGCAACAAGCTAGCGATAGTGACAAGCTAGCGAGAGCGACAAGCTTGCGGGAGCAACAAGCCAGCGATAAGCAACAAGCCAGTGAGAGCAACAAGCCAGCGATAAGTAACAAGCCAGTGAGAGCAACAAGCCAGCTATAGCAACAAGCTAGCGATAGCAACAAGCTAGCGATAAGCAACAAGCCAGTGAGAGCAACAAGCCAGCGATAAGCAACAAGCCAGTGAGAGCAACAAGCCAGCGATAAGCAACAAGCTAGCGATAGCAACAAGCTAGCGATAAGCAACAAGCCAGTGAGAGCAACAAGCCAGCGATAAGCAACAAGCCAGCGATAAGCAACAAGCCAGTGAGAGCAACAAGCCAGTGAGAGCAACAAGCTAGCGATAAGCAACAAGCCAGTGAGAGCAACAAGCCAGTGAGAGCAACAAGCTAGTGATAAGCAACAAGCCAGTGAGAGCAACAAGCCAGTGAGAGCAACAAGCTAGCGATAAGCAACAAGCCAATGAGAGCAACAAGCCAGCGATAAGCAACAAGCCAGTGAGAGCAACAAGCCAGCGATAAGCAACAAGCCAGCGATAAGCAACAAGCCAGCGATAAGCAACAAGCCAGCGATAAGCAACAAGCTAGCGATAGCAACAAGCTAGCGATAAGCAACAAGCCAGTGATAAGCAACAAGCCAGTGAGAGCAACAAGCCAGCGATAGCAACAAGCTAGCGAGATCGACAAGCTAGCGAGAGCGACAATGTAGCGAGAGCAACAAGCTGGCGATAGCGACAAGCTAGCGAGAGCGACAAGCTTGCGGGAGCAACAAGCCAGCGATAAGCAACAAGCCAGTGAGAGCAACAAGCCAGCGATAAGCAACAAGCCAGTGAGAGCAACAAGCCAGCAATAAGCAACAAGCTAGCGATAAGCAACAAGCTAGCGATAAGCAACAAGCTAGCGATAAGCAACAAGCTAGCGATAAGCAACAAGTCAGTGAGAGCAACAAGCCAGTGAGAGCAACAAGCCAGTGAGAGCAACAAGCCAGCGATAAGCAATAAGCCAGTGAGAGCAACAAGCCAGTGAGAGCAACAAGCTAGCGATAAGCAACAAGCTAGCGATAAGCAACAAGTCAGTGAGAGCAACAAGCCAGTGAGAGCAACAAGCCAGCGATAAGCAATAAGCCAGTGAGAGCAACAAGCCAGTGAGAGCAACAAGCCAGCGATAAGCAACAAGCCAGCGATAAGCAACAAGCTAGCGATAGCAACAAGCTAGCGATAAGCAACAAGCTAGCGATAAGCAACAAGCCAGTGAGAGCAACAAGCCAGCGATAAGCAACAAGCCAGCGATAAGCAACAAGCCAGCGATAAGCAACAAGCTAGCGATAGCAACAAGCTAGCGATAAGCAACAAGCCAGTGATAAGCAACAAGCCAGTGAGAGCAACAAGCCAGCGATAGCAACAAGCTAGCGAGATCGACAAGCTAGCGAGAGCGACAATGTAGCGAGAGCGACAAGCTAGCGATAGCGACAAGCTAGCGAGAGCGACAAGCTTGCGGGAGCAACAAGCCAGCGATAAGCAACAAGCCAGTGAGAGCAACAAGCCAGCGATAAGCAACAAGCCAGTGAGAGCAACAAGCCAGCGATAGCAACAAGCTAGCGATAGCAACAAGCCAGCGATAAGCAACAAGCCAGTGAGAGCAACAAGCCAGCGATAAGCAACAGCTAGCGATAGCAACAAGCCAGCGATAAGCAACAAGCCAGTGAGAGCAACAAGCCAGCGATAAGCAACAAGCCAGCGATAAGCAACAAGCCAGTGAGAGCAACAAGCCAGTGAGAGCAACAAGCTAGCGATAAGCAACAAGCCAGTGAGAGCAACAAGCCAGTGAGAGCAACAAGCTAGCGATAAGCAACAAGCCAGTGAGAGCAACAAGCCAGTGAGAGCAACAAGCTAGCGATAAGCAACAAGCCAGTGAGAGCAACAAGCCAGCGATAAGCAACAAGCCAGTGAGAGCAACAAGCCAGCGATAAGCAACAAGCCAGCGATAAGCAACAAGCCAGCGATAAGCAACAAGCTAGCGATAGCAACAAGCTAGCGATAAGCAACAAGCCAGTGATAAGCAACAAGCCAGTGAGAGCAACAAGCCAGCGATAGCAACAAGCTAGCGAGATCGACAATGTAGCGAGAGCAACAAGCTAGCGATAGTGACAAGCTAGCGAGAGCGACAAGCTTGCGGGAGCAACAAGCCAGCGATAAGCAACAAGCCAGTGAGAGCAACAAGCCAGCGATAAGTAACAAGCCAGTGAGAGCAACAAGCCAGCTATAGCAACAAGCTAGCGATAGCAACAAGCTAGCGATAAGCAACAAGCCAGTGAGAGCAACAAGCCAGCGATAAGCAACAAGCCAGTGAGAGCAACAAGCCAGCGATAAGCAACAAGCTAGCGATAGCAACAAGCTAGCGATAGCAACAAGCTAGCGATAAGCAACAAGCCAGTGAGAGCAACAAGCCAGCGATAAGCAACAAGCCAGCGATAAGCAACAAGCCAGTGAGAGCAACAAGCCAGTGAGAGCAACAAGCTAGCGATAAGCAACAAGCCAGTGAGAGCAACAAGCCAGTGAGAGCAACAAGCTAGCGATAAGCAACAAGCCAGTGAGAGCAACAAGCCAGTGAGAGCAACAAGCTAGCGATAAGCAACAAGCCAATGAGAGCAACAAGCCAGCGATAAGCAACAAGCCAGTGAGAGCAACAAGCCAGCGATAAGCAACAAGCCAGCGATAAGCAACAAGCCAGCGATAAGCAACAAGCCAGCGATAAGCAACAAGCTAGCGATAGCAACAAGCTAGCGATAAGCAACAAGCCAGTGATAAGCAACAAGCCAGTGAGAGCAACAAGCCAGCGATAGCAACAAGCTAGCGAGATGGACAAGCTAGCGAGAGCGACAATGTAGCGAGAGCAACAAGCTGGCGATAGCGACAAGCTAGCGAGAGCGACAAGCTTGCGGGAGCAACAAGCCAGCGATAAGCAACAAGCCAGTGAGAGCAACAAGCCAGCGATAAGCAACAAGCCAGTGAGAGCAACAAGCCAGCGATAAGCAACAAGTCAGTGAGAGCAACAAGCCAGTGAGAGCAGCAAGCCAGCGATAAGCAACAAGCCAGTGAGAGCAACAAGCCAGTGAGAGCAACAAGCCAGCGATAAGCAACAAGCCAGTGAGAGCAACAAGCCAGCGATAAGCAACAAGCCAGTGAGAGCAACAAGCCAGCGATAAGCAACAAGCCAGCGATAAGCAACAAGCCAGTGAGAGCAACAAGCCAACGATAGCAACAAGCTAGCGAGATCGACAAGCTAGCGAGAGCGACAATGTAGCGAGAGCGACAAGCTAGCGATAGCGACAAGCTAGCGAGAGCGACAAGCTTGCGGGAGCAACAAGCCAGCGATAAGCAACAAGCCAGTGAGAGCAACAAGCCAGCGATAAGCAACAAGCCAGTGAGAGCAACAAGCCAGCGATAGCAACAAGCTAGCGATAGCAACAAGCCAGCGATAAGCAACAAGCCAGTGAGAGCAACAAGCCAGCGATAAGCAACAAGCTAGGGATAGCAACAAGCTAGCGATAAGCAACAAGCCAGTGATAGCAACAAGCCAGCGATAGCAACAGCCAGCGATAAGCAACAAGCCAGCGAGAGCAACAAGCCAGCGATAAGCAACAAGCCAGTGAGAGCAACAAGCCAGCGATAAGCAACAAGCCAGTGAGAGCACAAGCAATAAGCACAAGCAGCGATAAGCAACAAGCCAGTGAGAGCAACAAGCCAGCTGATAGCAACAAGCCAGCGATAAGCAACAAGCCAGATGAGAGCAACAAGCCAGCGATAAGCAACAAGCCAGTGAGAGCAACAAGCCAGCGATAAGGCAACAAGGCCAGTGAGAGCACAAGCCAGCATAAGCAACAAGCCAGTGAGAGCAACAAGCCAGCGATTAAGCGACAAACGATAAGCAACAGCCAGCGATAAGCAACAAGCCAGTGAGAGCAACAAGCCAGCGATAAGCAACAAGCCAGTGAGAGCAACAAGCCAGCGATAAGCAACAAGCCAGCGATAAGCAACAAGCCAGCGATAAGCAACAAGCCAGCGATAAGCAACAAGCCAGTGAGAGCAACAAGCCAGCGATAAGCAACAAGCCAGTGAGAGCAACAAGCCAGCGATAAGCAACAAGCCAGTGAGAGCAACAAGCCAGCGATAAGCAACAAGCCAGCGATAAGCAACAAGCCAGTGAGAGCAACAAGCCAGCGATAAGCAACGATAAGCAACAAGCCAGCGATAAGCAACAAGCCAGTGAGAGCAACAAGCCAGCGATAAGCAACAAGCTAGGGATAGCAACAAGCTAGCGATAAGCAACAAGCCAGCGATAAGCAACAAGCCAGTGAGGGCAACAAGCCAGCGATAAGCAACAAGCCAGTGAGAGCAACAAGCCAGCGATAAGCAACAAGCCAGTGAGAGCAACAAGCCAGCGATAAGCAACAAGCCAGTGATAAGCAACAAGCCAGTAGGGCATACAGCTAACGATAAGCAACAGCCATGAGAGCAACAAGGCCCAGTGAGAGGCATACCAAGGCTAGCGAGAAGCAAACAAAGCCACAGTGAGCGCAACAAGCCAGCGATTAAGCAACAAAGCCAGTGAGGAAGCAACAAGCCAGCGATAAAGCAACAATGCCAGCCTGAGAAGCAACAAGCAAGCGATAAGCAACAAGCCAGCTGAGGAAAGCAACAAGCTAGCGATAGCAACAAGCTAGCGATAAGCAACAAGCCAGTGATAAGCAACAAGCCAGTGAGAGCAACAAGCCAGCGATAGCACAAGCTAGCGAGATCGACAAGCTAGCGAGAGCGACAATGTAGCGAGAGCAACAAGCTGGCGATAGCGACAAGCTAGCGAGAGCGACAAGCTTGCGGGAGCAACAAGCCAGCGATAAGCAACAAGCCAGTGAGAGCAACAAGCCAGCGATAAGCAACAAGCCAGTGAGGGCAACAAGCCAGCGATTAGCAACAAGCCAGCGAGAGCAACAAGCCAGCGATAGCAACAAGCCAGCGATAAGCAACAAGCCAGTGAGAGCAACAAGCCAGCGATAAGCAACAAGCCAGCGATAAGCAACAAGCCAGTGAGAGCAACAAGCCAGCGATAAGCAACAAGCCAGTGAGGGCAACAAGCCAGCGATAAGCAACAAGCCAGCGATAAGCAACAAGCCAGTGAGAGCAACAAGCCAACGATAAGCAACAAGCCAGCGATAAGCAACAAGCCAGTGAGAGCAACAAGCCAGCGATAAGCAACGATAAGCAACAAGCCAGCGATAAGCAACAAGCCAGCGATAAGCAACAAGCCAGCGATAAGAAACAAGCTAGGGATAGCAACAAGCTAGCGATAAGCAACAAGCCAGCGATAAGCAACAAGCCAGTGAGGGCAACAAGCCAGCGATAAGCAACAA
>CAKALS010000039.1:111385-141385 GCA_916701275.1 Sebastes miniatus
GTCCAGGTTTGTTCTCCATAGTCCAGGTTTGTTCCTCGTAGTCCAGGTTTGTTCATCATAGTCCAGGTTTGTTCTCCATAGTCCAGGTTTGTTCATCATAGTCCAGGTTTGTTCATCGTAGTCCAGGTTTGTTCATCGTAGTCCAGGTTTGTTCTCCATAGTCCAGGTTTGTTCTCCATAGTCCAGGTTTGTTCCTCGTAGTCCAGGTTTGTTCTCCATAGTCCAGGTTTGTTCCTCGTAGTCCAGGTTTGTTCTCCATAGTCCAGGTTTGTTCATCGTAGTCCAGGTTTGTTCATCGTAGTCCAGGTTTGTTCATCGTAGTCCAGGTTTGTTCATCGTAGTCCAGGTTTGTTCATCGTAGTCCAGGTTTGTTCATCGTAGTCCAGGTTTGTTCATCATAGTCCAGGTTTGTTCCTCGTAGTCCAGGTTTGTTCATCATAGTCCAGGTTTGTTCTCCATAGTCCAGGTTTGTTCATCGTAGTCCAGGTTTGTTCATCGTAGTCCAGGTTTGTTCATCATAGTCCAGGTTTGTTCCTCGTAGTCCAGGTTTGTTCCTCGTAGTCCAGGTTTGTTCCTCGTAGTCCAGGTTTGTTCTCCATAGTCCAGGTTTGTTCCTCGTGGTCCAGGTTTGTTCTCCATAGTCCAGGTTTGTTCCTCGTGGTCCAGGTTTGTTCATCGTAGTCCAGGTTTGTTCATCGTAGTCCAGGTTTGTTCATCGTGGTCCAGGTTTGTTCATCGTGGTCCAGGTTTGTTCATCGTAGTCCAGGTTTGTTCATCGTAGTCCAGGTTTGTTCATCGTAGTCCAGGTTTGTTCTCCATAGTCCAGGTTTGTTCATCGTAGTCCAGGTTTGTTCTCCATAGTCCAGGTTTGTTCATCGTAGTCCATGTTTGTTCTCCATAGTCCAGGTTTGTTCTCCATAGTCCAGGTTTGTTCATCGTAGTCCAGGTTTGTTCTTCATAGTCCAGGTTTGTTCTCCATAGTCCAGGTTTGTTCTCCATAGTCCAGGTTTGTTCCTCGTGGTCCAGGTTTGTTCATCGTAGTCCAGGTTTGTTCATCGTAGTCCAGGTTTGTTCATCGTAGTCCAGGTTTGTTCATCGTGGTCCAGGTTTGTTCATCGTAGTCCAGGTTTGTTCATCGTAATCCAGGTTTGTTCATCGTAGTCCAGGTTTGTTCTCCATAGTCCAGGTTTGTTCATCGTAGTCCAGGTTTGTTCTCCATAGTCCAGGTTTGTTCATCGTAGTCCATGTTTGTTCTCCATAGTCCAGGTTTGTTCTCCATAGTCCAGGTTTGTTCATCGTAGTCCAGGTTTGTTCTTCATAGTCCAGGTTTGTTCTCCATAGTCCAGGTTTGTTCTCCATAGTCCAGGTTTGTTAATCGTAGTCCAGGTTTGTTCTTCATAGTCCAGGTTTGTTCCTCATAGTCCAGGTTTGTTCCTCATAGTCCAGGTTTGTTCATCGTAGTCCAGGTTTGTTCATCGTAGTCCAGGTTTGTTCATCGTAGTCCAGGTTTGTTCATCGTAGTCCAGGTTTGTTCATCATAGTCCAGGTTTGTTCCTCGTGGTCAAGGTTTGTTCTCCATAGTCCAGGTTTGTTCATCGTAGTCCAGGTTTGTTCATCGTGGTCCAGGTTTGTTCTTCCTGGTCGAGGTTTGTTCCTCGTAGTCCAGGCTTGTTCTTCGTGGTCCAGGTTTGTTCCTCGTAGTCCAGGTTTGTTCCTCGTGGTCCAGATTTGTTTTTCCTGGTCGAGGTTTGTTCCTCGTAGTCCAGGCTTGTTCTTCGTGGTCCAGGTTTGTTCCTCGTAGTCCAGGCTTGTTCTTCGTGGTCCAGGTTTGTTCCTCGTAGTCCAGGTTTGTTCCTCGTGGTCCAGATTTGTTCTTCCTGGTCGAGGTTTGTTCCTCGTAGTCCAGGCTTGTTCTTCGTGGTCCAGGTTTGTTCCTCGTAGTCCAGGCTTGTTCTTCGTAGTCCAGGTTTGTTCCTCGTGGTCCAGGTTTGTTTTTCCTGGTCCAGGTTTGTTCCTCGTGGTCCAGGTTTGTTCTTCCTGGTCGAGGTTTGTTCCTCGTAGTCAAGGTTTGTTCCTCATAGTCGAGGTTTGTTCCTCATAGTCCAGGTTTGTTCCTCGTGGTCCAGGTTTGTTCTTCCTGGTCCAGGTTTGTTCCTCGTAGTCCAGGCTTGTTCCTCGTAGACCAGGTTTGTTCCTCGTGATCCAGGTTTGTTCTTCCTGGTCCAGGTTTATTCCTCGTAGTCCAGGTTTGTTCCTCGTGGTCCAGGTTTGTTCTTCCTGGTCGAGGTTTGTTCCTCGTAGTCCAGGCTTGTTCTTCGTGGTCCAGGTTTGTTCCTCGTAGTCCAGGTTTGTTCCTCGTGGTCCAGATTTGTTTTTCCTGGTCGAGGTTTGTTCCTCGTAGTCCAGGCTTGTTCTTCGTGGTCAAGGTTTGTTCCTCGTAGTCCAGGTTTGTTCCTCGTGGTCCAGGTTTGTTCTTCCTGGTTGAGGTTTGTTCCTCATAGTCCATGTTTGTTCCTCGTAGTCCAGGTTTCTTCTTCCTTGTCGAGGTTTGTTCTTCGTAGTCCAGGTTTGTTCATCGTAGTCCAGGTTTGTTCATCGTAGTCCAGGTTTGTTCCTCATAGTCCAGGTTTGTTCTTCGTAGTCCAGGCTTGGTCTTCGTAGTCCAGGTTTGTTCCTATTGGTCCAGGTTTGTTCTTCGTAGTCCAGGTTTGTTCATCGTAGTCCAGGTTTGTTCATCGTAGTCCAGGTTTGTTCCTCGTGGTCCAGGTTTGTTCTGGTCTCAGAAACCCAGCCATTTACTACACATTCACTTGATAAACGTGGAGAGGTTTTCATGTTTCTGACCTTTCTGAACAGCAATACGTCCCTCTGAGAGAGACAGAGACAGAGACAGAGACAGAGACAGAGAGAGACAGAGGCAGAGGCAGAGAGAGAGACAGAGACAGAGACAAAGACAGAGACAGAGGCAAAGAGAGAGACAGAGACAAAGACAGAGACAGAGACAGAGAGAGAGACAGAGGCAGGGACAGAGGAGGAGGCAGAGACAGAGAGAGACAGAGACAGAAGAGGAGGCAGAGACCTCGGGTTCTACCCAACCAACCGGTTCAACAAACCAACCGGTTCAACCCGATCAACGGTTCAACCTGACCAAACGGTTCAACGGTTCAACCTCACCAACCGGTTCAACGGTTCAACCCGACCAACCGGTTCAACGGTTCTACCCAACCAACCGGTTCACCGGTTCAACCCGACCAACCGGTTCAACGGTTCTACCCAACCAACCGGTTCACCGGTTCAACCCAACCAACCGGTTCAACAAACCAACCGGTTCAACCCGACCAACCGATTCAACCCGATCAACGGTTCAACCTGACCAACCGGTTCAACGGTTCAACCTGACCAACCGGTTCAACGGTTCAACCTGACCAACCAGTTCAACCCAACCAACCTGTTCACCGGTTCAACCCAACCAAATGGTTCAACCCGACCAACCGGTTCAACGGTTCAACCTGACCAACCGGTTCAACCCAACCAACCTGTTCACCGGTTCAACCCAACCAAACGGTTCAACCCGACCAACCCGACCAACCGGTTCAACCCGACCAACCGGTTCAACTCAACCAACCGGTTCAACTCAACCAACCGGTTCAGCAACCACCGAATTGACCCTTTCAGTGTGGAGCCTTGTCAGTCTCCGGACAAGCTAGCGAGCTAACTAGCGTTAGCCAGCCGTCTACTCCTACGCCCACTAAATACGTCACCATGGTTACTAACGGGGGGGGGGGGGGGTAGTATAACTACCTCAAGTGCCCTAGCAACCACACTGACGTAACCACCCAGTAACCTAGTAACACCTCAACAGTCATATGTTGGAGTGAAGACTCCTGATCAGACTGTCTGTATCTGACCTGAGGTCTCTGCAGGAAGTGATGTAATAATCATGTGGAGAGAGAGAGAGAAGGTGGTCGCCATAGCTACAGCTACAGTTGCCTAGGTAACCGGCCCCCTGAGGGCTCGGCAGCTGTTACCATGGAGTTGCCGTGGAGACGAGCAGTCGGCAGAGAGGGAGATGCTGCATGTGATTAAAACCCTGTTCTGTTTTTACAGATGAACGGATCAGAAGGAGAGCTGGAGTACGAGGAGATCACTCTGGAGAGGGTGAGATATACACCATATATATACTATAATATACTATATATATACTATAATATACACTATATATATACTATATATATATAGTATATATATACTATAATACACTATATAACACACAGTGGGGATCAGAGTAGCTGGAGTACGAGGAGATCATTCTGGAGAGGGTCACAGCCCTGGGGTAATGGTCCTCGTTAGCAGCATGTGCTGTGAGCCGGTCAGTCTATGACGAGAGTAAACGACCCGGCGGAGCTGGAAGACCCGGCGGAGCTGGAAGACCCGGCTGCTGGTGCCCGTCAGCTACGACGTCAACAGAGACAGAGCTGAGTGTCAGACGAGGACGGCGTGGTGGCGGCGCTCCACCGCTGTAGAGGACGTGAATGAAACCAGACGGATCCTGATGGATCGTGGTTCTGAACCGTGACTCCTGATGGATTCGGTCTATTTGTGCTGCTGCTGTTTTTAGAAACCGTCACGCTGCGATTAAAGTCCAGAAATAAACTCAGCAGCTTATTTTAACTCTGAGACGTTATTTTAGGAAATCAACCGGCTGAACTTTAATCACCGTCACAGCTGTCAGAGATACGCTCTAGACCTGATCCACATGAACCCAGACCAGCACAGAGTCCTGAACCCAGACCAGCACAGGGTCCTGAACCCAGACCAGCACAGGGTCCTGAACCCAGACCAGCACAGGGTCCTGAACCCAGACCAGCACAGAGTCCTGAACCCAGACCAGCACAGGGTCCTGAACCCAGACCAGCACAGGGTCCTGAACCCAGACCAGCACAGAGCCAGCGTTAGCTAACGTGTTCAGAGAGTTATTCTGCCTCCACTTAACGCTCCGCCCATTAAACACGTCGCCACGGTTACTAAACACGTCGCCACGGTTACTAAACACGTCGCCACGGTGACTAAACACGTCGCCACGGTGACTAAACACGTCGCCACGGTTACTAAACACGTCGCCACGGTGACTAAACACGTCGCCACGGTGACTAAACACGTCGCCACGGTTACTAAACACCTCGCCACGGTCACTAAACACGTCACCACGGTGACTAAACACGTCACCATGGTTATTAACAGGAAACAGGGCTACAGCAAAGGAGCATGTACGGTTGACCCCACTTGGCAGGCGATGGTCACTCGCCTGCATTCGTGCATGACTCCATTGCAGCCAGGTGCATTGTGGGGAACGTGTGTGTTGATATGTGTGTGTGTGTGTGTGTGTGTGTGTGTGTGTGTGTTTGTGTGTGTGTGTGTGTGTGTGTGTGTGTGTGTGTGTGTGTGTGTTTAGGGGAACTCTGGTCTGGGCTTCAGTATCGCAGGAGGAACTGATAATCCTCACATCGGAGACGACCCGTCCATCTTCATCACCAAGATCATCCCTGGAGGAGCGGCCGCTCAGGACGGACGCCTCAGGTACGCGTCCCTCAACCCCCGACCCAGAACCTGGTTCTGACCCGACCCTTAAAACCAGGACCAGATGTCCTCACAGCGCTGCTTTGTCTCTCCAGGGTGAACGACAGCATCGTGTTTGTTAACGACGTGGACGTGCGTGAGGTCACTCACTCCATCGCCGTGGAGGCGCTGAAGGAGGCGGGGCCTGTCGTCAGGCTTTACGTCCTGCGGCGACGCCCACCGAGCGAACGCGTCACGCAGATCAAACTGATGAAAGGACCTAAAGGTAGGAAAGGAGACGAGGAGACGAGGATGCTGTTGTCACGGGTTACTCGAGTTCTACTGAGAACCTTTAGAGAACTGTTATTAACGGACTTCACTGGTTCTGGTTCACTCAGAGAACCTTTAGAGAACTGTTATTAACGGACTTCACTGGTTCTGGTTCACTCTGAGAACCTTTAGAGAACTGTTATTAACGGACTTCACTGGTTCTGGTTCACTCTGAGAACCTTTAGAGAACTGTTATTAATGGACTTCACTGGTTCTGGTTCACTCTGAGAACCTTTAGAGAACTGTTATTAACGGACTTCACTGGTTCTGGTTCACTAGAGGAACCTTTAGAGAACTGTTATTAACGGACTTCACTGGTTCTGGTTCACTCAGAGAACCTTTAGAGAACTGTTATTAACGGACTTCACTGGTTCTGGTTCACTAGAGGAACCTTTAGAGAACTGTTATTAACGGACTTCACTGGTTCTGGTTCACTCAGAGAACCTTTAGAGAACTGTTATTAATGGACTTCACTGGTTCTGGTTCACTCTGAGAACCTTTAGAGAACTGTTATTAACGGACTTCACTGGTTCTGGTTCACTAGAGGAACCTTTAGAGAACTGTTATTAACGGACTTCACTGGTTCTGGTTCACTCAGAGAACCTTTAGAGAACTGTTATTAACGGACTTCACTGGTTCTGGTTCACTCTGAGAACCTTTAGAGAACTGTTATTAACGGACTTCACTGGTTCTGGTTCACTAGAGGAACCTTTAGAGAACTGTTATTAACAGACTTCACTGGTTCTGGTTCACTCAGAGAACCTTTAGAGAACTGTTATTAACAGACTTCACTGGTTCTGGTTCACTCAGAGAACCTTTAGAGAACTGTTATTAACGGACTTCACTGGTTCTGGTTCACTAGAGGAACCTTTAGAGAACTGTTATTAACAGACTTCACTGGTTCTGGTTCACTCAGAGAACCTTTAGAGAACTGTTATTAACAGACTTCACTGGTTCTGGTTCACTCAGAGAACCTTTAGAGAACTGTTATTAACGGACTTCACTGGTTCTGGTTCACTCTGAGAACCTTTAGAGAACTGTTATTAACGGACTTCACTGGTTCTGGTTCACTAGAGGAACCTTTAGAGAACTGTTATTAACAGACTTCACTGGTTCTGGTTTACTCTGAGAACCTTTAGAGAACTATTATTAACGGACTTCACTGGTTCTGGTTCACTAGAGGAACCTTTAGAGAACTGTTATTAATGGACTTCACTGGTTCTGGTTCACTCAGAGAACCTTTAGAGAACTGTTATTAACGGACTTCACTGGTTCTGGTTCGCTCAGAGAACCTTTAGAGAACTATTATTAATGGACTTCACTGGTTCTGGTTCACTAGAGGAACCTTTAGAGAACTGTTATTAATGGACTTCACTGGTTCTGGTTCACTCAGAGAACCTTTAGAGAACTGTTATTAATGGACTCTGACCCTGTCCCTCTCCTTGTCTGTCCCTGTCCCTCTCTGTCCCTGTCTGTCCCTGTCCCTGTCTGTCCCTGTCCCTGTCTGGTCCTGTCCCTGTCTGTCCCTGTCTGGTCCTGTCCCTGTCCCTGTCCCTGTCTGGTCCTGTCCCTGTCTGTCCCTGTCTGGTCCAGGTCTGGGCTTCAGTATAGCGGGTGGAGTGGGGAACCAACACGTTCCAGGAGACAACAGCATCTACGTCACCAAGATCATCGAGGGCGGAGCGGCGCACCGAGACGGACGGCTACAGATCGGGGACAAAATACTGGCGGTCCGTAAAAACCCACCACAGATAGACTGTATATAGATATACAGTCTATAGATATACAGTCTATAAATAGACTGTATATCTATAGACTGTATATATAGACTGTATATCTATAGACTATATATAGACTGTATATCTATAGACTGTATATCTATAGACTGTATATGTATGGACTGTATATCTATAGACTATATCTATAGACTATATATCTATAGACTGTATATAGACTGTATATCTATAGACTGTATATCTATAGACTGTATATATATAGACTGTATATATATAGACTGTATATCTATAGACTGTATATCTATAGACTGTACATCTATAGACTGTATATCTATAGACTGTATATGTATGGACTATATATCTATAGACTGTATATAGACTGTATATCTATAGACTGTATATCTATAGACTGTATATATATAGACTGTATATATATAGACTGTATATCTATAGACTATATATATATAGACTGTACATCTATAGACTGTATATCTATAGACTGTATATGTATGGACTATATATCTATAGACTGTATATCTATAGACTGTATATCTATAGACTGTATATCTATAGACTGTATATCTATAGACTGTATATGTACATCCTGAGATGTTGTTAGTCCAGTCTGACCGGACCTTTGACCCCGGCAGGTGAACCACGTGTCCCTGGAGGACGTCCTGCATGAAGACGCCGTGGTGGCCCTGAAGAACACGGGGGAGGTGGTCTACCTGAAGGTGGCCACGCCCACCTCGCAGTACATCCACCCAGCAGACCGCTACAGCCCCCCAGACCTGACCAGCTGTACGTACCACTTCCTGTCTCTGACAGTCCTCCTCCCTCTGGGTCCACTGGGAGTCCTCATCCCTCTGGTCCACTGGGAGTCCTCCTCCCTCTGGTCCACCGGGAGTCCTCCTCCCTCTGGTCCACCGGGAGTCCTCATCCCTCTGGTCCACCGGGAGTCCTCCTCCCTCTGGGTCCACCGGGAGTCCTCATCCCTCTGGTCCACTGGGAGTCCTCCTCCCTCTGGTCCACCGGGAGTCCTCATCCCTCTGGTCCACCGGGAGTCCTCATCCCTCTGGTCCACCGGGAGTCCTCCTCCCTCTGGGTCCACTGGGAGTCCTCATCCCTCTGGTCCACCGGGAGTCCTCATCCCTCTGGTCCACCGGGAGTCCTCCTCCCTCTGGGTCCACTGGGAGTCCTCATCCCTCTGGTCCACCGGGAGTCCTCGTCCCTCTGGTCCACCGGGAGTCCTCCTCCCTCTGGGTCCACTGGGAGTCCTCATCCCTCTGGTCCACTGGGAGTCCTCGTCCCTCTGGTCCACCGGGAGTCCTCATCCCTCTGGGTCCACCGGGAGTCCTCATCCCTCTGGGTCCACCGGGAGTCCTCCTCCCTCTGGGTCCACTGGGAGTCCTCATCCCTCTGGTCCACTGGGAGTCCTCATCCCTCTGGTCCACCGGGAGTCCTCATCCCTCTGGGTCCACCGGGAGTCCTCATCCCTCTGGGTCCACCGGGAGTCCTCCTCCCTCTGGTCCACTGGGAGTCCTCATCCCTCTGGGTCCACCGGGAGTCCTCGTCCCTCTGGGTCCACCGGGAGTCCTCGTCCCTCTGGTCCACCGGGAGTCCTCGTCCCTCTGGGTCCACCGGGAGTCCTCGTCCCTCTGGGTCCAGCGGTGACAGGATGTAGGACACCTTGTCCTTGAATCAGGGTGTCGGGTTCTCCTCGGTACCGGCCTATTGTTCTGGTTCTACAGACACCAGAAGGCTGAGGGGTCTCAGTTAGGTTGAGGAAACCACGGTGGTTCTGCAGGTCTAGCTCAGACCGGTGGGTGAGACCCGGCTGGTCCAGTCCGGTTGGACAGGCTCTCTGCTGGTCTAGCCTTAGCTTAGCAGTTAGCATGTTAGCTGTCCAGCTACAGGAGTCCACTTCCTGCCGTGACCAGGTCTTAATGCGGGTCAGGTTGTGGTGGTCTTCCGGTCCCTCTCAGTCTTCAGCGCCGCCGTCGGGACAAACTGTAGCCGTCCCCGGTTTGGTTGGTCTCCTTTAAGGCCGGTGTGATCGCGGACACGTTGGAGGACCAGAGGACTGGAGGGTCTCAGACCAGCTCCTAAAGGGAGACCAGAGAACTGGAGGGGGGTCTCAGACCGGCTACTAAAGGGGGACCAGAGAACTGGAGGGTCTCAGACCAGCTACTGAAGGGGGACCAGAGAACTGGAGGAGGGTCTCAGACCAGCTCCTAAAGGGGGACAAGAGGACTGGAGGAGGGTCTCAGACCAGCTCCTAAAGGGGGACCAGAGAACTGGAGGAGGGTCTCAGACCGGCTCCTAAAGGGGGACCAGAGAACTGGAGGGTCTCAGACCAGCTCCTAAAGGGGGACTAGAGAACTGGAGGGTCTCAGACCAGCTCCTAAAGGGGGACTAGAGAACTGGAGGGTCTCAGACCGGCTACTAAAGGGGGACTAGAGAACTGGAGGGTCTCAGACCGGCTACTAAAGGGGGACTAGAGAACTGGAGAGTCTCAGACCGGCTACTAAAGGGGGACTAGAGAACTGGAGGGTCTCAGACCAGCTCCTAAAGGGGGACTAGAGAACTGGAGGGTCTCAGACCGGCTACTAAAGGGGGACTAGAGAACTGGAGGGTCTCAGACCGGCTACTAAAGGGGGACTAGAGAACTGGAGGGTCTCAGACCGGCTACTAAAGGGGGACCAGAGAACTGGAGGGTCTCAGACCGGCTACTAAAGGGGGACCAGAGAACTGGAGGAGGGTCTCAGACCGGCTCCTAAAGGGGGACCAGAGAACTGGAGGGTCTCAGACCGGCTCCTAAAGGGGGACCAGAGAACTGGAGGAGGGTCTCAGACCGGCTCCTAAAGGGGGACCAGAGAACTGGAGGGTCTCAGACCAGCTCCTAAAGGGGGACCAGAGAACTGGAGGGGGGTCTCAGACCGGCTCCTAAAGGGGGACCAGAGAACTGGAGGGTCTCAGACCAGCTCCTAAAGGGGGACCAGCAGGACTTGAGTCTCACATCCTGTCCTCTATGTGTCCTCAGCCTACATGGAGCCGGACTACATGTGTGATTACCCACAAGCCCTCCCGCCTCCGTCACCACGACGATACTCCCCTATCCCCCGCGGCATGATGGGAGAGGACGAGTACTCCCGGGACCCCCGCCGGGTCTGCGTCCAACGGGGGTCCACCGGTCTGGGCTTCAACATCGTGGGGGGGGAGGACGGAGAGGGGATCTTCATCTCCTTCATCCTGGCAGGAGGACCAGCAGACCTGAGTGGAGAGCTCCGGAAGGGGGACCAGATCCTCAGTGTGAGTACAGAGACCAGGTCCTCAGTGTGAGTACAGAGACCAGGAGACCAGATCCTCAGTGTGAGTACAGAGACCAGGTCCTCAGTGTGAGTACAGAGACCAGGTCCTCAGTGTGAGTACAGAGACCAGGTCCTCAGTGTGAGTACAGAGACCAGATCCTCAGTGTGAGTACAGAGACCAGATCCTCAGTGTGAGTACAGAGACCAGGTCCTCAGTGTGAGTACAGAGACCAGGTCCTCAGTGTGAGTACAGAGACCAGGAGACCAGATCCTCAGTGTGAGTACAGAGACCAGGTCCTCAGTGTGAGTACAGAGACCAGATCCTCAGTGTGAGTACAGAGACCAGATCCTCAGTGTGAGTACAGAGACCAGGAGACCAGATCCTCAGTGTGAGTACAGAGACCAGGTCCTCAGTGTGAGTACAGAGACCAGATCCTCAGTGTGAGTACAGAGACCAGGAGACCAGATCCTCAGTGTGAGTACAGAGACCAGATCCTCAGTGTGAGTACAGAGACCAGATCCTCAGTGTGAGTACAGAGACCAGGTCCTCAGTGTGAGTACAGAGACCAGATCCTCAGTGTGAGTACAGAGACCAGATCCTCAGTGTGAGTACAGAGACCAGATCCTCAGTGTGAGTACAGAGACCAGATCCTCAGTGTGAGTACAGAGACCAGGTCCTCAGTGTGAGTACAGAGACCAGATCCTCAGTGTGAGTACAGAGACCAGATCCTCAGTGTGAGTACAGAGACCAGATCCTCAGTGTGAGTACAGAGACCAGGTCCTCAGTGTGAGTACAGAGACCAGATCCTCAGTGTGAGTACAGAGACCAGGTCCTCAGTGTGAGTACAGAGACCAGATCCTCAGTGTGAGTACAGAGACCAGATCCTCAGTGTGAGTACAGAGACCAGGAGACCAGATCCTCAGTGTGAGTACAGAGACCAGGTCCTCAGTGTGAGTACAGAGACCAGGTCCTCAGTGTGAGTACAGAGACCAGATCCTCAGTGTGAGTACAGAAACCAGGTCCTCAGTGTGAGTACAGAGACCAGGTCCTCAGTGTGAGTACAGAGACCAGGAGACCAGATCCTCAGTGTGAGTACAGAGACCAGGTCCTCAGTGTGAGTACAGAGACCAGGTCCTCAGTGTGAGTACAGAAACCAGGTCCTCAGTGTGAGTACAGAGACCAGGTCCTCAGTGTGAGTACAGAGACCAGGTCCTCAGTGTGAGTACAGAAACCAGGTCCTCAGTGTGAGTACAGAGACCAGGTCCTCAGTGTGAGTACAGAGACCAGATGGGTCTTGGTCCACGGGGACTGGGTTTATTCAGGGTGCTGAAAGGAGACTCCGACCGATTGTGGAACCTCAGATTCAGGAGGAACGATGTGGACCTCGTCCTGGCCGTGGACCAGGTCTTTACCCTCGCGGTGCTGTTTGAGGGGTCATGGGAGTTTGTCCATCCAGTCTACATGTGTTTTGTGGACTTGGAGGAGGCTTACGACCGGGTCCCCCGGGGAGTCCTGTAGGGGGGTCCCCTGGGGAGTCCTGTAGAGAGTACTGGGGGGAGTCCTGTAGAGAGTACCGGGGGAGTCCTGTAGAGAGTACCGGGGGGAGTCCTGTAGAGAGTACCGGGGGGAGTCCTGTAGAGAGTACCGGGGGGAGTCCTGCAGAGAAGAGTACCGGGGGGAGTCCTGTAGAGAGTACCGGGGGGAGTCCTGTAGGGGGTACCGGGGGGAGTCCTGTAGAGAGTACCGGGGGGAGTCCTGTAGAGAGTACTGCGGGGAGTCCTGTAGGGGGTACTGGGGGGAGTCCTGTAGGGGGTACCGGGGGGAGTCCTGTAGAGAGTACCGGGGGGAGTCCTGTAGAGAGTACTGCGGGGAGTCCTGTAGAGAGTACCGGGGGGAGTCCTGTAGAGAGTACTGCGGGGAGTCCTGTAGAGAGTACTGGGGGGAGTCCTGTAGAGAGTACCAGGGGGAGTCCTGTAGAGAGTACTGCGGGGAGTCCTGTAGAGAGTACCGGGGGAGTCCTGTAGAGAGTACCGGGGGGAGTCCTGTAGAGAGTACTGGGGGGAGTCCTGTAGAGAGTACCGGGGGGAGTCCTGTAGAGAGTACTGCGGGGAGTCCTGTAGGGGGTACTGGGGGGAGTCCTGTAGAGAGTACCGGGGGGAGTCCTGTAGAGAGTACTGCGGGGAGTCCTGTAGAGAGTACCGGGGGGAGTCCTGTAGAGAGTACTGCGGGGAGTCCTGTAGAGAGTACCGGGGGGAGTCCTGTAGAGAGTACTGCGGGGAGTCCTGTAGGGGGTACTGGGGGGAGTCCTGTAGAGAGTACCGGGGGGAGTCCTGTAGAGAGTACTGCGGGGAGTCCTGTAGAGAGTACCGGGGGGAGTCCTGTAGAGAGTACTGCGGGGAGTCCTGTAGAGAGTACCGGGGGGAGTCCTGTAGAGAGTACTGCGGGGAGTCCTGTAGGGGGTACTGGGGGGAGTCCTGTAGAGAGTACCGGGGGGAGTCCTGTAGAGAGTACCGGGGGGAGTCCTGTAGAGAATACTGGGGGGAGTCCTGTAGGGGGTACTGCGGGGAGTCCTGTAGAGAGTACCGGGGGGAGTCCTGTAGAGTACTGCGGGGAGTCCTGTAGAGAGTACCGCGGGGAGTCCTGTAGAGAGTACTGCGGGGAGTCCTGTAGAGAGTACCGGGGGGAGTCCTGTAGAGAGTACCGGGGGGAGTCCTGTAGGGGATACTGGGGGGAGTCCTGTAGAGAGTACCGGGGGGAGTCCTGTAGAGAGTACCGGGGGGAGTCCTGCAGAGAGTACCGGGGGGAGTCCTGCAGAGAGTACCGGGGGGAGTCCTGTAGAGAGTACCGGGGGGAGTCCTGCAGAGAGTACCGGGGGGAGTCCTGTAGAGAGTACTGCGGGGAGTCCTGTAGGGGGTACCGGGGGGAGTCCTGTAGAGAGTACCGGGGGGAGTCCTGTAGAGAGTACTGCGGGGAGTCCTGTAGAGAGTACCGGGGGGAGTCCTGTAGAGAGTACTGCGGGGAGTCCTGTAGAGAGTACCGGGGGGAGTCCTGTAGATGGCTACCGGGGGGAGTCCTGTAGGGGGTATCGGGGTCGTTGTTACGAGCCATCCGGTCCTTGTATAACCAAAGTGAAAGCTGCGTCCGTGTACTCGTCTCCGGTGGTTGTCCCTGGTCACCGGGGGCAGTGGGGAGAGAGGGTCCGGTTCTGGGACCTCAGAACCGGGTCTCTGCTCTTTTGCAGATGATGTGGTTCTGTTGGTTTCATCAGCAGCACCGGGGCGGGATGAGAGTCAGAAGCGTCCTGGTTCTCTGCCGGTAACCGGTGGACTGCTCCTCCAATAATCACTATTATTATTATTATTATTATTATTATTATTATTATTATTATTATTATTATTATTATTATTATTAGTAGTAGTAGTAGTAGTAGTAGTAGTAGTAGTAGTAGTATCAGTAGTAGTAGTAGTAGTAGTAGTATTATTATATTTGAATGATAACTTGTGTGTGCAGGTGAACGGGGTGGATCTCAGGTACGCCACACATGAACAGGCAGCAGCAGCTCTGAAGAACGCCGGACAGACCGTCACCATCGTGGCTCAGTACCGACCTGAGGGTGAGCTCACAGTACTGCATCATAGTACTACCTGTACCACCTGTAGTAATACCTGTAGTACCTGTAGTACTACCTGTACTACCTGCTGTATGTGAAGGGAGCGTTGTTTATGTGTGCAGAGTACAGTCGCTTTGAGGCGAAGATCCACGACCTGAGGGAGCAGATGATGAACAGCTCGTCTGGAAGTCTGAGAGCCAACCGCAGCTTCTACCTCAGGTAACCTGGACTCACCTGGACACACCATACCTGTAGTCACCACACCTGGACTCACCACACCTGTAGTCACCACACCTGTAGTCATCACACCTGTAGTCACCACACCTGTAGTCACCACACCTGGACTCACCACACCTGTAGTCATCACACCTGTAGTCACCACACCTGTAGTCACCACACCTGGACTCACCACACCTGTAGTCACCACACCTGTAGTCATCACACCTGTAGTCACCACACCTGTAGTCACCACACCTGTAGTCACCACACCTGGACTCACCACACCTGTAGTCATCACACCTGTAGTCACCACACCTGTAGTCACCACACCTGGACTCACCACACCTGTAGTCACCACACCTGTAGTCATCACACCTGTAGTCACCACACCTGTAGTCACCACACCTGGACTCACCACACCTGTAGTCACCACACCTGTAGTCACCACACCTGTAGTCATCACACCTGTAGTCACCACACCTGGACTCACCACACCTGTAGTCACCACACCTGTAGTCACCACACCTGTAGTCATCACACCTGTAGTCACCACACCTGGACTCACCATACCTGTAGTTACCTGTAGTCACCTGGACTCACCACACCTGGACTCACCACACCTGTAGTCACCACACCTGGACTCACCACACCTGTAGTCACCTGTAGTCACCACACCTGGATTCACCTGTAGTCACCACACCTGTAGTCACCTGTAGTCACCACACCTGTAGTCACCACACCTGGATTCACCTGTAGTCATCACACTTGTAGTCATCACACCTGTAGTCACCTGTAGTCATCACACCTGTAGTCACCTGTAGTCACCTGTAGTCATCACACCTGTAGTCACCTGTAGTCACCACACCTGTAGTCACCTGTAGTCAGTAGTCATTACACCTGTAGTCACCTGTAGTCACCTGTAGTCACCTGTAGTCATCACACCTGTAGTCACCTGTAGTCACCACACCTGTAGTCACCTGTAGTCACCACACCTGTAGTCACCACACTTGTAGTCATCACACCTGTAGTCACCTGTAGTCACCACACTTGTAGTCACCTGTAGTCACCTGTAGTCACCTGTAATCATCACACCTGTAGTCACCTGTAGTCATCACACCTGTAGTCACCTGTAGTCACCTGTAGTCATCACACCTGTAGTCACCTGTAGTCACCACACCTGTAGTCACCTGTAGTCACCTGTGGTCACCTGTAGTCATCACACCTGTAGTCACCTGTAGTCACCTGTGGTCACCTGTAGTCACCTGTAGTCATCACACCTGTAGTCACCACACCTGTAGTCACCACACCTGGATTCACCTGTAGTCACCACACTTGTAGTCACCTGTAGTCACCTGTGGTCACCTGTAGTCATCACACCTGTAGTCACCTGTAGTCACCTGTGGTCACCTGTAGTCACCTGTAGTCATCACACCTGTAGTCACCACACCTGTAGTCACCACACCTGGATTCACCTGTAGTCACCACACTTGTAGTCACCTGTAGTCATCACACCTGTAGTCACCTGTTGTCATCACACCTGTAGTCACCTGTAGTCATCACACCTGTAGTCACCTGTAGTCACCACACCTGTAGTCACCTGTAGTCACCTGTAGTCATCACACCTGTAGTCACCTGTAGTCACCTGTAGTCACCACACCTGTAGTCACCACACCTGTAGTCACCACACCTGGATTCACCTGTAGTCACCACACTTGTAGTTATCACACCTGTAGTCACCTGTAGTCACCACACCTGTAGTCACCTGTAGTCACCTGTAGTTACCTGTAGTCATCACACCTGTAGTCACCTGTGGTCACCTGTAGTCACCTGTAGTCACCTGTCTAAAGGTGTGTGGCGGTGTGCTTCCAGGGCGCTGTTCGACTACGATAAGCAGTGGGACTGTGGTGTACTCTCACAAGCTCTGGACTTTAACTTCGGGGAGGTTCTTCATGTGATGGACAGCGCCGATGACGAGTGGTGGCAGGCCAGACGGGTGAACCAGCAGGGGGAGATGGAGGAGCTGGGATACATCCCGTCCAAACACAGGTACAGCCAGTATACTGCTACTGTAGTACTACTGTAGTACTACTGTACTAGCACCACTGTAGTACTACAGTAGTACTACAGTAGTACTACTGTAGTACTACTTCGGTACTACTGTACTAGTACTACTGTAGTGCTACCAGCTGCTGCGTTAGTAACCTGCTGGTGTGTGTGTGTGTGTGTGTGTTTCAGAGTGGAGAGGAAAGAGTGGTCTCGTATGAAGAGTAAAGGTAAAACATGAAGAGGGAATCAGTCAGTGGTGACATGTTGTCCTCTCTCTAACTCTGGTTTCTGCTCACAGGTAGAGAAGGCTTCGTTCACAGCTACGAGCTCATCACTCAGATCGAAGGTCAGTGTCACCTTTGACCTTTGACCTCAGTGGAAACTACACAATCTGTCTCCTACACACGAGGAATTAAATTAAATACACCGTAGTTCAGTTCAGCACTCAGCTGCTGCCCCCGTTCATCAAGACTCCTGCAGCCAAACACGCAGAAAATATCAATTTCATAAATATCACACTGCATTCAAACAACCACAAAGAGACTCAAACAACCACAAAGAGACTCAAACAACCACAAAGAGACTCAAAACAACCACAAAGAGACTCAAAACGACCACAAAGAGACTCAAACAACCACAAAGAGACTCAAAACGACCACAAAGAGACACAAAACAACCACAAAGAGACTCAAAACGACCACAAAGAGACTCAAACAACCACAAAGAGACACAAAACAACCACAAAGAGACTCAAAACAACCACAAAGAGACTCAAAACGACCACAAAGAGACTCAAACAACCACAAAGAGACACAAAACAACCACAAAGAGACTCAAACAACCACAAAGAGACTCAAAACAACAACAAAGAGACTCAAACAACCACAAAGAGACACAAAACAACCACAAAGAGACTCAAAACGACCACAAAGAGACTCAAAACGACCACAAAGAGACTCAAAACAACCACAAAGAAAAGAGACTCAAAACGACCACAAAGAGACTCAGACGACCACAAAGAGACTCAAAACGACCACAAAGAGACTCAAACAACCACAAAGAGACTCAAAACAACCACAAAGAGACTCAAAACGACCACAAAGAGACTCAAACAACCACAAAGAGACTCAAAACGACCACAAAGAGACTCAGACGACCACAAAGAGACTCAAAACAACCACAAAGAGACTCAAAACAACCACAGAGACTCAAAACAACCACAAAGAGACACAAAACAACCACAAAGAGACACAAAACAACCACAAAGAGACTCAAACAACCACAAAGAGACTCAAAACAACAACAAAGAGACTCAAACAACCACAAAGAGACTCAAAACGACCACAAAGAGACACAAAACAACCACAAAGAGACTCAAAACAACAACAAAGAGACACAAAACAACCACAAAGAGACTCAAACAACCACAAAGAGACTCAAAACAACAACAAAGAGACTCAAACAACCACAAAGAGACACAAAACAACCACAAAGAGACTCAAAACGACCACAAAGAGACTCAGACGACCACAAAGAGACTCAAAACGACCACAAAGAGACTCAGACGACCAAAGAGATTTGTTGTTAACGGTGATCAGGTGTAAATAAAGTTTTCTCTGTCCGTAGTGGACTACGCTCGTCCCGTCATCATCCTGGGGCCGACCAAAGACCGGGTCAACGACGACCTGCTGTCCGAGTTCCCCGACAAGTTCGGCTCCTGCGTCCCTCGTAAGTGTTGTTACAACAGGAACCATGATGTCAACAGGCAGGAAGTGATGTCACTGTCTCTCTCCGCAGACACCACTCGCCCTCGGAGGGACTACGAGGCCGATGGGCGGGACTACCACTTTGTGTCGTCACGGGAACAGATGGAGCGGGACATCCAGTCCCACCGCTTCATCGAGGCGGGGCAGTACAACAACCACCTGTACGGGACGTCGGTGCAGAGCGTCCGACAGGTGGCCGAGCAGGTGAGACACGCCGGTTACCATGGCGATGTGTCGGGGGTGTTAAACCTGACACAGCGATGATGTTACAACAGTGTGTGTGTGTGTGTGTGTTCGCCAGGGGAAACACTGCATCCTGGACGTGTCGGCCAACGCCGTGAGGAGGCTGCAGGCGGCTCAGCTTCACCCCATCGCCATCTTCATCCGACCACGATCCCTGGAGAACATCCTGTAAGTCAGTGAGGTCATCAGTGAGGTCATGAAATATGATGACGTAGACGCTCTCATTGTGTGTGTGCGTGTGTGTGTGCGTGTGCAGGGATCTGAACAAGCGTCTGTCGGAGGATCAGGCGAGGAAAGCTCTGGATCGAGCCATCAAACTGGAACAGGACTTCCTGGAGTGTTTCACAGGTAGAAGCACACCTCACACAGGTAGACGAGCTTCCTGGTGTCACGTTGATGTTAACTGTGTGTGTGTGTGTGTGCAGCCATCGTGCACGGCGACAGCTTCGAGGAGGTCTACCACCTGGTCAAAGCCGTCATCGAGGAGCAGAGCGGTCCTTACATCTGGGTTCCAGCTAGGGACAGACTCTGATTGGCCACTGCCAGCGACGGGCGCCGTCTCCATGGAAACCGCCTCCTCCTCCTCCTCCTCTCAGCGGCGTGACCAGACGGAGAGCAGGCGTCTGTCTTTTTACCGTTTCTGTTTTCTTTCTTCTCGATGACGAGCGAGCACGGTGATTGGATGGATGCTGTAACCGCGGCAACCGAGAGAGATGTGTTTTTTTAAGAAGAAGGTGGACCTGTCAGATGATTGATTGATTGATTGATTGATTGATTGATTGATTGATTGATTGATTGATTGATCCTGTATTATCAGTAAATAATGAATCAGGACTGTAGAGTTCAGTTGGTATTGAAGTATTTATATTATCCTATTTATTTATTGATTTATCTATTTATTTATTTATGTGATGTGAAAATGGTGTGTGTGTGTGTGTGTGCGTGTGTGTGTGTGTGTGTGTGTGTGTGTGTGTGTGTGTGTGTGCGCGCGTGCGTGTGTGTGTGTGCGTGCGTGTGTATGTGTGTGCGTGTGTGTAGTGTACATAAAGACTTGTGTGACTGTAAATAAAACGATGGGGCTCAAACACACAGTCTATTCAGGGCTTAAAGTAACAAACACTAGACTACAACACCCACAATCCCCCTCTGCTGTACTTCATCTCCCACAATCCCCCTCTGTCTGGACTACAAGACCCACAATCCTTTTCTGTCTGGACTACAACACCCACAATCCCCCTCTGTCTGGACTACAACACCCACAACCCCCTTCTGTCTGGACTACAACACCCACAATCCCCCTCTGTCTGGACTACAACACCCTAAACCCCCTCTGTCTGGACTACAACACCCACAATCCTCTTCTGTCTGGATTACAACACCCTAAACCCCCTCTGTCTGGACTACAACACCCACAATCCCCCTCTGTCTGGACTACAACACCCACAATCCTCTTTTGTCTGGACTACAACACCCTAAACCCCCTCTGTCTGGACTACAACACCCACAATCCTCTTCTGTCTGGACTACAACACCCTAAACCCCCTCTGTCTGGACTACAACACCCACAATCCCCCTCTGTCTGAACTACAATACCCTAAACCCCTTCTGTCTGGACTACAACACCCTAAACCCCCCCTGTCTGGACTACAACACCCACAAGCCCCCTCTGTCTGGACTACAACACCCTAAACCCCCCTCTGCTTTGTCTGGACTACAACACCCACAATCCTCTTCTGTTTGGACTACAACACCCTAAACCCCCTTCTGTCTGGACTACAACACCCACAATCCCCCCTCTGTCTGGACTACAACACCTACAATCCCCCTCTGTCTGGACTACAACACCCACAATCCCCTTCTGTCTTGACTACAACGCCCACAATCCCCTTCTGTCTGGACTACAACACCCACAATCCCCTTTTATCTGGACTACAACACCAACAATCCCCTTCTGTTTGGACGACAATACCCTAAGAACCCCTCTCTGTCTGGACTACAACACCCTAAGAACCCCTCTCTTTCTGGACTACAATGCCCATAATCCCCTTTTGTCTGGACTACAACGCCCACAATCCCCTTCTGTCTGGACTACAACACCCTAAGAACCCCTTCTGTCTTGACTACAACGCCCACAATCCTCTCTGTCTGGACTACAACAGCCTAAGAACCCCTTTGTCTTGACTACAACGCCCACAATCCCCTTTTATCTGGACTACAATGCCCATAATCCCCTTTTGTCTGGACTACAACGCCCACAATCCCCTTCTGTCTGGACTACAACACCCACAATCCCCTTTTATCTGGACTACAACACCCACAATCCCCTTTTATCTGGACTACAACACCAACAATCCCCTTCTGTCTGGACTACAATACCCTAAGAACCCTCCGGTGGACTACAACACCCACAATCCCTTTTTGTCTGGACTACAACACCCACAGACCCTCACTTCTGCTGGACTACAATGCCCAAAATGCCTCAGTGCTTGGGCTACAACACCCCGACCCCTCCTCATCTGGACTACAACCCCCACAATCCCCCTCTGTTGCAGCGGACAGTTTTTGCTTAGCAGCAACAAGGGGGTCAAACTGAAAGGCTACGGACTACATTACCCACAGTTCCCAGCTCCAGTGAAGGATTACACCACCAACAAATCTCAACAGCACAGAAGGACTACATTACCCACAAGTCCCAGCTAAAGATCTCCCAGCTGTGGGTCTCCTCTGGACTACAGTACCCATGATTCCCTGCTCCTCAACCGGACCGGGACGTTAAAAATCAGCTGCGTAAACAAACACGTCGGGGGCGGGGCATGTGTCCGGACTCCATTACCCAGAATGCTCCCTAACTGGTTTCTGATGGTTCCGGTGTTTTTAGACTGAATATCAGGGTCATGTGAATAACTAATAATTATTATAATTAATAACCTAATTATTGATGATGTAATGTCATCTCTCACACACACAGCGGGGTTACGTGAGGTCGTCACAGATTCACTTTATTAAACGTGTATCGGAGTATTTATCAGCCTGTCTGTCTCTCTGGGGACGCTGCATCTCTCTGGGGACGCTGCATCTCTCTGGGGACGCCGCCCTCTCTCTGGGGACGCTGCATCTCTCTGAGGACGCCGCCCTCTCTCTGGGGACGCTGCATCTCTCTGAGGACGCCGCCCTCTCTCTGGGGACGCTGCATCTCTCTGAGGACGCCGCCGTCTCTCTGGGGACGCCGCCGTCTCTCTGGGGACGCCGCCGTCTCTCTGGGGACGCCTCCGTCTCTCTGGGGACGCCTCCGTCTCTCTGGGGACGCTGCTGTCTGTCATCAACAACTAGTTCAAATACGGAAATAAATTCATTACAAAAACCTGAATGTTGAATCTGAGTCCTGTGTCCTGTGTCCTGTGTCCTGTGTCCTGAGTCCTGTGTCCTGTGTCCTGTGTCCTGTGTCCTGAGTCCTGTGTCCTGAGTCCTGAGTCCTGTGTCCTGAGTCCTGTGTCCTGTGTCCTGAGTCCTGAGTCCTGTGTCCTGAGTCCTGAGTCCTGTGTCCTGAGTCCTGAGTCCTGTGTCCTGAGTCCTGAGTCCTGTGTTGAGGACGTCCTGACGTCTCGTCTCTCTCCAGACCAGCTAGCTAAGCTAAGCTAAGCTAAGCTAGGCTAGGCTACATCTCAACAACCGTCTCCAGTGATCGCTGCTCCTGTGCGGCGTACCTCAGGCGGGGATCGAACCCGCGGTGGAACCTCCGTCTCTACGCCGGCGGTCGGCGTCCTGAACCACCGGAGCATCTGTAGCGCCGAGAGACACGACGAAGCGGAGAGACCAAGAGGGACACTTTGTTAACTACGCTAGCTAACACATACTAAAACATTAGCTTAGCATGTTAACTACACTAGCTAACATCCATTAGCTTAGCATGTTAACTACGCTAGCTAACATCCATTAGCTTAGCATGTTGACTATGCTAGCTAACATCCATTAGCTTAGCATGTTAACTACGCTAGCTAACACATACAAAAACATTAGCTTAGCATGTTAACTACGCTAGCTAACACATACAAAAACATTAGCTTAGCATGTTAACTACGCTAGCTCACACATACAAAAACATTAGCTTAGCATGTTGACTACGCTAGCTAACATCCATTAGCTTAGCATGTTAACTACGCTAGCTAACACATACAAAAACATTAGCTTAGCATGTTAACTACGCTAGCTAACACATACTAAAACATTAGCTTAGCATGTTAACTACACTAGCTAACATCCATTAGCTTAGCATGTTAACTACGCTTGCTAACACATACAAAAACATTAGCTTAGCATGTTAACTACGCTAGCTAACACATACAAAAACATTAACTTAGCATGTTGACTATGCTAGCTAACATCCATTAGCTTAGCATGTTGACTATGCTAGCTAACATCCATTAGCTTAGCATGTTGACTATGCTAGCTAACACATACTAAAATATTAGCTTAGCATGTTGACTATGCTAGCTAACACATACTAAAATATTAGCTTAGCATGTTAACTACGCTAGCTAACACATACAAAAACATTAGCTTAGCATGTTAACTACACTAGCTAACACATACTAAAACATTAGCTTAGCATGTTGACTATGCTAGCTCACACATACAAAAACATTAGCTTAGCATGTTGACTACACTAGCTAACATCCATTAGCTTAGCATGTTGACTATGCTAGCTAACACATACTAAAACATTAGCTTAGCATGTTAACTACACTAGCTAACATCCATTAGCTTAGCATGTTGACTATGCTAGCTAACATCCATGGTATCTAGTTGGTGTCTAGTTGGTATCTAGTTGGTGTCTAGTTGGTATCTAGTTGGTGTCTAGTTGGTGTCTAGTTGGTATCTAGTTGGTGTCTAGTTGGTGTCTAGTTGGTGTCTAGTTGGTATCTAGTTGGTGTCTAGTTGGTATCTAGTTGGTGTCTAGTTGGTATCTAGTTGGTGTCTAGTTGGTATCTAGTTGGTGTCTAGTTGGTGTCTAGTTGGTATCTAGTTGGTGTCTAGTTGGTGTCTAGTTGGTGTCTAGTTGGTGTCTAGTTGGTATCTAGTTGGTGTCTAGTTGGTATCTAGTTGGTGTCTAGTTGGTGTCTAGTTGGTGTCTAGTTGGTATCTAGTTGGTGTCTAGTTGGTGTCTAGTTGGTATCTAGTTGGTGTCTAGTTGGTATCTAGTTGGTATCTAGTTGGTGTCTAGTTGGTATCTAGTTGGTATCTAGTTGGTATCTAGTTGGTGTCTAGTTGGTATCTAGTTGGTGTCTAGTTGGTGTCTAGTTGGTGTCTAGTTGGTATCTAGTTGGTGTCTAGTTGGTGTCTAGTTGGTATCTAGTTGGTGTCTAGTTGGTGTCTAGTTGGTGTCTAGTTGGTGTCTAGTTGGTATCTAGTTGGTGTCTAGTTGGTATCTAGTTGGTGTCTAGTTGGTGTCTAGTTGGTGTCTAGTTGGTATCTAGTTGGTGTCTAGTTGGTGTCTAGTTGGTATCTAGTTGGTGTCTAGTTGGTATCTAGTTGGTATCTAGTTGGTGTCTAGTTGGTATCTAGTTGGTATCTAGTTGGTATCTAGTTGGTGTCTAGTTGGTATCTAGTTGGTGTCTAGTTGGTGTCTAGTTGGTGTCTAGTTGGTGTCTAGTTGGTATCTAGTTGGTGTCTAGTTGGTATCTAGTTGACCTGTCCAGCTCTTCATTGAACAGACATGCTGACAGATATCAGCTGTTAGCTCTTACCTGATGAACACCTGATCCAGCACCTGTTGGTGTGTGGGGTTTCCTCCTCACAGCTGCAGGGGCCACACAGACTCAGTAGAGTCACACTTCACCGTCAGATATAAACATTATCTACTCATTATATCAGTGAGTGTTCGTGGTGTGACGAGGCGTCTGCTGATACACAGTACTAGTAGTACTACTATCAGTACTGCTATCAGTACTACTAGTACTGATAGCAGTACTAGTACTGTGTATCAGTGAGTGTTCGTGGCGTGACGAGGCGTCTGCTGATACACAGTACTAGTAGTACTACTATCAGTACTGCTATCAGTACTAGTAGTACTGATAGCAGTACTAGTACTGTGTATCAGTGAGTGTTCGTGGTGTGACGAGGCGTCTGCTCTATAAAACGAAGCCCAGACAGGTGGGCGGCGGCTCCCTCCACCTTACGGTCTGACCACAGCGACCACAGGCTGTGATGTCACGCCGCGTCCTGCCACTCCTGCGATGTGTTTGGTCGCTTCTCGAGGTCAGAGCAATCTAAATACGAGCCCGACCCGCTTTGCTCTGTTACTACGGTTACAGATGATATTACTGCAGCTGGATCGAGCAGAACACCAGGACTGTGTGAGTACAAAAACTTCTACCCTAGAAGGATATAAAATAGAATAAAATCTTGAATCATGTTCACCGGTCAGTTTATAGCACTCTTTGTGTTAAATAAATGTTTAATAAATGTTTAATAAATGTTTAATAAACATTGAAATTAATGTTAAATAACATTAATTAAGTCTTAAATTAACATTAAATAAACGTTATAAGTTCATCTGAAATAAATGTTAAATAATGTTCAATAAAATTGAATAATTGTTGAATAAATGTAAAATAACCTTAAATAAACATTATAAATTCATCTTAAATAAATGATGAATAAATATTAAATAACAATGAATAAACTTTAAATAAATGTTAAATAACATTAAATAAACATTAAATCAAAGTTAAATGTTAAATGAATGTTAGATAACGTTAAATAAGTGTTAAATAAATGTTAAATAAATGAACTAAATCAGAGCCCTCAGGTCGGCCTGCAGCCTGAGACACAGGAAACACCCTCCACAATAAAAGTCTGTCTGGGACCTCGTTAAGGAGCTTTAACGAGGCTGCGTCTCCCACGCCGTCCTCGCTGTTACAGCTCCTGATGATGTCACTCACTCTGAAGCTCAAAGGTCAGACAGAAAATACAGAAACAGATATTATAGTAGTACATGAAATACTTTAATAATGAAGTATTAATACATCAAATCAATCACATGACTTCAAGTAAAGACAGAATGATGTCATCACTCACTACCTTTACTTTGTTATCACTAAGTAGCAGTAGTACTAGTAGTACTAGTAGCAGTAGTAGTAGTAGCAGTAGCAGTAGTAGTAGTAGTAGTAGTACTACTACTACTACTAGTGGTGGTACTAGGTGTGTGTCAGTGTGTGTAAGCGTGTGTGTTGTGGATGCTCCACACGTCCCCGTTGAGGGCGTTGGCGGCGCCCTGCAGCGTCCAGGTGAAGAAGGCGAGCTGTCGTCTGAAGCGTTTCTCGTCGAAGCGTTCGGGGTCAGAGGTCAGCAGGGTCAGGTGCTCAGTGAGCGCGCTCAGCGTGTGGTCGCCACGGCCGTGGATCACGTGACGGAACGGCGTCTCCACCACCGACACGTACTGAGACAGGAAGTAGTATTCCACCTGCGGGACAGACACATGATGCGAGTGTTGTAGCAGCTAGCAGCATTAGCGGTACTCGTACCCTCATGATGCGAGTGTTGTAGCAGCGAGCGGCGGTGGGGTCGTGCAGGTCGCTGTAGTCGATGGCTCTCTGCAGCGTCTCGGCTGCTCGGCTGTAGTCTCCTCTGGCGCTGAAAACCCACTGAGGAGACAAACCTCTGGACTGAAGACAGAGGACGGAGACTTTGTTAGACATCAACGTGTTGAGAAGACAAAACAAAGACACGTCCACCGACTTCTCTCGTCTGCTGGAGGGAACCAGAGAGATGATCACTTCCTGTTAGTGGAGGGAACCAGAGAGATGATCACTTCCTGTTAGTGGAGGGAACCAGAGAGATGACCACTTCCTGTTAGTGGAGGGAACCAGAGATATGACCACTTCCTGTTAGTGGAGGGAACCAGAGAGATGACCACTTCCTGTTAGTGGAGGAACCAGAGAGATGACCACTTCCTGTTAGTGGAGGGAACCAGAGAGATGATCACTTCCTGTTAGAGGAGGAACCAGAGAGATGACCACTTCCTGTTAGTGGAGGAACCAGAGAGATGACCACTTCCTGTTAGTAGAGGAACCAGAGAGATGATCACTTCCTGTTAGAGGAGGAACCAGAGAGATGATCACTTCCTGTTAGTGGAGGAACCAGAGAGATGATCACTTCCTGTTAGAGGAGGAACCAGAGAGATGATCACTTCCTGTTAGTGGAGGGAACCAGAGAGATGATCACTTCCTGTTAGTAGAGGGAACCAGAGAGATGATCACTTCCTGTTAGTGGAGGGAACCAGAGAGATGATCACTTCCTGTTAGTGGAGGGAACCATGGAGATGATCAGTTCCTGGTTGGACTACAGAAATACGTCCTCCCTGGCCGACCTGTTGGACCTATAGAGGAACTGTAACACACCTGTGCGCGCCCCCAGTGATCCAGGTGAGGTGAGAGAGCGTGGCGTACCTGCAGCTCAGCAGAGTGCTTGTTGAGCAGAGCGCTGAACTGCAGCACTGTCTGAGCGTAGGAAGTGATGCGTAGCGGCAGGATGTGGTCGTGGGCCAATCGGAGCACCATCTCCCCCACCAGCTCCCCTAAGCTCCGCCCCGTGACCCCCAGACGACCCCCCAGCACTTCCTGTAGGCGGGAGACGCTGTCCAACGGCGTGTTGACGAACGGGTACGCTCGCTCCTGAGAGGACAGGGACAGATGTGATGACATGTACCTGTACCAGGAACACCTGGAGCAGCAGCAGTGTGTGTGTGTGGATGGGCGGTGGGTTACCTCGGTGAACCTGAGCTCCACAGCTGGAACACCTGCGAACGCCGTGAAGCTGTACGCGCCACTGTTGAGATACAACGGCTTCATTCTGAGGACGACATGGTTCAAGGGTCAGGTCAGTGTTGTTCTCTTCATTCACTCATTCATGTGATTGTTGAGTGTCTCACATCCTCCAGCTGCCTCCCTCTCTCTCCGCCTGGCTGTAGATGGTCTGACCTGCATGTTTAGGATGCTCCACCTTCCACACATTAACAGACAGAACGTCAGATAGAACGTCAGATAGAACGTCAGATAGAACATCTACTCACACGCTATAACCATAACCATGTTGACCTGTCTGATGGCAGCGTCCAGCAGGTCGACCAGCAGAGGACTGGTGTACGCCGACAGGACGTCGTCACCTGCAGACGGACGGACAGACACACGGTTGGACACTTCATCTCTTTCAGTGGCTGACACATTAACGAAGGTCTGCTGTGATTGGCTGGGAGCTGTTACCCATGACCGCCTGGTCCAGACTGAAGTAGGCTACAGCCTTCAGGTGGAGCATGGACAGGTAACCCTGGCAAACAGAGGTCAGAGGTCAGAGGTCAGAGGTCAGAGGTCGGGGTGAGACTTGAATGTATTGTTATGTTGACATTTCTGAAAGTCTTTGTTAAATCTTTCTTCCTCTGTGGTGTCTGATTGGACGAACCTCCAGCCACTCAGTCGCTCCGACGTTCCCGAAATCTCCAGCGTCCCAGCTGACGAACAGCAAACTCCGTCTGGGGCTGAAGCCTGAACACACGAAGACGCTGCTGCTAGTACTTCCTGTCAACGACCACACTGAGACTCAACACTGCTGCTAGTACTTCCTGTCAACGACCACGCTGAGACCCAACACTGCTGCTAGTACTTCCTGTCAACGACCACACTGAGACCCAACACCGCTGCTAGTACTTCCTGTCAACGACCACACTGAGACCCATCACTGCTGCTAGTACTTCCTGTCAACGACCACACTGAGACTCAACACCGCTGCTAGTACTTCCTGTCAACGACCACACTGAGACTCAACACCGCTGCTAGTACTTCCTGTCAACGACCACACTGAGACTCAACACCGCTGCTAGTACTTCCTGTCAACGACCACAGAAACCCCCTTGCCTACACGACAGATGCTAGGACAGGAAGCACACCTGTCTCCAGGTGAGTCTTACCGTTCTTCACCATGGCAGCGAAGGTTCGAGCCAGCTCCAGGAGGATCGCTGTTCCGACTCCAGACTTCACAGCTCCTGGACCCAGCGAGTCCCTCTGAGCTCCCAGGATGATGTACTGGTCTGACAGACAGAGACGGACTGGTTCATCCTCAGTACAGAATCACAGTTCACTATGATCCAGTCTAGAGTCAGAGAGTACCTTAGAGACAGTTCACTGTGATCCAGTCTAGAGTCAGAGAGTACCTTAGAGACAGTTCACTATGATCCAGTCTAGAGTCAGAGAGTACCTTAAAGACAGTTCACTATGATCCAGTCTAGAGTCAGAGAGTACCTTAGAGACAGTTCACTATGATCCAGTCTAGAGTCAGAGAGTACCTTAGAGACAGTTCACTATGATCCAGTCTAGAGTCAGAGAGTACCTTAGAGACAGGTCAGTGTGATCCAGACTAGAGTCAGAGAGTACCTTAGAGTTCACTGTGATCCAGCCTAGAGTCAGAGAGTACCTTAGAGACAGTTCACTTGTGATCCAGACTAGAGTCAGAAAGTACCTTAGAGACAGTTCACTGTGATCCAGACTAGAGTCAGTACCTGGGTCCACTCGGCCCTCCAGAGAGGAGAAGATGTTGTTCAGCAGGACCGGCGTCATGACGTTGTGGACCGACATCTTGACTCTGCGTCCGGAGCTGAACTCTGGACCGACCACGCAGCGCACATACGGCAGCCGACCCCGCCATGACGGAGGGCAGGATGGACCTGACAGCTGGCTGAGACACAGAGACAGCCGGTGAGGTCACAATAACACCTGAACAGGTAACCTGAGGGGGCGGGGCTCACCTGAGCAGCTTGGCGGCGACAGTGGCACTGATCGGCAGGGCTGGGATGAGCGGCAGACCGGAGGACTGGATGGGCGGGAACTGAGTGTGATTGAAGGAGGGGAAGCCGGGTGTGAAGGGGTCACCTGACCCCAGGTGGACCTGTGATTGGACGACACAGAGGAGGATGCTGATTGGTCAGGAGCAGCGAGTCATGGAACACCTGTGTTTCTGTGTGTGCGTGTGTGTGTGTGTGCGTTACGTGTTCAGACACGGCGGTGTGCGTGTTCAGTCCGAGGCGCCGGGGGTCCTGCGGCAGGTCGGCGGGGTCGGGGTAGATCAAAGCTCCACCCGCCCCGCTCCTCTCAGCCAACCAGACCTTTTCAGCAAAACTGACCCCGCCACCGAC
>CAKALS010000039.1:143885-196385 GCA_916701275.1 Sebastes miniatus
CGGAGAGTACTCGGTACAGATCAAACCGTACCTAATATGAAAACGCCCTAATTCTACCAGACCACGGCATCACGACAACAAAACCTGTTCACTCTGCTGAAGAACCCAGAATAGAACTGAATGTTTGGTACCCGCCTGAGGAACCAGAACACACGTATGAGCTCTTGTTTTGGCCAAAAGGACCAAAAACAGAAGTGACTCTCTAGATGATCTAAAGGTCCTGACGCACCAGGCTGGCGGTCACCGCATCAGTTAATAAAGAGACCAACAACCTGTTAACCCGTCTGAACGTAGAGAACATCAGTTAATAAAGAGACCAACAACCTGTTGACCCGTCTGAACGTAGAGAACATCAGTTAATAAAGAGACCAACTATCTGTTGACCCGTCTGAACGTAGAGAACATCAGTTAATAAAGAGACCAACTATCTGTTGACCCGTCTGAACGTAGAGAACATCAGTTAATAAAGAGACTAACAACCTGATGACCCGTCTGAACGTAGAGAACATCAGTTAATAAAGAGACTAACAACCTGATGACCCATCTGAACGTTGAGAACATCAGTTAATAAAGAGACCAACAACCTGTTGACCCGTCTGAATGTAGAGAACATCAGTTCAGTCAGGACCACTTTAGTCAAAGACACTTATTCCATTTGCAGTAATATATACATTATATTTGGCGGTATGGCTCTGCTCTGGGACCTCCCTGCCCATCCACGCGCATGGATCCACGAGCCTACGTGGTAGCATGAGGCAAGGAGAGCACACCTCCTTGCCCTTCCATGTGCAGACATGAAAAGCCAAAGGCAAGGAGAGCAGCAGCAAAGACCCCCAAAACAACCATACCAGGCAATCCTCCCTGGCCTTCCATGCGCTTACATGGAAGAGCCACAGGAGGAGCTAGCTGAGCACCCAGTGAAACCCGTGCAGATTCAAACGACATACAGTGATGCCATCTGCATCTACACAGGTTGCGCCCCTCCACGTGCATACATGGAAAGCTAAAGGCAGGGAGAGCAGCAGCAAAGACCCCCAAACAACCACACCAGGAAAACCTCCCTGGCCTTCCATGCGCTTACATGGAAGAGCCACAGGAGGAGCTAGCTGAGCACCCAGTGAAACCCGTGCAGATTCAAACGACATACAGTGATGCCATCTGCATCTACACAGGTTGCGCCCCTCCACGTGCATACATGGAAAGCTAAAGGCAGGGAGAGCAGCAGCAAAGACCCCCAAACAACCACACCAGGAAAACCTCCCTGGCCTTCCATGCGCTTACATGGAAGAGCCACAGGAGGAGCTAGCTGAGCACCCAGTGAAAACCCGTACACTGGTTAAACCAATGCCACTTTCCAGAAGTGACACAGAACACTAATATTACCCCTCCTGCCATTATTATATTATATTATACTACAATACAATTATTGACCAAGATTTGGTTTACACACATAAGATGCATAAAACAATTACAGTTTAATATACATGTATGTTATAAACTCAAAATATACTTACTAGAAAATGGACATTATATTATATGGATATAAATGGATTACCTTGTAATATATAATCATTCTGAACAGCCTTTACTGGCGCAAAATACAGTATATCACAGATCACATGGTTAAGATCATATCTGCCTGTTTTATAATCTTTGACCACCAGGTGGTTTCGTGCACATGATGCATCCAGATATTAACCCTTTTCCGGACCAATATGCTGGAAAGCTTTGATGCTTCATGAAGCTTCAGCTCGCCTGCATCTACACAGGTTGCACCCTTCCACGTGCATACGTGGTTCCACGCACATACGTGGAAAGCATGAGGCAAGGAGAGCACACCTCCTTGCCCTTCCATGTGCATACATGGAAAGCTAAAAGCAGGGAGCGCAGGGAGCCCCAAAAATGACCACTCCAAGAAAACCTCCCTGGCCTTCCCAGCGCCTACATGGAAGAGCCAGCAGGAGGGGCCAGCAGTACGACTTAATGGAAAGCTAATTAGACTAAAACATATACAGTGAAGCCTTTTGATTCTTCACAGGTTGCAGGCTGAGGCATATGGCTAGAAAGTTAAATGAGAGAGTCAAGCAGATATGCCGTAACATTTACTATATATATAGCCAGCAAGTTACTGAGCACTCATAGCTTTTGAGCTTCGAGGATGTCTTGAGCCTCCGGCCGGAGATAACGCTCATAAGCGGTTGATGACCATCGGCCCCAAGCCTCGAGTGTGGAGACAAGAGCTGTTAATGCTGCTGTTGTTTCTGCTCCTATGCGGAGAGAATGCACAGTGCAGCGTTCTGGTGGCAGTCCGCATGATTGGCAGAGGAGGCGAAAGTGTGAGGCAAACCAAGCTTGGGACATGGGCTTCCCCTCATCTGTGACAAAGAATGACTCTCATTGGCTGGCTTGAGGTCGGCATCTCAGATAGTGGATCATTGAAGACGGGATTAGACTCAGAGATTAAAACAGATGTTCCTTCCTATCTCCATCAGTCTTGAGTGTTTTTTAAAAATATGGTGAAATACTGAGTGTTAATGGTTACGTCAGCTATAGTGAGATCATGCGAAGGATCGAAAATTTGGTGCGTGTAGTGAACTCGCCACCTTTAAGAAACCTGTAAATGCTGTGAGGAAAACAGTTTCTAGTAACAGGTCTGTGTAAGCACCAAAGCACCCTTTATGAAGGATGGCTGCAAGGATTTGGCTTCTCAGATTGTGCGAAATTGCAGCAGCAGGTGGAAATAATGGACCCTGGTGGAGATTTGGACTGCAATTCCCAGAAATCTCCGCGGGACTGTGACGTCATCAAAGCTCGATGGAATGACGTCATCGATCTGCGGCACGCGTAGAGGTGACGGCCCTTCCGTGTTTTGAAAGAAGCCGGCTTGCTGGAGATGCCGACATGGACTCAGAGCCTGGATCTGGAGTCATGCTGGCGAGTGACGACTGGATGCTGGATAGAGCTGTCATGACAGGGTTGTCCTCCTGCTCCAGGGAGCCGGCTGCCGGGGCTGTAGCTCGGGCCGCTGGATCTCGGACTGCTGGGCTTGGACCGGGGCTTGGACCGGGCCTCGGACCGGGCCTCGGACCGGGGCTTGGACCGGGCCTTGGACCGGGCCTCGGACCGGGGCTTGGACCGGGCCTTGGACCGGGCCTCGGACCGGGCCTCGGACCGGGGCTCGGACCGGGGCTTGGACCGCTGGATCTCGTGCTCTTTGGAAGGCGGCTCAGCGGCCGTAGCTGGGACTGCAGCGGAGTTTCGGGCACTTTCTTTCCTTTTCTCAGCGGCTTTCCTGGGAGCGCAGGATTTGAGAAGATCTGCTGGTGGAGTTTTGCCATGGACGCTTTCCAAAAACATTTCAAAAAGCTCTTCATGAGAAGACCCGACTGGAGCCGTGATGTGGTTTTCAACCAGGACTTGTAGGAGCCTGGACACTGGCCATTAGGAAATGCTGGGAGCAGAACTTGAATGTCTTCTTATCAGATGCGAGCTCCGGTGGATAGGGAACGGGCTCTCTTTGCCGATGGCTTCCTCTGCCTCGGATGCTGTTGTTGTGACTCCATAGCTCAGTCATCATGGACGGAATCGACATGACGAGCAGCAGGGTAAGTTGAAGCTTGTACGCTGACAATCTGGTTGTTCTCATGTTGCGAGCAGCTTGTAGAGGAAGCAGCAACGGTAGGCCGGCTGAAGCAGCTTAAATAAGGCGCCCTGTATGAAATTTACCAATGAATGCATAGAGAGGAATCAGCTGATCCGTCAGCTGATGCATCAGCTGATTGGGCTGGCTTAAGATCAGCTGTTATCAGCTGATAGCCGTCGTATGAGCAGAGCTTGACATCATGGCCTGCCTGAACTAACGCTACGCTCGATTTAATAAAGAGACCAACCACCTGATGACCCGTCTGAACGTTGAGAACATCAGATAATAAAGACTTGTGGATGAATCGTGTGTAACCAGTGAACCACCTGACTGTGTTGTGGATATCTTCATCCTGCAGCAGCCTCCTCATCATCACCCTCAGCTCTCCCAGGTAAAGCCCCGCCCCTCCCTCTGCAGGTGGTTTGGCCCCGCCCCCCTGCTCCTCATCCTCCTCCCCCACCTGGGAGCAGTGGTACCGCCCACCAAACACGGCGTAGGCCAATAGGAACGCTGAGAGAGACAGACCACGCCCATTTTAATCACATGATCAAGCTAATCAATGAAAGGTGTGTTAGTGTGTGTGTGTGTGTGTGTGTGTACCTGTGGCGAAGACGACCACGCCGCACAAACACAGGAACACGCCAGCTCCCCGGTAACCATGGCGATACCGCTGCACCAATGCTGTGATGTCAGTGCTCGGCCCCGCCTCCTCGTCGGATGTCACAAACCTCATCTCCACCCTCTGAGCTCCTCCCACCTCGTCATCCTCGGCCACGCCCACTGAGGAAGACTGGGGGGGGGAGGCGTAACCATGGTTACAGGTTAGAGGGTGAGGAGCTTGTCTCCACACTCTCAAACAGACTCACGGATGCCGAGGCTGCGAGGGCCTCGGGCTGTCTCCCTGTCAAATCGTCTTTATGCACACGTTCTATAAGTCCACATTTCTGTAGTAAGTCCCAAACCTCGGCCCAGACGGCCCGCCTTGCCTCCGGCCCGACCCGCCTCCGGCCCCGACCCTCCTCTGGCCCGACCCGCCTCCGAACCGACCCACCTCCGACCTGACCCACCCGCCTCCGACCCAACCCGCGTCCGACCCGACCCGCCTCCAGCCCGCTCTGCCTCCGACCCGCCTCCGACCCGCCCCGCCTCCAACCCGCCCCGCCTCCGACCCGACCCGCCTCCGGCCCCGACCCTCCTCTGGCCCTGACCAGCCTCCGGCACCGACCCTCCTCTGGCCCTGACCCACCTCCGAACCGACCCACCTCCGGCCCGACCCACCCGCCTCCGACCCAACCCGCGTCTGACCCGACCCGCCTCCGGCCCGCCTCCGGCCCGCCTCCGGCCCGCCTCCGGCCCGCTCTGCCTCCGACCCGCCTCCGCCCCGCCTCCGACCCGCCCCGCCCCGCCTCCGACCCGACCCGCCTCCACGCCGATCTCATTCCCAGAGCGTCAAATGCTGACGCTCCATCACGCCCGTCGGCGTTCGGTACCGCTGCACACGGCACCCTTTAGCGCCGCCAAAGAGTCTAGAAGCAAAGGGACGAAACTCTGGTGCTTTTATGACAGCAGCCACTAGATGGCGCTGCGGTAGCGCTGCCGCCATGTTGGACTGAAAACTCTTATTATATCTATAATATCTTATTGTTCAGCGGAGGTCACTTCAGTAGAATACGACAATAGAATAGAAATGATTCAGTTTTACTGACGGGGGGGGACACGAGGTCTCACCTGAGTCAGACGAGTCCTGATGGCGTCCATGGCGTCCTGCAGACGGACAGTTTCAGTCACACTCAAACTAAAGAGAAAGTAACGCAAATAAAAACTAAAGAATAACGTGACATAACAATAACAATGATTTATGATTAATTATAACATTATTCCCCTGTAGTCACAAAATAAAATATATATCTGAGTCAAGAAAACAAAAGGTTGTTTTTCTTCCTCTTTTCTTATTTTCTGTTATGAAAAGTAAATCCATAAAATCCCAGTTATTATTATTATTATTATTATTAATATTATTATTATTATTATCATTATTATTATTATCATCATTTTATATTATGATAATAATAATAATAATAATAATTTTATTATTATTATTATTATTAATAATATTATTATCATTATTATTGTTATCATCATTTTATATTATGATAATAAAAATAATAATAATTATTATTATTTTATTTTATTATTATGATTATTTTAATGATTAAGATTATTATGATTATTATTTTATACTATTATGATTATTATCATAATTTTATTAATATTATATTATTGTTTTATTATTATTATTATTATATTGTTTTTATTAGTATTATTATTATTATTACTATATTGTTAATTATTATTATTTATAATTTTTATTATTATCATATTATTGTTTTTTATTATTATTAATATTATGCCTGTGTGTCTGTAATAGCCTGGTGTGTTTTCTATCAGCTACAGATCAATACTCAGTATTTGAGCTTCAGGTGTTGTTGTTCCTCACTGAGTCTGACCCAGCAGGGCTCTCTGTGATTGGCTGCTTTCAGGGGTCAGAGGTCATCGTGTTGTTTGATCTGGTTAACTTTATTAACAGCTCAGTAAACAGACAGACGGACACACAGTGAAGCTGACTGCTCTCTGACTGCTCTCTGACTGCTCTCTAACTGCTCTCTGACTGCTCTCTAACTGCTCTCTGTCTGCTCTCTGTCTGCTCTCTGTCTGCTCTCTAACTGCTCTCTGTCTGCTCTCTAACTGCTCTCTGACTGCTCTCTGACTGCTCTCTGTCTGCTCTCTGTCTGCTCTCTGTCTGCTCTCTAACTGCTCTCTGTCTGCTCTCTGTCTGCTCTCTGTCTGCTCTCTAACTGCTCTCTGTCTGCTCTCTAACTGCTCTCTAACTGCTCTCTGTCTGCTCTCTGTCTGCTCTCTGTCTGCTCTCTCTGTGCTCTCTGCCTGCTCTCTCTGTGCTCTCTAACTGCTCTCTGTCTGCTCTCTCTGTGCTCTCTAACTGCTCTCTAACTGCTCTCTGTCTGCTCTCTGTCTGCTCTCTGTCTGCTCTCTAACTGCTCTCTGTCTGCTCTCTGTCTGCTCTCTGTCTGCTCTCTAACTGCTCTCTGTCTGCTCTCTGTCTGCTCTCTAACTGCTCTCTGTCTGCTCTCTGTCTGCTCTCTAACTGCTCTCTGTCTGCTCTCTGTCTGCTCTCTAACTGCTCTCTGTCAGCTCTCTGTCTGCTCACTGACTGCTCTCTGTCTGCTCTCTAACTGCTCTCTGTCTGCTCTCTGTCAGCTCTCTGACTGCTCTCTGTCTGCTCTCTAACTGCTCTCTAACTGCTCTCTGTCTGCTCTCTGACTGCTCTCTGTCTGCTCTCTGTCTGCTCTCTGTCTGCTCTGTAACTGATCTCTGTCTGCTCTCTGACTGCTCTCTGTCTGCTCTCTGTCTGCTCTCTGTCTGCTCTCTGACTGCTCTCTGTCTGCTCTCTGACTGCTCTCTGTCTGCTCTCTGACTGCTCTCTGTCTGCTCTCTGTCTGCTCTCTAACTGCTCTCTAACTGCTCTCTGTCTGCTCTCTAACTGCTCTCTGACTGCTCTCTGTCTGCTCTCTGTCTGCTCTCTGTCTGCTCTCTGTCTGCTCTCTGTCTGCTCTCTGTCTGCTCTCTAACTGCTCTCTGTCTGCTCTCTAACTGCTCTCTAACTGCTCTCTGTCTGCTCTCTGTCTGCTCTCTAACTGCTCTCTGTCTGCTCTCTGTCTGCTCTCTGTCTGCTCTCTGTCTGCTCTCTAACTGCTCTCTGTCTGCTCTCTGTCTGCTCTCTAACTGCTCTCTAACTGCTCTCTAACTGCTCTCTAACTGCTCTCTGTCTGCTCTGTCTGCTCTCTGTCTGCTCTCTGTCTGCTCTCTAACTGCTCTCTAACTGCTCTCTAACTGCTCTCTAACTGCTCTCTGTCTGCTTTCTGTCAGCTCTCTGACTGCTCTCTGTCTGCTCTCTAACTGCTCTCTAACTGCTCTCTGTCTGCTCTCTAACTGCTCTCTAACTGCTCTCTGTCTGCTTTCTGTCAGCTCTCTGACTGCTCTCTGTCTGCTCTCTCACTGCTCTCTGTCTGCTCTCTGTCTGCTCTCTGTCTGCTCTCTCACTGCTCTCTGTCTGCTCTCTGTCTGCTCTCTGTCTACTCTCTGTCTGCTCTCTGTCTGCTCTCTAACTGCTCTCTAACTGCTCTCTGTCTACTCTATGTCTGCTCTCTGTCTACTCTCTGTCTGCTCTCTGTCTGCTCTCTGTCTACTCTCTGTCTGCTCTCTGTCTGCTCTCTGTCTGCTCTCTGTCTGCTCTCTGTCTGCTCTCTGACTGCTCTCTGTCTGCTCTCTGTCTGCTCTCTGTCAGCTCTCTGTCTGCTCTCTGACTGCTCTCTAACTGCTCTCTGACTGCTCTCTGTCTGCTCTCTGTCTGCTCTCTGTCTGCTCTCTAACTGCTCTCTGTCTGCTCTCTGTCTGCTCTCTAACTGCTCTCTAACTGCTCTCTAACTGCTCTCTAACTGCTCTGTCTGCTTTCTGTCAGCTCTCTGACTGCTCTCTGTCTGCTCTCTAACTGCTCTCTAACTGCTCTCTAACTGCTCTCTGTCTGCTTTCTGTCAGCTCTCTGACTGCTCTCTGTCTGCTCTCTCACTGCTCTCTGTCTGCTCTCTGTCTGCTCTCTGTCTACTCTCTGTCTGCTCTCTGTCTGCTCTCTGTCTGCTCTCTGTCTGCTCTCTGACTGCTCTCTGTCTGCTCTCTGTCTGCTCCCTGTCTGCTCTCTGACTGCTCTCTGTCTGCTCTCTGTCTGCTCTCTAGCTGCTCTCTGTCTGCTCTCTTAATAATGTGAGTTAATGATGTGAGTTAATGTGAGTTAATGTGACCTTATGTGATCTAATGTGAGTCAATGATGTGAGTTAATGTGACCTTATGTGATCTAATGTGAGTTAATGTGAGTTAATAATGTGAGTTAATGTGAGTTAATGTGAGTTAATGTGACCTTATGTGAGTTAATGATGTGAGTTAATGTGACCCTATGTGATCTAATGTGAGTTAATGATGTGAGTTAATGTGACCTTATGTGAGTTAATATTAGTTAATGTGAGTTAATAATGTGAGTTAATGTGAGTTAATAATGTGAGTTAATGTGAGTTAATAATGTGAGTTAATAACGTGAGTTAATGTGAGTTAATAATGTGAGTTAATGTGAGTTAATAATGTGAGTTAATAATGTGAGTTAATGTGAGTTAATGTGAGTTAATGTGAGTTAATGCAAGTTAATAATGTGAGTTAATGTGAGTTAATGTGATCTAATATGAGTTAATCCATCCATCCATCTTCAACCGCTTATCCGGGATCGGGTCGCGGGGGCAACAGCTCCAGCAGGGGACCCCAAACTTCCCTTTCCCGGGCCACATTAACCAGCTCTGACTGGGGGATCCCGAGGCGTTCCCAGGCCAGAGTAGAGATATAATCTCTCCACCTAGTCCTGGGTCTTCCCCGTGGTCTCCTCCCAGCTGGTCGTGCCTGGAACACCTCCCAAGGGAGGCGCCCAGGAGGCATCCGTGCTAGATGCCCGAACCACCTCAACTGGCTCCTTTCGACGCAAAGGAGCAAGGACTCTACTCCGAGTCCCTCACGGATGACTGAGCTTCTTACCCTATCTCTAAGGGAGACGCCAGCCACCCTCCTGAGGAAACCCATTTCGGCCGCTTGCACCCGCGACCTCGTTCTTTCGGTCATGACCCAACCCTCATGACCATAGGTGAGAGTAGGAACGAAGATTGAACGGTAGATCGAGAGCTTTGCCTTCCGGCTCAGCTCTCTTTTCGTCACAACGGTGCGGTAAAGCGAATGCAATACCGCCCCTGCTGCTCCGATTCTCCGACCAATCTCACGTTCCATCGTCCCCTCACTCGCGAACAAGACCCCGAGATACTTAAACTCCTTCACTTGGGGTAAGGACTCATTCCCTACCCGGAGTAGGCAATCCACCGGTTTCCTGCTGAGAACCATGGCCTCAGATTTAGAGGTGCTGATTCTCATCCCGACTGCGTCACACTCGGCTGCGAACCGATCCAGTGAGTGCTGGAGGTCGCAGACCGATGATGCCAACAGGACCACATCATCTGCAAAAAGCAGCGATGAGATCCTCAGCACACCGATCTGCAAACCCTCCTCCACCCGACTACGCCTCGATATGAGTTAATGTGAGTTAATAATGTGAGTTAATAATGTGAGTTAATGTGAGTTAATAATGTGAGTTAATGTGAGATAATGTGAGTTAATGTGAGTTAATAATGTGAGTTAATGTGAGATAATGTGAGTTAATGTGAGTTAATAATGTGAGTTAATGTGAGTTAATATGAGTTAATGTGAGTTAATGTGAGTTAATGTGAGTTAATAATGTGAGTTAATGTGAGTTAATGTGAGTTAATAATGTGAGTTAATGTGAGTTAATGTGAGTTAATGTGAGTTAATGTGAGTTAATGTGAGTTAATAATGTGAGTTAATGTGAGTTAATGTGAGTTAATAATGTGAGTTAATGTAAGTTAATAATGTGAGTTAATGTGAGTTAATAATGTGAGTTAATGTGAGTTAATAATGTGAGTTAATGTGAGTTAATGTGAGTTAATAATGTGAGTTAATGTGAGTTAATGTGAGTTAATGTGAGTTAATAATGTGAGTTAATGTGAGTTAATAATGTGAGTTAATGTGAATTAATAATGTGAGTTAATGTGAGTTAATAATGTGAGTTAATGTGAGTTAATAATGTGAGTTAATGTGAGTTAATAATGTGTGTTAATGTGAGATAATGTGAGTTAATGTGAGATAATGTGAGTTAATGATGTGAGTTAATGTGATCTACAAACCTGGTTTATTTCTCCTCTCTGTCTTCTCTCTCTCCGTCTCTTCTGTCAGTCACTCACTGGATGTTCTCTCTCTCTCTCTCTCTCTTTTCTCTCTCTGTGAGTCAACTTTGGAAGGTCCAATCAGAGTTCTTCTCTACTGCAGAAGTCAATAACTCACAGAGAGGACAACAGCTCCATCAGGTGACACTGAGAGAGGACAACAGCTCCATCAGGTGACACAGAGAGAGGACAACAGCTCCATCAGGTGACACTGAGAGAGGACAACAGCTCCATCAGGTGACACTGAGAGAGGACAACAGCTCCATCAGGTGGCACTGAGAGAGAGGACAACAGCTCCATCAGGTGACACTGAGAGAGGACAACAACTGCATCAGGTGACACTGAGAGAGGACAACAGCTCCATCAGGTGACACTGGGAGAGGACAACAGCTCCATCAGGTGACACTGAGAGACCCTCGCGCTCAGGTTTCACCTACATGTATGAAATTTGGCAGATGGATGTAAGATGTGGAGACGCACAAAAAAGCCTCTTGGAGGTTTGCCCAAAACTCAACAGGAAGTCAGCCATTTTGAATTCAATGTGCGTTTTTTGCCCATTTTTGGCGTTTTATTGGCCGCGTACTTTAACGAGCTCCTCCTACAGATTTCATCAGATCGACTTGATATTTGGTCAGGACCATCTAAAGACCTTGAGGATGAACAGTTATTCAAATGGTGAGTTTTCACTGAACAACCTGACCGTGGCGTGGCGGCCATTTTGAGCCATTCGCCATGAAACAGGAAGTTGTTGTAACTCAACTGTACATAGTCCGATCCGCCCCATATTTCAGTCCTGATGAGGGTCCAGTCCTGAAGACAGGTACATGCAACAATACACTCATAGCCCCGCCCCAAGACGTTAGCCCCGCCCCCTTTCAAAACTCATGAACCGTTTGTCGTAGAGTCATGTGGGAGGAGTCATTGCAGCTTTAATATTATATATTATACTATATTATATTATAATATATTATGTAGTATTATATTATATGATATCATATAATATTATACTATATTATATTATATATTATTATACTATATTATATCATACTGTATTATGTTGTATTATATTACATTATGTATTATTATACTATATTATGTTGTATTATATTATATTATATTATATATTATTATATTATATTATATTATACTATGTTATGTTGTATTATATTACATTATGTATTATTATACTATATTATGTTGTATTATATTATATTATATTATATATTATTATATTATATTATACTATGTTATGTTGTATTATATTATATTATATATTATTATACTATATTATGTTGTATTATATTAAATTATATTATATATTATTATATTATATTATACTATGTTATGTTGTATTATATTATATTATATATTATACTATATTATGTTGTATTATATTATATTATATTATATATTATTATACTATATTATGTTGTATTATGTGATACTATATCATATTGATATATATATATATATATATTTATATACTGTATATATATATATATATATACAGTATATATATCTGTGCTGATGAGTGAACTCCTTGATGGAGCTGTAGGAGGCGTCTGAGCTCCATCTGTCTCTGCTGACCAACAACAAACTGCTGCTCCTGGTAACTGATGACTCATCAGCAGCTCTCTTTCTGATTGGCTGCTGACTGAACAGGAAGTGAAAGTAAAGAGTCGGGACTTTCCAGAGACGCTGGCTGTATTCGAAACCGCATACTATACTAGTAGTACGTACTGATTTGGCCAAAATGTAGTATGTAGCATGTAGTATGCAGTATGTAGTATGCGAACAAAAGCAAAATCTCCAGTATGCCAAAAATACCCGGATGACGTACTGATTTGGAAAAATTCTCCAGTATGCATCGGACCAGTCTATCTCGCCTACTGTATCCCACAATGCAAAGCGCCGGAACAGCACAGGCTACGGGTAAAAAACAGCAGCCAAAAGCTGCTCTTTTTTTACGTTTTTTGTAGCCGTTTCAACACTAAATTCACTTCTGAGAGTTTTTGAGGCGAGAAATCAACTGTGTAGATTATTAATATCGGCAGTTTTACGAAGTTAGATGGCGAATCGAACATTTGTTCCACCGTTGTCGGAGTTTAGAAGCTCCACAGAATACCGTGACAGCCAGCGAGCGCCTGCCCGGGTCGCTGCCAGCAAGCCGGGTAGTCACGCTCAGAGACCGCTATGAGCTGCTGGAGCTCACTCCGGTCTCGTAGGCGAGAGGCTTTTATTTCCTTGTTGACGGATAGTTTGTTTAAATATCACAACACAGATGTCCATTATAAATTAACAGGAACCTGTGTTTGTCTGCCTTTTTGGAGTTGAAAAGCTCCACAATCGCCCGCGGGCGTAGCTCGCTGGAGAGCCGGCCAGTGACGCTCACAGAGCGGCTGCAGAGCAGCAGAGTGGCGAGGGAAAGAGCAGCTTCTGACGGGGCGGAGAGATTCCTGCTGAGACAACATGACACTTTTTTAACATTTCTCTAAGATCTGGAGGAGATCAGTCCACTTTTTTTTTGCTGTAACTGAAAAAGCAGTTTGAGTAAAGTAAATGTTGTGGATGAATGTTTTATATTTCCCGTCTCTCCTCGTTGATGATCCTGTTTGTCGGACTTCTTTATGAGCTGTTAGAATAAATAGTTTAAACCTGCAGTATCTTATAAAGTAAACAAGCAGAACATAAACAACAAAATCAAAGTTGTATTTTTTGATAATATTGTAATAGTGGTACAAGTTGTTTTTTTTGTCCTGTGCTTTAAGAGCTGGTTTAAAGGCTTAAGCCTCGTCTAGCATACAAATACATCACTTTAACTGTCACATACTGCATACTACTCAGGAACGCAGTATGCAGTATGTACTGTATACAGTATGTACTGTATACTGCATACTGCGCTCCTCAGTAGTATGCAGTATGTGGTTTCAAATACAGCCCCCGAGTTCAGGAGTCTGAAGAAAAACCAGAGAAGAAGAACACTAAACACACACACACACACACACACACACACACACTCCTGATTAATGGTACTAACAGCGACTGTTCACATCAACACTGACTGATCTTACCTGTTCACATCAACACTGACTGATCTCACCTGTTCACATCAACACTGACTGATCTCACCTGTACACATCAACACTGACTGATCTCACCTGTACACATCAACACTGACTGATCTCACCTGTCTGCCCACTGACACACAGACAGGAAGTCAGCCACAGGAAGGGGCGGAGCCAGCTCACCCGACATTCTGTTTAATGTTGAATATGTTGATATAAGTTATTAAATCTTCATTTATTTCTCCTGAAGTCTGTTTCAGCTGTTATTTCACACCCCAGCTACCCGTTGGCATGGCAACATTATATCATATTATACTATGTTATTATATTATATATTATATTATATTATTATATTATACTATATTATTATATTATATTATTATATTATATTATTATATTATACTATATTATTATATTATATATTATATTATATTATTATATTATACTATATTATTATATTATATTATTATATTATATTATTATATTATACTATATTATTATATTATATTTTATATTATATTGTCCATCCATCCATCTTCAACCGCTTATCCGGGATCGGGTCGCGGGGGCAACAGCTCCAGCAGGGGACCCCAAACTTCCCTTTCCCGGGCCACATTAACCAGCTCTGACTGGGGGATCCCGAGGCGTTCCCAGGCCAGAGTAGAGATATAATCTCTCCACCTAGTCCTGGGTCTTCCCCGTGGTCTCCTCCCAGCTGGTCGTGCCTGGAACACCTCCCAAGGGAGGCGCCCAGGAGGCATCCGTGCTAGATGCCCGAACCACCTCAACTGGCTCCTTTCGACGCAAAGGAGCAAGGACTCTACTCCGAGTCCCTCACGGATGACTGAGCTTCTTACCCTATCTCTAAGGGAGACGCCAGCCACCCTCCTGAGGAAACCCATTTCGGCCGCTCGCACCCGCGACCTCGTTCTTTCGGTCATGACCCAACACTCATGACCATAGGTGAGAGTAGGAACGAAGATTGAACGGTAGATCGAGAGCTTTGCCTTCCGGCTCAGCTCTCTTTTCGTCACAACGGTGCGGTAAAGCGAATGCAATACCGCCCCTGCTGCTCCGATTCTCCGACCAATCTCACGTTCCATCGTCCCCTCACTCGCGAACAAGACCCCGAGATACTTAAACTCCTTCACTTGGGGTAAGGACTCATTCCCTACCCGGAGTAGGCAATCCATCGGTTTCCTGCTGAGAACCATGGCCTCAGATTTAGAGGTGCTGATTCTCATCCCGACTGCGTCACACTCGGCTGCGAACCGATCCAGTGAGTGCTGGAGGTCGCAGACCGATGATGCCAACAGGACCACATCATCTGCAAAAAGCAGCAATAAGATCCTCAGCACACCGATCCGCAAACCCTCCTCCACCCGACTACGCCTCGATATCCTGTCCATGAATATCACGAACAGGATTGGTGACAAAGCGCAGCCCTGGCGGAGGCCAACCCCCCACCGGAAACGAGTCCGACTTACTGCCGAGGATCCGAACACAGCTCTCGCTTTGGGCGTACAGGGATTGGATGGCCCTGAGAAGTGCTCCCCTCACCCCATACTCCCGCAGCACCCCCCACAGTATCTCCCGGGGGACCCGGTCATACGCCTTCTCCAAGTCCACAAAACACATGTAGACTGGATTGGCGTACTCCCAGGCCCCCTCCAGGATCCTTGTGAGAGTGAAGAGCTGGTCCGTTGTTCCACGGCCAGGACGGAATCCGCATTGTTCCTCTTCGATCTGAGGTTCGACTATCGGCCGAACCCTCCTTTCCAGCACCTTGGAGTAGACTTTACCAGGGAGGCTGAGCAGTGTGATACCCCTGTAATTGGCACACAGTCTCTGGTCCCCCTTTTTGAACAGGGGAACCACCACCCCGGTCTGCCACTCCTTAGGCACTGTCACCGACTTCCACGCGGCGTTGAAGAGACGTGTCATCCAAGACAGCCCCTCCACACCCAGAGCCTTCAGCATTTCTGGACGGATCTCATCAATGCTTGGGGCTTTGCCACTGTGGAGTTGTTTGACTACCTCAGTGACTTCCACCAGGGTAATTGATGATGGTCCCCCATCAGCTTCCAGCTCTGCCTCTACCATAGAGGGCGTATTGGTCGGATTCAGAAGTTCCTCAAAGTGCTCCTTCCACCGCCCGATTACCTCCTCAGTTGAGGTCAACAGTGTCCCATCCTTACTGTACACAGCTTGGATGGTTCCCCGTTTCCCCCTCCTGAGGTGCCGGATGGTTTTCCAGAAGCACTTTGGTGCCGACCGAAAGTCCTTCTCCATGGCTGCTCCGAACTCCTCCCACACCCGCTGCTTTGCCTCCGTCACGGCAGTGGCTGCTGCTCTTCGGGCCCGTCGGTACCCTGCAACTGCCTCCGGAGACCTCCGAGATAACATATCCCGGAAGGCCTCCTTCTTCAGTCGGACGGCTTCCCTGACCACCGGTGTCCACCACGGTGTTCGAGGGTTGCCGCCCCTTGAGGCACCTAAGACCTTAAAACCACAGCTCACCGCCGCAGCTTCAGCAATGGAAGCTTTGAACATCGTCCACTCGGGTTCAATGCCCCCAACCTCCACAGGGATGCCAGAAAAGCTCCGCCGGAGGTGTGAGTTGAAGATCTCTCGGACAGGGGCCTCCTCCAGACGTTCCCAGTTCACCCTCACTACGCGTTTGGGCTTACCAGGTCTGTCCAGAGTCTTCCCCCACCCTCTGACCCAACTCACCACCAGATGGTGATCAGTTGACAGCTCCGCCCCTCTCTTCACCCGAGTGTCCAAAACATGCGGCCTCAGATCAGATGATACGATTTGAAATCGATCATCGACCTTCGGCCTAGGGTGCTCTGGTACCACGTACACTTATGAGCATCCTTATGTTCGAACATGGTGTTTGTTATGGACAGTCCATGACTAGCACAGAAGTCCAACAACAAACGACCACTCGGGTTTAGATCAGGGAGGCCGTTCCTCCCAATCATGCCACTCCAGGTGTCTCCATCGTTGCCCACGTGCACGTTGAAGTCTCCCAGCAGAACTATGGAGTCCCCTACTGGAGCCCCATACAGGACTCCATTCAGGGTCTCCAAGAAGGCCGAATACTCCGAACTGCTGTTTGGTGCATACGCACAAACAACAGTCAGAGTTTTCCCCCCCATAACCCGAAGGCGTAGGGAGGCGACCCTCTCGTCCACCGGGGTAAACTCCAACGTAGCGGCACTCAGCCGGGGATTTGTGAGTATCCCCACACCCGCCCGGCGCCTCACACCATGGGCAACTCCAGAGAAGAATAGAGTCCAACCCCTATCCAAGAGTACGGTTCCAGAACCGAGGCTGTGCGTAGAGGTAAGCCCTACCAGATCCAACTGATAGCGCTCCACCTCCCGCACAAGCTCCGGCTCCTTCCCCCACAGAGAGGTGACGTTCCACGTCCCCAGAGCCAGCCTCTGCCGCCCGGGTCCAGTCCGTCGAGGTCCCTGGCCTTCACTGCCACCCGTGTCACAGCGCACCCGACCCAAGTGGTTCTTCCCGCAGGTGGTGAGCCCACAGGATGGAGAGGAGGGGGGTGCCACGTTGCTTCTTCGGGGTATCCCCGGCCGGGCTCCATGGCAAGCCCGGCCACCAGACGCTCGTTGACGGGCCCTCCGTCTGGGCCTGGCTCCAGACGTGGGCCCCGGGCTTCCTCCGGGCTGGGTAACTCTTCCTCTGCCTCGTTTCGTCATTGGGGTTTTTGTGAACCATTCTTAGTCCGGCCCTTCGCCTAAGACCAATTTGCCATGGGAGACCCTACCAGGAGCACGAGGCTCCAGACAACACAGCCCTCAGGGTCATAGGGACACACAAACCTCTCCACCACGTTAAGGTGATGGTTCCCGGAGAGGATATATTATATTGTATTATATATTATTATTATTATATTATACAATATTATATTATATATTATATTATTATATTATATTATATTGTATTATATTATATATTATTATACTATATTATGTTGTATTATGTGATACTATATCATATTGATATATATATATATATATATATACAGTATATTGAGTTGTGCTGATGTGTGAGTGAACTCCTTGATGGAGCTGTAGGAGGCGTCTGAGCTCCATCTGTCTCTGCTGACCAACAACAAACTGCTGCTCCTGGTAACTGATGACTCATCAGCAGCTCTCTTTCTGATTGGCTGCTGACTGAACAGGAAGTGAAAGTAAAGAGTCGGGACTTTCCAGAAACGCTGAGTTCAGGAGTCTGAAGAAAAACCAGAGAAGAAGAACACTAAACAACACACACACACACTCACACACACACACACTCTCACACACACACACACTCACACGCACGCACACGCACACACACGCACACACACACACACACACACACACACACACACACACACACACACACACACACACACACACTCACACACACTCACACACACACACACACACACTCACACACACACACACACACACACACACACACACACACACACACACACACACACACTCACACACACTCTCTCTCTCTCTCTCCTGATTGATGTAGTAACGTGACGTCTCTTCTAGTGTTAATAAAGTTTATAAAGTTCACTGCAGCAACACACTGGACCTCCTCTACTCAGCATGCACTGATGATAACATATATAATAATGATATTAATAATATATATAATAATAATAATAATGCTCCTGGTAGGGTCTCTCCAGACTAAGTGGTCCCAGTGGAGGGGCCAGACTAAGAGAGATCTAAAGACCCTGATGAAACGGACCAGACGGACTTGTGTGACCTCACCCAGACTAGAACAGACCGGGGCCCCTCCTGGAGCCAGACCTGGGAGGGGAGCGTCTGGTGGCCAGACTTTGGCCCACGGTGTCCTGCCGGGTCTTGGCCCATAGGGTCCTGCCGGGCTTTGGCCCAAGGGGTCCGGCTACATGGCCCCCCTGTGGGCCCACAACCTGCAGGGCTAGGCATCGGGGTCGGGTGCAGTGTGAGCCGGGCAGCAGGTAAAGGCGTCTCAGACTGGTTCTAGGTACGTAGAACGTCACCTCTCTGGTGGGGAAAGAACCGGAGCTGGTACGAGAGGTGGAGCGGAACCAACTAGATATAGTTGGGTTGGAGCCTCCAGCTGTTGTAGTGGTGACTTCATTAATGCTCCTCTGAGAGCCTCCAGCTGTTGTAGTGGTGACTTCATTAATGCTCCTCTGAGAGCCTCCAGCTGTTGTAGTGGTGACATCATTAATGCTCCTCTGTGAGCCTCCAGCTGTTGTAGTGGTGACATCATTAATGCTCCTCTGTGAGCCTCCAGCTGTTGTAGTGGTGACATCATTAATGCTCCTCTCAGAGCCTCCAGCTGTTGTAGTGGTGACTTCATTAATGCTCCTCTGTGAGCCTCCAGCTGTTGTAGTGGTGACATCATTAATGCTCCTCTCAGAGCCTCCAGCTGTTGTAGTGGTGACATCATTAATGCTCCTCTCAGAGCCTCCAGCTGTTGTAGTGATGACTTCATTAATGCTCCTCTCAGAGCCTCCAGCTGTTGTAGTGATGACATCATTAATGCTCCTCTGAGAGCCTCCAGCTGTTGTAGTGGTGACTTCATTAATGCTCCTCTGAGAGCCTCCAGCTGTTGTAGTGGTGACTTCATTAATGGTCCTCTGAGAGGCTCCAGCTGTTGTAGTGGTGACTTCATTAATGCTCCTCTGAGAGCCTCCAGCTGTTGTAGTGGTGACTTCATTAATGCTCCTCTCAGAGCATCCAGCTGTTGTAGTGGTGACATCATTAATGCTCCTCTCAGAGCCTCCAGCTGTTGTAGTGGTGACTTCATTAATGCTCCTCTGAGAGCCTCCAGCTGTTGTAGTGGTGACTTCATTAATGCTCCTCTCAGAGCCTCCAGCTGTTGTAGTGGTGACATCATTAATGCTCCTCTCAGAGCCTCCAGCTGTTGTAGTGGTGACTTCATTAATGCTCCTCTCAGAGCCTCCAGCTGTTGTAGTGGTGACTTCATTAATGCTCCTCTCAGAGCCTCCAGCTGTTGTAGTGGTGACTTCATTAATGCTCCTCTGAGAGCCTCCAGCTGTTGTAGTGGTGACATCATTAATGCTCCTCTCAGAGCCTCCAGCTGTTGTAGTGGTGACATCATTAATGCTCCTCTCAGAGCCTCCAGCTGTTGTAGTGGTGACTTCATTAATGCTCCTCTCAGAGCCTCCAGCTGTTGTAGTGGTGACATCATTAATGCTCCTCTGTGAGCCTCCAGCTGTTGTAGTGGTGACTTCATTAATGCTCCTCTCAGAGCCTCCAGCTGTTGTAGTGGTGACTTCATTAATGCTCCTCTCAGAGCCTCCAGCTGTTGTAGTGGTGACTTCATTAATGCTCCTCTGAGAGCCTCCAGCTGTTGTAGTGGTGACATCATTAATGCTCCTCTCAGAGCCTCCAGCTGTTGTAGTGGTGACATCATTAATGCTCCTCTCAGAGCCTCCAGCTGTTGTAGTGGTGACTTCATTAATGCTCCTCTCAGAGCCTCCAGCTGTTGTAGTGGTGACTTCATTAATGCTCCTCTGAGAGCCTCCAGCTGTTGTAGTGGTGACTTCATTAATGCTCCTCTCAGAGCATCCAGCTGTTGTAGTGGTGACATCATTAATGCTCCTCTCAGAGCCTCCAGCTGTTGTAGTGGTGACTTCATTAATGCTCCTCTCAGAGCCTCCAGCTGTTGTAGTGGTGACATCATTAATGCTCCTCTCAGAGCCTCCAGCTGTTGTAGTGGTGACTTCATTAATGCTCCTCTGAGAGCCTCCAGCTGTTGTAGTGGTGACTTCATTAATGCTCCTCTGAGAGCCTCCAGCTGTTGTAGTGGTGACATCATTAATGCTCCTCTCAGAGCCTCCAGCTGTTGTAGTGGTGACTTCATTAATGCTCCTCTCAGAGCCTCCAGCTGTTGTAGTGGTGACATCATTAATGCTCCTCTGAGAGCCTCCAGCTGTTGTAGTGGTGACATTAATGCTCCTCTGAGAGCCTCCAGCTGTTGTAGTGGTGACTTCATTAATGCTCCTCTGAGAGCCTCCAGCTGTTGTAGTGGTGACTTCATTAATGCTCCTCTGAGAGCCTCCAGCTGTTGTAGTGGTGACTTCATTAATGCTCCTCTGAGAGCCTCCAGCTGTTGTAGTGGTGACTTCATTAATGCTCCTCTCAGAGCCTCCAGCTGTTGTAGTGGTGACATCATTAATGCTCCTCTCAGAGCCTCCAGCTGTTGTAGTGATGACATCATTAATGCTCCTCTGAGAGCCTCCAGCTGTTGTAGTGGTGACTTCATTAATGCTCCTCTGAGAGCCTCCAGCTGTTGTAGTGGTGACTTCATTAATGGTCCTCTGAGAGGCTCCAGCTGTTGTAGTGGTGACTTCATTAATGCTCCTCTGAGAGCCTCCAGCTGTTGTAGTGGTGACTTCATTAATGCTCCTCTCAGAGCCTCCAGCTGTTGTAGTGGTGACATTAATGCTCCTCTGAGAGCCTCCAGCTGTTGTAGTGATGACATCATTAATGCTCCTCTGAGAGCCTCCAGCTGTTGTAGTGGTGACTTCATTAATGCTCCTCTGAGAGCCTCCAGCTGTTGTAGTGGTGACTTCATTAATGGTCCTCTGAGAGGCTCCAGCTGTTGTAGTGGTGACTTCATTAATGCTCCTCTGAGAGCCTCCAGCTGTTGTAGTGGTGACTTCATTAATGCTCCTCTCAGAGCCTCCAGCTGTTGTAGTGGTGACTTCATTAATGCTCCTCTGAGAGCCTCCAGCTGTTGTATTGGTGACTTCATTAATGCTCCTCTCAGAGCCTCCAGCTGTTGTATTGGTGACTTCATTAATGCTCCTCTGAGAGCCTCCAGCTGTTGTAGTGGTGACATTAATGCTCCTCTGAGAGCCTCCAGCTGTTCTAGTGGTGACATCATTAATGCTCCTCTCAGAGCATCCAGCTGTTGTAGTGGTGACTTCATTAATGCTCCTCTGAGAGCCTCCAGCTGTTGTAGTGGTGACTTCATTAATGCTCCTCTGAGAGCCTCCAGCTGTTGTAGTGGTGACTTCATTAATGCTCCTCTCAGAGCCTCCAGCTGTTGTAGTGGTGACATCATTAATGCTCCTCTCAGAGCCTCCAGCTGTTGTAGTGGTGACATCATTAATGCTCCTCTGAGAGCCTCCAGCTGTTGTAGTGGTGACATCATTAATGCTCCTCTCAGAGCCTCCAGCTGTTGTAGTGGTGACTTCATTAATGCTCCTCTGAGAGCCTCCAGCTGTTGTAGTGGTGACTTCATTAATGCTCCTCTCAGAGCCTCCAGCTGTTGTAGTGGTGACATCATTAATGCTCCTCTCAGAGCCTCCAGCTGTTGTAGTGGTGACATCATTAATGCTCCTCTGAGAGCCTCCAGCTGTTGTAGTGGTGACTTCATTAATGCTCCTCTGAGAGCCTCCAGCTGTTGTAGTGGTGACATTCATTAATGCTCCTCTCAGAGCATCCAGCTGTTGTAGTGGTGACATCATTAATGCTCCTCTCAGAGCCTCCAGCTGTTGTAGTGGTGACATTAATGCTCCTCTGAGAGCCTCCAGCTGTTGTAGTGGTGACTTCATTAATGCTCCTCTGAGAGCCTCCAGCTGTTGTAGTGGTGACATCATTAATGCTCCTCTCAGAGCCTCCAGCTGTTGTAGTGGTGACATCATTAATGCTCCTCTGAGAGCCTCCAGCTGTTGTAGTGGTGACATCATTAATGCTCCTCTGAGAGCCTCCAGCTGTTGTAGTGGTGAAATCATTAATGCTCCTCTCAGAGCCTCCAGCTGTTGTAGTGGTGACATCATTAATGCTCCTCTCAGAGCCTCCAGCTGTTGTAGTGGTGACATCATTAATGCTCCTCTCAGAGCCTCCAGCTGTTGTAGTGGTGACTTCATTAATGCTCCTCTCAGAGCCTCCAGCTGTTGTAGTGGTGACATCATTAATGCTCCTCTCAGAGCCTCCAGCTGTTGTAGTGGTGACTTCATTAATGCTCCTCTCAGAGCCTCCAGCTGTTGTAGTGGTGACATCATTAATGCTCCTCTCAGAGCCTCCAGCTGTTGTAGTGGTGACATCATTAATGCTCCTCTGAGAGCCTCCAGCTGTTGTAGTGGTGACTTCATTAATGCTCCTCTGAGAGCCTCCAGCTGTTGTAGTGGTGACTTCATTAATGCTCCTCTCAGAGCCTCCAGCTGTTGTAGTGGTGACATCATTAATGCTCCTCTGAGAGCCTCCAGCTGTTGTAGTGGTGACTTCATTAATGCTCCTCTGAGAGCCTCCAGCTGTTGTAGTGGTGACATCATTAATGCTCCTCTCAGAGCCTCCAGCTGTTGTAGTGGTGACATCATTAATGCTCCTCTGAGAGCCTCCAGCTGTTGTAGTGGTGACTTCATTAATGCTCCTCTGAGAGCCTCCAGCTGTTGTAGTGGTGACATCATTAATGCTCCTCTGAGAGCCTCCAGCTGTTGTAGTGGTGACTTCATTAATGCTCCTCTCAGAGCCTCCAGCTGTTGTAGTGGTGACTTCATTAATGCTCCTCTCAGAGCCTCCAGCTGTTGTAGTGGTGACTTCATTAATGCTCCTCTCAGAGCCTCCAGCTGTTGTAGTGGTGACATCATTAATGCTCCTCTCAGAGCCTCCAGCTGTTGTAGTGGTGACTTCATTAATGCTCCTCTCAGAGCCTCCAGCTGTTGTAGTGGTGACTTCATTAATGCTCCTCTCAGAGCCTCCAGCTGTTGTAGTGGTGACTTCATTAATGCTCCTCTCAGAGCCTCCAGCTGTTGTAGTGGTGACATCATTAATGCTCCTCTCAGAGCCTCCAGCTGTTGTAGTGGTGACATCATTAATGCTCCTCTGAGAGCCTCCAGCTGTTGTAGTGGTGACATCATTAATGCTCCTCTGTAGAGCCTCCAGCTGTTGTAGTGGTGACTTCATTAATGCTCCTCTGAGAGCCTCCAGCTGTTGTAGTGGTGACATCATTAATGCTCCTCTGTGAGCCTCCAGCTGTTGTAGTGGTGACATCATTAATGCTCCTCTCAGAGCCTCCAGCTGTTGTAGTGGTGACTTCATTAATGCTCCTCTGAGAGCCTCCAGCTGTTGTAGTGGTGACTTCATTAATGCTCCTCTGAGAGCCTCCAGCTGTTGTAGTGGTGACATCATTAATGCTCCTCTCAGAGCCTCCAGCTGTTGTAGTGGTGACTCATTAATGCTCCTCTGAGAGCCTCCAGCTGTTGTAGTGGTGACTTCATTAATGCTCCTCTGAGAGCCTCCAGCTGTTGTAGTGGTGACATCATTAATGCTCCTCTGAGAGCCTCCAGCTGTTGTAGTGGTGACTTCATTAATGCTCCTCTGTGAGCCTCCAGCTGTTGTAGTGGTGACATCATTAATGCTCCTCTGAGAGCCTCCAGCTGTTGTAGTGGTGACTTCATTAATGCTCCTCTCAGAGCCTCCAGCTGTTGTAGTGGTGACTTCATTAATGCTCCTCTCAGAGCCTCCAGCTGTTGTAGTGGTGACTTCATTAATGCTCCTCTCAGAGCCTCCAGCTGTTGTAGTGGTGACATCATTAATGCTCCTCTCAGAGCCTCCAGCTGTTGTAGTGGTGACTTCATTAATGCTCCTCTCAGAGCCTCCAGCTGTTGTAGTGGTGACATCATTAATGCTCCTCTCAGAGCCTCCAGCTGTTGTAGTGGTGACATCATTAATGCTCCTCTGAGAGCCTCCAGCTGTTGTAGTGGTGACATCATTAATGCTCCTCTGAGAGCCTCCAGCTGTTGTAGTGGTGACTTCATTAATGCTCCTCTCAGAGCCTCCAGCTGTTGTAGTGGTGACATCATTAATGCTCCTCTCAGAGCCTCCAGCTGTTGTAGTGGTGACATCATTAATGCTCCTCTGAGAGCCTCCAGCTGTTGTAGTGGTGACTTCATTAATGCTCCTCTGAGAGCCTCCAGCTGTTGTAGTGGTGACATCATTAATGCTCCTCTCAGAGCCTCCAGCTGTTGTAGTGATGACATCATTAATGCTCCTCTGAGAGCCTCCAGCTGTTGTAGTGGTGACTTCATTAATGCTCCTCTGAGAGCCTCCAGCTGTTGTAGTGGTGACTTCATTAATGCTCCTCTGAGAGCCTCCAGCTGTTGTAGTGGTGACATTCATTAATGCTCCTCTGAGAGCCTCCAGCTGTTGTAGTGGTGACATTCATTAATGCTCCTCTCAGAGCCTCCAGCTGTTGTAGTGGTGACATCATTAATGCTCCTCTGAGAGCCTCCAGCTGTTGTAGTGGTGACTTCATTAATGCTCCTCTCAGAGCCTCCAGCTGTTGTAGTGGTGACATCATTAATGCTCCTCTGAGAGCCTCCAGCTGTTGTAGTGGTGACATTCATTAATGCTCCTCTCAGAGCCTCCAGCTGTTGTAGTGGTGACATCATTAATGCTCCTCTGAGAGCCTCCAGCTGTTGTAGTGGTGACTTCATTAATGCTCCTCTGAGAGCCTCCAGCTGTTGTAGTGATGACATCATTAATGCTCCTCTGAGAGCCTCCAGCTGTTGTAGTGGTGACTTCATTAATGCTCCTCTGAGAGCCTCCAGCTGTTGTAGTGGTGACATCATTAATGCTCCTCTCAGAGCCTCCAGCTGTTGTAGTGGTGACTTCATTAATGCTCCTCTCAGAGCCTCCAGCTGTTGTAGTGGTGACTTCATTAATGCTCCTCTCAGAGCCTCCAGCTGTTGTAGTGGTGACTTCATTAATGCTCCTCTCAGAGCCTCCAGCTGTTGTAGTGGTGACATCATTAATGCTCCTCTGAGAGCCTCCAGCTGTTGTAGTGGTGACATCATTAATGCTCCTCTCAGAGCCTCCAGCTGTTGTAGTGGTGACATCATTAATGCTCCTCTGAGAGCCTCCAGCTGTTGTAGTGGTGACATCATTAATGCTCCTCTCAGAGCCTCCAGCTGTTGTAGTGGTGACATCATTAATGCTCCTCTCAGAGCCTCCAGCTGTTGTAGTGGTGACTTCATTAATGCTCCTCTCAGAGCCTCCAGCTGTTGTAGTGGTGACATCATTAATGCTCCTCTCAGAGCCTCCAGCTGTTGTAGTGGTGACTTCATTAATGCTCCTCTGAGAGCCTCCAGCTGTTGTAGTGGTGACATCATTAATGCTCCTCTGAGAGCCTCCAGCTGTTGTAGTGGTGACATCATTAATGCTCCTCTCAGAGCCTCCAGCTGTTGTAGTGGTGACATTCATTAATGCTCCTCTCAGAGCCTCCAGCTGTTGTAGTGGTGACATTCATTAATGCTCCTCTCAGAGCCTCCAGCTGTTGTAGTGGTGACATCATTAATGCTCCTCTCAGAGCCTCCAGCTGTTGTAGTGGTGACATCATTAATGCTCCTCTCAGAGCCTCCAGCTGTTGTAGTGGTGACATCATTAATGCTCCTCTCAGAGCCTCCAGCTGTTGTAGTGATGACATTCATTAATGCTCCTCTCAGAGCCTCCAGCTGTTGTAGTGGTGACATCATTAATGCTCCTCTCAGAGCCTCCAGCTGTTGTAGTGGTGACATCATTAATGCTCCTCTGAGAGCCTCCAGCTGTTGTAGTGGTGACATCATTAATGCTCCTCTGAGAGCCTCCAGCTGTTGTAGTGGTGACATCATTAATGCTCCTCTGAGAGCCTCCAGCTGTTGTAGTGGTGACATTCATTAATGCTCCTCTCAGAGCCTCCAGCTGTTGTAGTGGTGACATCATTAATGCTCCTCTCAGAGCCTCCAGCTGTTGTAGTGATGACATCATTAATGCTCCTCTGAGAGCCTCCAGCTGTTGTAGTGGTGACATTCATTAATGCTCCTCTGAGAGCCTCCAGCTGTTGTAGTGGTGACATCATTAATGCTCCTCTCAGAGCCTCCAGCTGTTGTAGTGATGACATCATTAATGCTCCTCTGAGAGCCTCCAGCTGTTGTAGTGGTGACTTCATTAATGCTCCTCTCAGAGCCTCCAGCTGTTGTAGTGGTGACATTCATTAATGCTCCTCTGAGAGCCTCCAGCTGTTGTAGTGGTGACATCATTAATGCTCCTCTGAGAGCCTCCAGCTGTTGTAGTGGTGACATCATTAATGCTCCTCTCAGAGCCTCCAGCTGTTGTAGTGGTGACATCATTAATGCTCCTCTCAGAGCCTCCAGCTGTTGTAGTGGTGACATCATTAATGCTCCTCTCAGAGCCTCCAGCTGTTGTAGTGGTGACATCATTAATGCTCCTCTGAGAGCCTCCAGCTGTTGTAGTGGTGACATCATTAATGCTCCTCTGAGAGCCTCCAGCTGTTGTAGTGGTGACATCATTAATGCTCCTCTCAGAGCCTCCAGCTGTTGTAGTGGTGACATCATTAATGCTCCTCTCAGAGCCTCCAGCTGTTGTAGTGGTGACATTCATTAATGCTCCTCTCAGAGCCTCCAGCTGTTGTAGTGGTGACATCATTAATGCTCCTCTCAGAGCCTCCAGCTGTTGTAGTGGTGACATCATTAATGCTCCTCTCAGAGCCTCCAGCTGTTGTAGTGGTGACATCATTAATGCTCCTCTCAGAGCCTCCAGCTGTTGTAGTGGTGACATCATTAATGCTCCTCTGAGAGCCTCCAGCTGTTGTAGTGGTGACTTCATTAATGCTCCTCTGAGAGCCTCCAGCTGTTGTAGTGGTGACATCATTAATGCTCCTCTGAGAGCCTCCAGCTGTTGTAGTGGTGACTTCATTAATGCTCCTCTCAGAGCCTCCAGCTGTTGTAGTGGTGACTTCATTAATGCTCCTCTCAGAGCCTCCAGCTGTTGTAGTGGTGACATCATTAATGCTCCTCTCAGAGCCTCCAGCTGTTGTAGTGGTGACTTCATTAATGCTCCTCTCAGAGCCTCCAGCTGTTGTAGTGGTGACTTCATTAATGCTCCTCTCAGAGCCTCCAGCTGTTGTAGTGATGACATCATTAATGCTCCTCTCAGAGCCTCCAGCTGTTGTAGTGGTGACATCATTAATGATCATCTCAGAGCCTCCAGCTGTTGTAGTGATGACATCATTAATGCTCCTCTGAGAGCCTCCAGCTGTTGTAGTGGTGACATCATTAATGCTCCTCTGTAGAGCCTCCAGCTGTTGTAGTGGTGACATTCATTAATGCTCCTCTGAGAGCCTCCAGCTGTTGTAGTGGTGACATCATTAATGCTCCTCTGTGAGCCTCCAGCTGTTGTAGTGGTGACATTCATTAATGCTCCTCTCAGAGCCTCCAGCTGTTGTAGTGGTGACATTCATTAATGCTCCTCTGAGAGCCTCCAGCTGTTGTAGTGGTGACTTCATTAATGCTCCTCTGAGAGCCTCCAGCTGTTGTAGTGGTGACATCATTAATGCTCCTCTCAGAGCCTCCAGCTGTTGTAGTGGTGACTCATTAATGCTCCTCTGAGAGCCTCCAGCTGTTGTAGTGGTGACTTCATTAATGCTCCTCTGAGAGCCTCCAGCTGTTGTAGTGGTGACATCATTAATGCTCCTCTGAGAGCCTCCAGCTGTTGTAGTGGTGACTTCATTAATGCTCCTCTGAGAGCCTCCAGCTGTTGTAGTGGTGACATCATTAATGCTCCTCTGAGAGCCTCCAGCTGTTGTAGTGGTGACATTCATTAATGCTCCTCTCAGAGCCTCCAGCTGTTGTAGTGGTGACATCATTAATGCTCCTCTCAGAGCCTCCAGCTGTTGTAGTGGTGACATTCATTAATGCTCCTCTCAGAGCCTCCAGCTGTTGTAGTGGTGACATCATTAATGCTCCTCTCAGAGCCTCCAGCTGTTGTAGTGGTGACATTCATTAATGCTCCTCTGAGAGCCTCCAGCTGTTGTAGTGGTGACATCATTAATGCTCCTCTCAGAGCCTCCAGCTGTTGTAGTGGTGACATCATTAATGCTCCTCTGAGAGCCTCCAGCTGTTGTAGTGGTGACATCATTAATGCTCCTCTGAGAGCCTCCAGCTGTTGTAGTGGTGACTTCATTAATGCTCCTCTCAGAGCCTCCAGCTGTTGTAGTGGTGACATCATTAATGCTCCTCTCAGAGCCTCCAGCTGTTGTAGTGGTGACATCATTAATGCTCCTCTGAGAGCCTCCAGCTGTTGTAGTGGTGACATCATTAATGCTCCTCTGAGAGCCTCCAGCTGTTGTAGTGGTGACTTCATTAATGCTCCTCTCAGAGCCTCCAGCTGTTGTAGTGATGACATCATTAATGCTCCTCTGAGAGCCTCCAGCTGTTGTAGTGGTGACTTCATTAATGCTCCTCTGAGAGCCTCCAGCTGTTGTAGTGGTGACTTCATTAATGCTCCTCTGAGAGGCCTCCAGCTGTTGTAGTGGTGACTTCATTAATGCTCCTCTGAGAGCCTCCAGCTGTTGTAGTGGTGACTTCATTAATGCTCCTCTCAGAGCCTCCAGCTGTTGTAGTGATGACTCATTAATGCTCCTCTGAGAGCCTCCAGCTGTTGTAGTGGTGACTTCATTAATGCTCCTCTCAGAGCCTCCAGCTGTTGTAGTGGTGACATCATTAATGCTCCTCTGAGAGCCTCCAGCTGTTGTAGTGGTGACTTCATTAATGCTCCTCTCAGAGCCTCCAGCTGTTGTAGTGGTGACATCATTAATGCTCCTCTGAGAGCCTCCAGCTGTTGTAGTGGTGACTTCATTAATGCTCCTCTGAGAGCCTCCAGCTGTTGTAGTGATGACATCATTAATGCTCCTCTGAGAGCCTCCAGCTGTTGTAGTGGTGACATTCATTAATGCTCCTCTGAGAGCCTCCAGCTGTTGTAGTGGTGACTTCATTAATGCTCCTCTCAGAGCCTCCAGCTGTTGTAGTGGTGACTTCATTAATGCTCCTCTCAGAGCCTCCAGCTGTTGTAGTGGTGACTTCATTAATGCTCCTCTCAGAGCCTCCAGCTGTTGTAGTGGTGACATTCATTAATGCTCCTCTCAGAGCCTCCAGCTGTTGTAGTGGTGACATCATTAATGCTCCTCTGAGAGCCTCCAGCTGTTGTAGTGGTGACATTCATTAATGCTCCTCTCAGAGCCTCCAGCTGTTGTAGTGGTGACTTCATTAATGCTCCTCTGAGAGCCTCCAGCTGTTGTAGTGGTGACTTCATTAATGCTCCTCTCAGAGCCTCCAGCTGTTGTAGTGGTGACATCATTAATGCTCCTCTCAGAGCCTCCAGCTGTTGTAGTGGTGACTTCATTAATGCTCCTCTCAGAGCCTCCAGCTGTTGTAGTGGTGACATCATTAATGCTCCTCTCAGAGCCTCCAGCTGTTGTAGTGGTGACTTCATTAATGCTCCTCTGAGAGCCTCCAGCTGTTGTAGTGGTGACATCATTAATGCTCCTCTGAGAGCCTCCAGCTGTTGTAGTGGTGACATCATTAATGCTCCTCTCAGAGCCTCCAGCTGTTGTAGTGGTGACTTCATTAATGCTCCTCTCAGAGCCTCCAGCTGTTGTAGTGGTGACTTCATTAATGCTCCTCTCAGAGCCTCCAGCTGTTGTAGTGGTGACTTCATTAATGCTCCTCTCAGAGCCTCCAGCTGTTGTAGTGGTGACTTCATTAATGCTCCTCTCAGAGCCTCCAGCTGTTGTAGTGGTGACATCATTAATGCTCCTCTCAGAGCCTCCAGCTGTTGTAGTGGTGACATTCATTAATGCTCCTCTCAGAGCCTCCAGCTGTTGTAGTGGTGACATCATTAATGCTCCTCTCAGAGCCTCCAGCTGTTGTAGTGGTGACATCATTAATGCTCCTCTGAGAGCCTCCAGCTGTTGTAGTGGTGACATCATTAATGCTCCTCTGAGAGCCTCCAGCTGTTGTAGTGGTGACATCATTAATGCTCCTCTGAGAGCCTCCAGCTGTTGTAGTGGTGACATTCATTAATGCTCCTCTCAGAGCCTCCAGCTGTTGTAGTGGTGACATCATTAATGCTCCTCTCTAGAGCCTCCAGCTGTTGTAGTGGTGACATCATTAATGCTCCTCTGAGAGCCTCCAGCTGTTGTAGTGGTGACATCATTAATGCTCCTCTGAGAGCCTCCAGCTGTTGTAGTGGTGACATCATTAATGCTCCTCTCAGAGCCTCCAGCTGTTGTAGTGATGACATCATTAATGCTCCTCTGAGAGCCTCCAGCTGTTGTAGTGGTGACATTCATTAATGCTCCTCTGAGAGCCTCCAGCTGTTGTAGTGGTGACTTCATTAATGCTCCTCTGAGAGCCTCCAGCTGTTGTAGTGGTGACATCATTAATGCTCCTCTGAGAGCCTCCAGCTGTTGTAGTGGTGACATTCATTAATGCTCCTCTCAGAGCCTCCAGCTGTTGTAGTGGTGACATCATTAATGCTCCTCTCAGAGCCTCCAGCTGTTGTAGTGGTGACATCATTAATGCTCCTCTCAGAGCCTCCAGCTGTTGTAGTGATGACATCATTAATGCTCCTCTGAGAGCCTCCAGCTGTTGTAGTGGTGACATTCATTAATGCTCCTCTGAGAGCCTCCAGCTGTTGTAGTGGTGACATCATTAATGCTCCTCTCAGAGCCTCCAGCTGTTGTAGTGGTGACATCATTAATGCTCCTCTCAGAGCCTCCAGCTGTTGTAGTGGTGACTTCATTAATGCTCCTCTCAGAGCCTCCAGCTGTTGTAGTGGTGACATCATTAATGCTCCTCTGAGAGCCTCCAGCTGTTGTAGTGATGACATCATTAATGCTCCTCTGAGAGCCTCCAGCTGTTGTAGTGGTGACATTCATTAATGCTCCTCTGAGAGCCTCCAGCTGTTGTAGTGGTGACATCATTAATGCTCCTCTGAGAGCCTCCAGCTGTTGTAGTGGTGACATCATTAATGCTCCTCTCAGAGCCTCCAGCTGTTGTAGTGGTGACATCATTAATGCTCCTCTGTGAGCCTCCAGCTGTTGTAGTGGTGACATCATTAATGCTCCTCTGAGAGCCTCCAGCTGTTGTAGTGGTGACTTCATTAATGCTCCTCTCAGAGCCTCCAGCTGTTGTAGTGGTGACTTCATTAATGCTCCTCTCAGAGCCTCCAGCTGTTGTAGTGGTGACATCATTAATGCTCCTCTGAGAGCCTCCAGCTGTTGTAGTGATGACATCATTAATGCTCCTCTGAGAGCCTCCAGCTGTTGTAGTGGTGACTTCATTAATGCTCCTCTGAGAGCCTCCAGCTGTTGTAGTGGTGACTTCATTAATGCTCCTCTGAGAGCCTCCAGCTGTTGTAGTGGTGACTTCATTAATGCTCCTCTCAGAGCCTCCAGCTGTTGTAGTGGTGACATCATTAATGCTCCTCTGAGAGCCTCCAGCTGTTGTAGTGGTGACATCATTAATGCTCCTCTCAGAGCCTCCAGCTGTTGTAGTGGTGACTTCATTAATGCTCCTCTGAGAGCCTCCAGCTGTTGTAGTGGTGACTTCATTAATGCTCCTCTGAGAGCCTCCAGCTGTTGTAGTGGTGACATCATTAATGCTCCTCTGAGAGCCTCCAGCTGTTGTAGTGGTGACATCATTAATGCTCCTCTGAGAGCCTCCAGCTGTTGTAGTGGTGACATCATTAATGCTCCTCTGAGAGCCTCCAGCTGTTGTAGTGGTGACATCATTAATGCTCCTCTGAGAGCCTCCAGCTGTTGTAGTGGTGACTTCATTAATGCTCCTCTGAGAGCCTCCAGCTGTTGTAGTGGTGACTTCATTAATGCTCCTCTCAGAGCCTCCAGCTGTTGTAGTGGTGACATCATTAATGCTCCTCTCAGAGCCTCCAGCTGTTGTAGTGGTGACATCATTAATGCTCCTCTGAGAGCCTCCAGCTGTTGTAGTGGTGACTTCATTAATGCTCCTCTGAGAGCCTCCAGCTGTTGTAGTGGTGACATCATTAATGCTCCTCTCAGAGCCTCCAGCTGTTGTAGTGGTGACATCATTAATGCTCCTCTGAGAGCCTCCAGCTGTTGTAGTGGTGACTTCATTAATGCTCCTCTGAGAGCCTCCAGCTGTTGTAGTGGTGACATTAATGCTCCTCTGAGAGCCTCCAGCTGTTGTAGTGGTGACTTCATTAATGCTCCTCTCAGAGCCTCCAGCTGTTGTAGTGGTGACTTCATTAATGCTCCTCTCAGAGCCTCCAGCTGTTGTAGTGGTGACATCATTAATGCTCCTCTCAGAGCCTCCAGCTGTTGTAGTGGTGACATTAATGCTCCTCTGAGAGCCTCCAGCTGTTGTAGTGGTGACTTCATTAATGCTCCTCTGAGAGCCTCCAGCTGTTGTAGTGGTGACTTCATTAATGCTCCTCTCAGAGCCTCCAGCTGTTGTAGTGGTGACATCATTAATGCTCCTCTGAGAGCCTCCAGCTGTTGTAGTGGTGACTTCATTAATGCTCCTCTGAGAGCCTCCAGCTGTTGTAGTGGTGACATCATTAATGCTCCTCTCAGAGCCTCCAGCTGTTGTAGTGGTGACATCATTAATGCTCCTCTGAGAGCCTCCAGCTGTTGTAGTGGTGACTTCATTAATGCTCCTCTGAGAGCCTCCAGCTGTTGTAGTGGTGACATCATTAATGCTCCTCTGAGAGCCTCCAGCTGTTGTAGTGGTGACTTCATTAATGCTCCTCTCAGAGCCTCCAGCTGTTGTAGTGGTGACATTCATTAATGCTCCTCTCAGAGCATCCAGCTGTTGTAGTGGTGACTTCATTAATGCTCCTCTCAGAGCCTCCAGCTGTTGTAGTGGTGACATCATTAATGCTCCTCTCAGAGCCTCCAGCTGTTGTAGTGGTGACTTCATTAATGCTCCTCTCAGAGCCTCCAGCTGTTGTAGTGGTGACTTCATTAATGCTCCTCTCAGAGCCTCCAGCTGTTGTAGTGGTGACTTCATTAATGCTCCTCTCAGAGCATCCAGCTGTTGTAGTGGTGACATCATTAATGCTCCTCTCAGAGCCTCCAGCTGTTGTAGTGGTGACATCATTAATGCTCCTCTGAGAGCCTCCAGCTGTTGTAGTGGTGACATCATTAATGCTCCTCTGTGAGCCTCCAGCTGTTGTAGTGGTGACTTCATTAATGCTCCTCTGAGAGCCTCCAGCTGTTGTAGTGGTGACATCATTAATGCTCCTCTGTGAGCCTCCAGCTGTTGTAGTGGTGACTTCATTAATGCTCCTCTCAGAGCCTCCAGCTGTTGTAGTGGTGACTTCATTAATGCTCCTCTGAGAGCCTCCAGCTGTTGTAGTGGTGACTTCATTAATGCTCCTCTGAGAGCCTCCAGCTGTTGTAGTGGTGACATCATTAATGCTCCTCTCAGAGCCTCCAGCTGTTGTAGTGGTGACATCATTAATGCTCCTCTGAGAGCCTCCAGCTGTTGTAGTGGTGACTTCATTAATGCTCCTCTGAGAGCCTCCAGCTGTTGTAGTGGTGACATCATTAATGCTCCTCTGAGAGCCTCCAGCTGTTGTAGTGGTGACTTCATTAATGCTCCTCTGAGAGCCTCCAGCTGTTGTAGTGGTGACATCATTAATGCTCCTCTGAGAGCCTCCAGCTGTTGTAGTGGTGACTTCATTAATGCTCCTCTCAGAGCCTCCAGCTGTTGTAGTGGTGACATCATTAATGCTCCTCTCAGAGCCTCCAGCTGTTGTAGTGGTGACATCATTAATGCTCCTCTGAGAGCCTCCAGCTGTTGTAGTGGTGACTTCATTAATGCTCCTCTGAGAGCCTCCAGTTGTTGTAGTGGTGACTTCATTAATGCTCCTCTCAGAGCCTCCAGCTGTTGTAGTGATGACATCATTAATGCTCCTCTGAGAGCCTCCAGCTGTTGTAGTGGTGACTTCATTAATGCTCCTCTGAGAGCCTCCAGCTGTTGTAGTGGTGACTTCATTAATGGTCCTCTGAGAGGCTCCAGCTGTTGTAGTGGTGACTTCATTAATGCTCCTCTGAGAGCCTCCAGCTGTTGTAGTGGTGACTTCATTAATGCTCCTCTGAGAGCCTCCAGCTGTTGTAGTGGTGACATTAATGCTCCTCTGAGAGCCTCCAGCTGTTGTAGTGGTGACTTCATTAATGCTCCTCTCAGAGCCTCCAGCTGTTGTAGTGGTGACATTAAAGCTCCTCTGAGAGCCTCCAGCTGTTGTAGTGGTGACTTCATTAATGCTCCTCTCAGAGCCTCCAGCTGTTGTAGTGGTGACATTAATGCTCCTCTGAGAGCCTCCAGCTGTTGTAGTGGTGACTTCATTAATGCTCCTCTGAGAGCCTCCAGCTGTTGTAGTGATGACATCATTAATGGTCCTCTGAGAGGCTCCAGCTGTTGTAGTGGTGACTTCATTAATGCTCCTCTGAGAGCCTCCAGCTGTTGTAGTGGTGACTTCATTAATGCTCCTCTCAGAGCCTCCAGCTGTTGTAGTGGTGACTTCATTAATGCTCCTCTCAGAGCCTCCAGCTGTTGTAGTGGTGACTTCATTAATGCTCCTCTCAGAGCCTCCAGCTGTTGTAGTGGTGAATTCATTAATGCTCCTCTCAGAGCCTCCAGCTGTTGTAGTGGTGACATCATTAATGCTCCTCTGAGAGCCTCCAGCTGTTGTAGTGGTGACTTCATTAATGCTCCTCTCAGAGCATCCAGCTGTTGTAGTGGTGACTTCATTAATGCTCCTCTGAGAGCCTCCAGCTGTTGTAGTGGTGACTTCATTAATGCTCCTCTCAGAGCATCCAGCTGTTGTAGTGGTGACATCATTAATGCTCCTCTCAGAGCCTCCAGCTGTTGTAGTGGTGACTTCATTAATGCTCCTCTCAGAGCCTCCAGCTGTTGTAGTGGTGACATCATTAATGCTCCTCTCAGAGCCTCCAGCTGTTGTAGTGGTGACTTCATTAATGCTCCTCTGAGAGCCTCCAGCTGTTGTAGTGGTGACATCATTAATGCTCCTCTGAGAGCCTCCAGCTGTTGTAGTGGTGACATCATTAATGCTCCTCTCAGAGCCTCCAGCTGTTGTAGTGGTGACTTCATTAATGCTCCTCTCAGAGCATCCAGCTGTTGTAGTGGTGACTTCATTAATGCTCCTCTCAGAGCATCCAGCTGTTGTAGTGGTGACTTCATTAATGCTCCTCTCAGAGCCTCCAGCTGTTGTAGTGGTGACTTCATTAATGCTCCTCTCAGAGCATCCAGCTGTTGTAGTGGTGACATCATTAATGCTCCTCTCAGAGCCTCCAGCTGTTGTAGTGGTGACTTCATTAATGCTCCTCTCAGAGCATCCAGCTGTTGTAGTGGTGACATCATTAATGCTCCTCTCAGAGCCTCCAGCTGTTGTAGTGGTGACATCATTAATGCTCCTCTGAGAGCCTCCAGCTGTTGTAGTGGTGACATCATTAATGCTCCTCTGAGAGCCTCCAGCTGTTGTAGTGGTGACATCATTAATGCTCCTCTGAGAGCCTCCAGCTGTTGTAGTGGTGACTTCATTAATGCTCCTCTCAGAGCCTCCAGCTGTTGTAGTGGTGACATCATTAATGCTCCTCTCTGAGCCTCCAGCTGTTGTAGTGGTGACATCATTAATGCTCCTCTGAGAGCCTCCAGCTGTTGTAGTGGTGACTTCATTAATGCTCCTCTGAGAGCCTCCAGCTGTTGTAGTGGTGACATCATTAATGCTCCTCTCAGAGCCTCCAGCTGTTGTAGTGATGACATCATTAATGCTCCTCTGAGAGCCTCCAGCTGTTGTAGTGGTGACTTCATTAATGCTCCTCTGAGAGCCTCCAGCTGTTGTAGTGGTGACTTCATTAATGCTCCTCTGAGAGCCTCCAGCTGTTGTAGTGGTGACTTCATTAATGCTCCTCTCAGAGCCTCCAGCTGTTGTAGTGGTGACATCATTAATGCTCCTCTCAGAGCCTCCAGCTGTTGTAGTGGTGACATCATTAATGCTCCTCTCAGAGCCTCCAGCTGTTGTAGTGATGACATCATTAATGCTCCTCTGAGAGCCTCCAGCTGTTGTAGTGGTGACTTCATTAATGCTCCTCTGAGAGCCTCCAGCTGTTGTAGTGGTGACATCATTAATGCTCCTCTCAGAGCCTCCAGCTGTTGTAGTGGTGACTTCATTAATGCTCCTCTCAGAGCCTCCAGCTGTTGTAGTGGTGACATCATTAATGCTCCTTTCAGAGCCTCCAGCTGTTGTAGTGGTGACTTCATTAATGCTCCTCTCAGAGCATCCAGCTGTTGTAGTGGTGACATCATTAATGCTCCTCTGAGAGCCTCCAGCTGTTGTAGTGATGACATCATTAATGCTCCTCTGAGAGCCTCCAGCTGTTGTAGTGGTGACTTCATTAATGCTCCTCTGAGAGCCTCCAGCTGTTGTAGTGGTGACATCATTAATGCTCCTCTGAGAGCCTCCAGCTGTTGTAGTGGTGACATCATTAATGCTCCTCTCAGAGCATCCAGCTGTTGTAGTGGTGACATCATTAATGCTCCTCTGTGAGCCTCCAGCTGTTGTAGTGGTGACATCATTAATGCTCCTCTGAGAGCCTCCAGCTGTTGTAGTGGTGACTTCATTAATGCTCCTCTCAGAGCATCCAGCTGTTGTAGTGGTGACTTCATTAATGCTCCTCTCAGAGCCTCCAGCTGTTGTAGTGGTGACATCATTAATGCTCCTCTGAGAGCCTCCAGCTGTTGTAGTGATGACATCATTAATGCTCCTCTGAGAGCCTCCAGCTGTTGTAGTGGTGACTTCATTAATGCTCCTCTGAGAGCCTCCAGCTGTTGTAGTGGTGACTTCATTAATGCTCCTCTGAGAGCCTCCAGCTGTTGTAGTGGTGACTTCATTAATGCTCCTCTCAGAGCCTCCAGCTGTTGTAGTGGTGACTTCATTAATGCTCCTCTCAGAGCCTCCAGCTGTTGTAGTGGTGACATCATTAATGCTCCTCTCAGAGCCTCCAGCTGTTGTAGTGGTGACTTCATTAATGCTCCTCTCAGAGCCTCCAGCTGTTGTAGTGGTGACATCATTAATGCTCCTCTCAGAGCCTCTAGCTGTTGTAGTGGTGACATCATTAATGCTCCTCTCAGAGCCTCCAGCTGTTGTAGTGGTGACTTCATTAATGCTCCTCTCAGAGCCTCCAGCTGTTGTAGTGGTGACATCATTAATGCTCCTCTTAGAGCCTCCAGCTGTTGTAGTGGTGACTTCATTAATGCTCCTCTCAGAGCCTCCAGCTGTTGTAGTGGTGACTTCATTAATGCTCCTCTGAGAGCCTCCAGCTGTTGTAGTGGTGACTTCATTAATGCTCCTCTCAGAGCCTCCAGCTGTTGTAGTGGTGACTTCATTAATGCTCCTCTGAGAGCCTCCAGCTGTTGTAGTGGTGACTTCATTAATGCTCCTCTCAGAGCCTCCAGCTGTTGTAGTGGTGACTTTATTAATAGAGGTGTTCTATGGATGTTAGTCTGGAGTCTCCGTGTCTGGATGAGACGTATTACAGATGTTCTTCATCCTGTCTAGTTGTGTAACCGGTGGAGGTGGACTAGTGTTACCGGTTTATTAATGCAGAACATTGAACAGGTTTCCTGTTCTGCATCTGATGGTTCCCATTCACCGTCTATGTACGCAGCCGTGCAGCAATGCATTTTGGTAGCGTGGCGGCGTGATTCTAGAGACGGACCTTCACGTCGCCCGCTCCTCATTTGCATAAAGTTGAGGTCTGGGCTACTTCCTCTCCGCCTCTGGAGACTCTCTAGAAATGTTTAAACTAACGTTGATGATCTCAATAAAGACAGATTCATCAACATGGATTAATCTACATTAAATGTTTTCAGTGAACTAAGAAGAAGAAAGATTCCCAACGAGACGCCGTGTTGGTTCTGGTTTAAAGCTGAGAGCAGCAGCCCGCGAGGGGAAGAGTTCGTCCAATCAGGTGTCTAGAGACAGCCCGTGAAGCGTCCGATGACGGGAAGCGAGGAGATCCCTCTCGTTAATAACATCACACCGTGTTCTAACTGGACGTGACGTGAGCGAGCGGCAGCGACAGAACCAGCTTGATTACAGTGTTTTCTATTGGAGTGTTCTAACTGGATGCAACGCCACGTGGCGCGGCGCCACGCCACGTTTTGAGCTGAGCTTTTGTCAGACGCCCTGATACTATTGTTGCTCTGTCGCTCGCATTGACACTAGAGATGCTCATTTAGAAAAATGTTCTGAACCAATAACCGACCCTCGTTAACCGATTATTAACCGTTAACCCACAAGATTAGGGCCTCGCATGCAGCGGTGTACCGGCTGCAGAGTATGAAGACAACAGACAGCTGAGTCTCCAGTTCACCATCAGGAGAGCTATGATGCTGCGTTCACTGTCTCAAGTTCACGGTCCGGGAGCGTTAACTTAGCAGCTACGATGCTGCGTTCACTGTCTCCAGTTCACCGTCCGGGAGCGTTAACTTAGCAGCTACGATGCTGCGTGTAGTGTCGCGGACATGCAGCCACTTTCCCAGTAAAAGTCTCCACTGCACATTTAGTTTAGTTCAGCAGGTTGTCAGCTGTGTGTCTGCCCAGATTAACGACAGCGATTGTCCAACAGACAGTGTGAGTGTTTGTGCTACGTTAGCAGCTCTAGCGTTGCCGGAGGCTTCGTGCTCGCTGTAGTCACACACAGACGCTCCGTCAGCGCGGCGTCACTTCAGAGAGTTTCCAACAGACCGTGTGTGTTGTTGGTGGCGTTGTAGCTGTGAACGTAGCTGTAGCAGACAGTGTGTGTTGTTGGTGGTGTTGTAGCTGTGAACGTAGCTGTAGCAGACTGTGTGTGTGTTGTTGGTGGTGTTGTAGCTGTGAACGTAGCTGTAGCAGACCGTGTGTGTTGTTGGTGGTGTTGTAGCTGTGAACGTAGCTGTAGCAGACCGTGTGTGTTGTTGGTGGTGTTGTAGCTGTGAACGTAGCTGTAGCAGACCGTGTGTGTGTTGTTGGTGGTGTTGTAGCTGTGAACGTAGCTGTAGCAGACCGTGTGTGTGTTGTTGGTGGTGTTGTAGCTGTGAACGTCGGTGTAGCAGACAGTGTGTGTGTTGTTGGTGGTGTTGTAGCTGTGAACGTAGCTGTAGCAGACCGTGTGTGTTGGTGGCGTTGTAGCTGTGAACGTAGCTGTAGCAGACAGTGTGTGTGTTGGTGGTGTTGTAGCTGTGAACGTAGCTGTAGCAGACCGTGTGTGTGTTGGTGGTGTTGTAGCTGTGAACATCGGTGTAGCAGACAGTGTGTGTGTTGTTGGTGGCGTTGTAGCTGTGAACGTAGCTGTAGCAGACAGTGTGTGTGTTGGTGGTGTTGTAGCTGTGAACGTAGCTGTAGCAGACAGTGTGTGTGTTGTTAGTGGCGTTGTAGCTGTGAACGTAGCTGTAGCAGACCATGTGTGTGTGTTGGTGGTGTTGTAACTGTGAACGTAGCTGTAGCAGACAGTGTGTGTGTTGTTGGTGGCGTTGTAGCTGTGAACGTAGCTGTAGCAGACCGTGTGTGTGTTGGTGGTGTTGTTGTAGCTGTGAACGTAGCTGTAGCAGACTGTGTGTGTGTTGGTGGTGTTGTTGTAGCTGTGAACGTAGCTGTAGCAGACAGCGTGTGTGTTGGTGGTGTTGTAGCTGTGAACGTAGCTGTAGCAGACAGTGTGTGTGTTGGTGGTGTTGTAGCTGTGAACGTAGCTGTAGCAGACAGCGTGTGTGTTGGTGGTGTTGTAGCTGTGAACGTAGCTGTAGCAGACAGTGTGTGTGTTGGTGGTGTTGTAGCTGTGAACGTAGCTGTAGCAGACTGTGTGTGTGTTGTTGGTGGTGTTGTAGCTGTGAACGTAGCTGTAGCAGACAGCGTGTGTGTTGGTGGTGTTGTAGCTGTGAACGTAGCTGTAGCAGACCGTGTGTGTTGTTGGTGGTGTTGTAGCTGTGAACGTAGCTGTAGCAGACCGTGTGTGTTGTTGGTGGTGTTGTAGCTGTGAACGTAGCTGTAGCAGACAGTGTGTGTGTTGGTGGTGTTGTAGCTGTGAACGTAGCTGTAGCAGACAGCGTGTGGGTGGTGTTGTAGCTGTGAACGTAGCTGTAGCAGACAGTGTGTGTGTTGGTGGTGTTGTAGCTGTGAACGTAGCTGTAGCAGACTGTGTGTGTGTTGTTGGTGGTGTTGTAGCTGTGAACGTAGCTGTAACAGACAGTGTGTGTGTTGTTGGTGATGTTGTAGCTGTGAACGTAGCTGTAGCAGACAGCGTGTGTGTTGGTGGTGTTGTAGCTGTGAACGTAGCTGTAGCAGACCGTGTGTGTGTTGTTGGTGGTGTTGTAGCTGTGAACGTAGCTGTAGCAGACAGTGTGTTGGTGGTGTTGTAGCTGTGAACGTAGCTGTAGCAGACCGTGTGTGTGTTGTTGGTGGTGTTGTAGCTGTGAACGTAGCTGTAGCAGACAGTGTGTTGGTGGTGTTGTAGCTGTGAACGTAGCTGTAGCAGACCGTGTTTATCTGTCGGTGAATAAATGCTACGAGGCTACAACTCTAGACGGGAGCCAACTTCCTGTATCTGTAATGCCGCCTCAGACTCTCTTAAGGTGGACCAGCTTTCCTCCTTCAAGAGACACGTTTTTAATTATTAACATTTCTTTTAACCGATAGCGTTAATCAGTTAAGATGCTTAATGTGGATTAAGATGCTTAATGTGGGTTAACGGTTAACGGTTAAGATGCTTAATGTGGGTTAACGGTTAAGATGCTTAATGTGGGTTAACGGTTAAGATGTTTAATGTGGGTTAACGGTTAAGATGCTTAATGTGGGTTAACGGTTAAGATGCTTAATGTAGGTTAATGGTTAACGGTTAAGATGCTTAATGTGGGTTAACGGTTAATGGTTAAGATGCTTAATGTGGGTTAACGGTTAAGATGCTTAATGTAGGTTAACGGTTAACGGTTAAGATGCTTAATGTGGGTTGACGGTTAAGATGCTTAATATGGGTTAGCGGTTAAGATGCTTAATGTGGGTTAACGGTTAAGATGTTTAATGTGGGTTAACGGTTAAGATGCTTAATGTGGGTTAACGGTTAACGGTTAAGATGTTTAATGTGGGTTAACGGTTAAGATGCTTAATGTGGGTTAACGGTTAAGATGCTTAATGTGGGTTAACGGTTAAGATGCTTAATGTGGGTTAACGGTTAAGATGCTTAATGTGGGTTAACGGTTAAGATGCTTAATGTGGGTTAACAGTTAAGATGTTTAATGTGGGTTAACGGTTAAGATGCTTTATGTGGGTTAACAGTTAAGATGTTTAATGTGGGTTAACGGTTAAGATGCTTAATGTGGGTTAACGGTTAAGATGCTTAATGTAGGTTAACGGTTAAGATGCTTAATGTGGGTTAACAGTTAAGATGCTTAATGTGGGTTAACGGTTAAGATGCTTAATGTGGGTTAACGGTTAAGATGCTTAATGTGGGTTAACGGTTAAGATGTTTAATGTGGGTTAACGGTTAAGATGCTTAATGTAGGTTAACGGTTAACGGTTAAGATGCTTAATGTGGGTTAACGGTTAAGATGCTTAATGTGGGTTAACGGTTAAGATGCTTAATGTAGGTTAACGGTTAACGGTTAAGATGCTTAATGTGGGTTAACGGTTAAGATACTTAATGTGGGTTAACGGTTAAGATGCTTAATGTAGGTTAACGGTTAACGGTTAAGATGCTTAATGTGGGTTAACGGTTAAGATGCTTAATGTAGGTTAACGGTTAACGGTTAAGATGCTTAATGTGGGTTAACGGTTAAGATGCTTAATGTGGGTTAACGGTTAAGATGCTTAATGTGGGTTAACGGTTAAGATGCTTAATGTGGGTTAACGGTTAAGATGTTTAATGTGGGTTAACGGTTAAGATGCTTAATGTGGGTTAACGGTTAAGATGCTTAATGTGGGTTAACGGTTAAGATGCTTAATGTGGGTTAACGGTTAAGATGCTTAATGTGGGTTAACGGTTAAGATGCTTAATGTGGGTTAACGGTTAAGATGCTTAATGTGGGTTAACGGTTAAGATGCTTAATGTGGGTTAACGGTTAAGATGTTTAATGTGGGTTAACGGTTAAGATGCTTAATGTGGGTTAACGGTTAAGATGCTTAATGTGGGTTAACGGTTAAGATGCTTAATGTGGGTTAACGGTTAAGATGCTTAATGTGGGTTAACGGTTAAGATGTTTAATGTGGGTTAACGGTTAAGATGCTTAATGTAGGTTAACGGTTAACGGTTAAGATGCTTAATGTGGGTTAACGGTTAAGATGCTTAATGTGGGTTAACGGTTAAGATGCTTAATGTAGGTTAACGGTTAACGGTTAAGATGCTTAATGTGGGTTAACGGTTAAGATACTTAATGTGGGTTAACGGTTAAGATGCTTAATGTAGGTTAACGGTTAACGGTTAAGATGCTTAATGTGGGTTAACGGTTAAGATGCTTAATGTAGGTTAACGGTTAACGGTTAAGATGCTTAATGTGGGTTAACGGTTAAGATGCTTAATGTGGGTTAACGGTTAAGATGCTTAATGTAGGTTAACGGTTAAGATGCTTAATGTGGGTTAACGGTTAATGTGGGTTAACGGTTAACGGTTAACAGTTAATTGTGAACATCCCTGGTGGAGAGCGCCGCCACATGGACGAGGACCGGCTGATTAGTGGAGATGAAATGAGACAGTCAGTCGTCCCGGATGGAGACGAGGACATTCACTTGATTACTGTCCCTCTGAGCAGCGGGGACGCTCTCAGGTATAGACTGTACGTAGCGTCCACCACAGAGACATGAGACATGAGGAGCAGCTACCTGGAGACAGAGGATATAAGCAGCACCTCCCTGACGGTGAGAGACGATGGAGAGTAGAGGAGGCGTCTCTCCAGCAGCTCACTCAGTGGTCTTTAATGTAACGTCTAGAGATCAGGTGAACTCTCTCACCTCTTCACCTGTTGGATGGTTGTGTTCAGTAGAAACATGATGATGGGAGTTCCACTCTCTGAGAGGGGACTTTACTTCACATTCCTGACTCTGGAAAAGACTACATATTCATATTATATTCATATTATCTTCATCTTTGGTATCAATGTATTTAATCTGACATGTTGGAGATGAAACTGAATTCAACGTTTACGTTTTAAAGACTTTACTTTGAAAAACTCAGAATGATACAAAGTTTCAATCTAACCTTTATTTTGAAAAGCCTCTATGGATCCAGTATTGATTATTGATCTGCAGCTGTCATCATGTCTGTAAAGTGCAGTTGATGTGAGCAGCAGCAGCAGCAGCAGCAGACGGCCTCTACCTGGTAACACATGACAGGACGTCTCTCTGCTCTCTGATTGGCTGCTGCTCTCTGTGTGTCTAAGAGATCAGCTGCTGCTGCTGGAGTTACTGTCAGTCTCCTCAGACGGGTTCAGGTCTACAGACGGGTTCAGGTCTACAGACGGGTTCAGGTCCACAGACGGGTTCAGGTCTACAGACGGGTTCAGGTCTACAGAGAGTCTACAGACGGGTTCAGGTCCACAGACGGGTTCAGGTCTACAGACGGGTTCAGGTCTACAGACGGGTTCAGGTCTACAGACGGGTTCAGGTCTACAGAGAGTCTACAGACGGGTTCAGGTCTACAGACGGGTTCAGGTCTACAGAGAGTCTACAGACGGGTTCAGGTCTACAGACGGGTTCAGGTCTACAGAGAGTCTACAGACGGGTTCAGGTCTACAGACGGGTTCAGGTCTACAGACGGGTTCAGGTCTACAGAGAGTCTACAGACGGGTTCAGGTCTACAGAGAGCTGCTGATGATGATGATGAAGATGATCGTGGTCCTCGTCCTCTCTGGTGTCCTCTGTGTCTCAGCTGAAGGTAAGATCCTGTTTCACATTGATAACTGACTGATCAACAGACCACCAGACTGTTAACTGACTGAACAACAGACTGTTAACTGACTGAACAACAGACCACCAGACTGTTAACTGACTGAACAACAGACTGTTAACTGACTGAACAACAGACTGTTAACTGACTGAACAACAGACCACCAGACTGTTAACTGACTGATCAACAGACTGTTAACTGACTGATCAACAGACCACCAGACTGTTAACTGACTGAACAACAGACTGTTAACTGACTGAACAACAGACTGTTAACTGACTGAACAACAGACCACCAGACTGTTAATTGACTGAACAACAGACTGTTAACTGACTGAACTACAGACTGTTAACTGACTGATCAACAGACTGTTAACTGACTGATCAACAGACCACCAGACTGTTAACTGACTGAACAACAGACTGTTAACTGACTGAACAACAGATCACCAGACTGTTAATTGACTGAACAACAGACTGTTAACTGACTGAACAACAGACCACCAGACTGTTAACTGACTGAACTACAGACTGTTAACTGACTGATCAACAGACCACCAGACTGTTAACTGACTGAACAACAGACCACCAGACTGTTAATTGACTGAACAACAGACTGTTAACTGACTGAACAACAGACCACCAGACTGTTAACTGACTGAACTACAGACTGTTAACTGACTGATCAACAGACCATCAGACTGTTAACTGACTGAACAACAGACCACCAGACTGTTAACTGACTGAACAACAGACCACCAGACTGTTAATTGACTGAACAACAGACTGTTAACTGACTGATCAACAGACCATCAGACTGTTAACTGACTGAACAACAGACCACCAGACTGTTAACTGACTGAACAACAGACCACCAGACTGTTAATTGACTGAACAACAGACTGTTAACTGACTGAACAACAGACCACCAGACTGTTAATTGACTGAACAACAGACTGTTAATTGACTGAACTACAGACTGTTAACTGACTGATCAACAGACCATCAGACTGTTAACTGACTGATCAACAGACCATCAGACTGTTAACTGACTGAACAACAGACCACCAGACTGTTAACTGACTGAACAACAGACCACCAGACTGTTAACTGACTGAACAACAGACCACCAGACTGTTAATTGACTGAACAACAGACTGTTAACTGACTGAACAACAGACCACCAGACTGTTAACTGACTGAACTACAGACTGTTAACTGACTGATCAACAGACCATCAGACTGTTAACTGACTGAACAACAGACCACCAGACTGTTAACTGACTGAACAACAGACCACCAGACTGTTAATTGACTGAACAACAGACTGTTAACTGACTGAACAACAGACCACCAGACTGTTAATTGACTGAACAACAGACTGTTAATTGACTGAACAACAGACCACCAGACTGTTAATTGACTGAACAACAGACTGTTAATTGACTGAACAACAGACCACCAGACTGTTAATTGACTGAACAACAGACTGTTAACTGACTGAACAACAGACCATCAGACTGTTAATTGACTGAACAACAGACCACCAGACTGTTAACTGACTGATCAACAGACAGAGTGTCAGTAGCTGATCCTTCTGTTTCTCTTCAGGTCTACATGAGGACATTAATATCAGCGGCTGTTCAGAGGTTGATGGAGAATTCATGTATGGACTGGATGGTGAAGAGGTCTGGTACGCAGACTTCAAGAACAACAGAGGAGTCGATCCTCAGCCCAGTTTTGTAGATCATATGACCTATGGAGAAGGAGTTTTAGAAGCTGCTAAGGCTAATCTACAGGTCTGCAGATCGAGCCTTCAAACTCTACGTAGAGCCTTGAAGGACTTCCCGCAGGAGAAGGGTAAAGACTAACTCTCTCATTCTTCTCTCTGATCTGTCTCCAGCTGTTTAAACTAACAGTCACATGAACTGATGTCTTCCTGTCATTAACAGAATATTGATCTCTCTTACATTGATCCTTAAAGCAGCCATTGATCTGTGTGTTACCTGACTGGATTTAGCTGCTGCTCTTCTAATTCAGGATGTTTGTTGTTTTCTATTAACACGTTGTGTTTAGACCAAACTGAACTATGAGATATTGATTATTGATTAAAGAACAGACAGTGTTCCTCTAGGAACATCTAAAACCTTCATAAGAGAACTTCTACATGCTTCAATCTGATCTCTGTGAGCCACGCTGTTACCCCATGTTCCTTCATTAGCATGAACACAGCTAGCATAGCACAGCTAGCATAGCATAGCATAGCATAGCATAGCATAGCATAGCACAGCATAGCATAGCATAACATAGCATAGCACAGCTAGCATAGCATAGCATAGCATAGCATAGCATAGCACAGCATAGCATAGCATAACATAGCATAGCATAGCATAGCATAGCATAGCATAGCATAGCATAGCATAACATAACAACATAACATAGCATAGCATAGCATAGCATAGCATAACATAACATAGCATAATATAACAACATAACATAGCATAGCATAGCATAGCATAGCATAACATAACATAGCATAACATAACAACATAACATAGCATAGCATAGCATAGCATAACATAACATAGCATAACATAACAACATAACATAGCATAGCATAGCATAGCATAGCATAACATAACATAGCATAATATAACAACATAACATAGCATAGCATAGCATAGCATAACATAACATAGCATAACATAACAACATAACATAGCATAGCATAGCATAGCATAGCGTAGCATAACATAGCATAATATAACAACATAGCATAGCATAACATAACATAGCATAACATAACAACATAACATAGCATAGCATAGCATAGCATAACATAACATAGCATAACATAACAACATAACATAGCATAGCATAGCATAGCATAACATAACATAGCATAGTCGTTAGGCCGTCGCTAGGCCTTCGTGAGGCCGTCGCTAGGCCGTCGTTAGGCCGTCGCTAGGCCGTCGCTAGGCCGTCGCTAGGCCGTCGCTAGGCCTTCGCTAGGCCTTCGCTAGGCCGTCGCGAGGCCGTCGCTAGGCCGTCGCTAGGCCGTCGTTAGGCCGTCGCGAGGCCGTCGCTAGGCCTTCGTTAGGCCGTCGCGAGGCCGTCGTTAGGCCGTCGCGAGGCCGTCGCTAGGCCGTCGCTAGGCCGTCGTTAGGCCGTCGCTAGGCCTTCGTTAGGCCGTCGCGAGGCCGTCGCTAGGCCGTCGCTAGGCCGTCGCTAGGCCGTCGCTAGGCCGTCGTTAGGCCGTCGCTAGGCCGTCGTTAGGCCGTCGCGAGGCCGTCGCTAGGCCTTCGTTAGGCCGTCGCGAGGCCGTCGCTAGGCCGTCGCTAGGCCGTCGCTAGGCCGTCGTTAGGCCGTCGCTAGGCCGTCGTTAGGCCGTCGCGAGGCCGTCGCTAGGCCTTCGTTAGGCCGTCGCGAGGCCGTCGTTAGGCCGTCGTTAGGCCGTCGCGAGGCCGTCGCTAGGCCGTCGCTAGGCCGTCGTTAGGCCGTCGCTAGGCCTTCGTTAGGCCGTCGTTAGGCCGTCGCGAGGCCGTCGCTAGGCCTTCGTTAGGCCGTCGCGAGGCCGTCGCTAGGCCGTCGCTAGGCCGTCGCTAGGCCGTCGTTAGGCCGTCGCTAGGCCGTCGTTAGGCCGTCGCGAGGCCGTCGCTAGGCCTTCGTTAGGCTGTCGTGAGGCCGTCGCTAGGCCTTCGTTAGGCTGTCGTGAGGCCGTCGCTAGGCCGTCGCTAGGCCATCGTTAGGCCGTCGTTAGGCCGTCGCGAGGCCGTCGCGAGGCCGTCGCTAGGCCTTCGTTAGGCTGTCGCGAGGCCGTCGCTAGGCCTTCGTTAGGCTGTCGTTAGGCCGTCGTTAGGCTGTCGCTAGGCCGTCGTTAGGCTGTCGTGAGGCCGTCGCTAGGCCTTCGTTAGGCTGTCGTGAGGCCGTTCCTAGGCCGTCGCTAGGCCGTCGCTAGGCCGTCGCTAGGCCGTCGCTAGGCCGTCGTTAGGCCGTCGCGAGGCCGTCGCTAGGCCGTCGTTAGGCCGTCGCGAGGCCGTCGCTAGGCCTTCGTTAGGCTGTCTTCACTTTACTTTTTCACATAGGGCCGGGTAGGTTTGGATAGCTTTTTCCTTTAATAAATGAAATAATCATTTAAAAACTGTATTTTTTGTTTACTTGGGTTATTGTTGTCTAATATTAAAATTTGTTTGATGATCTGAAACATTTAAGTGTGACAAATATGCAAAAAAGTAAGAAATCAGGAAGGGGGCAAATACTTTTTCACGGCACTGTATGTGCGTGTATATGTATGTGTGTGTGTGTGTATGTGTGTGTGTGTATATGTATGTGTGTGTGTGTGTGTGTATGTGTGTGTGTGTATATGTATGTGTGTGTGTGTATGTGTGTGTGTGTATATGTATGTGTGTGTGTGTGTATGTATGTGTGTGTATATGTATGTGTGTGTATAAGTATGTGTGTGTATATGTATGTGTGTGTGTGTGTATGTGTGTGTGTGTATATGTATGTGTGTGTATATGTATGTGTGTGTATATGTATGTGTGTGTATAGGTATGTGTGTGTATATGTATGTGTGTGTATAGGTATGTGTGTGTATATGTATGTGCGTGTATGTGTATGTGTGTGTGTGTATATGTATGTGTGTGTGTGTATGTGTGTGTGTGTATATGTATGTGTGTGTGTGTGTATGTATGTGTGTGTATATGTATGTGTGTGTATAAGTATGTGTGTGTATATGTATGTGTGTGTGTGTGTATGTGTGTGTGTGTATATGTATGTGTGTGTATATGTATGTGTGTGTATATGTATGTGTGTGTATAGGTATGTGTGTGTATATGTATGTGTGTGTATAGGTATGTGTGTGTATATGTATGTGCGTGTATGTGTATGTGTGTGTGTGTATATGTATGTGTGTGTATATGTATGTGTGTGTGTGTGTATGTATGTGTGTGTATATGTATGTGTGTGTGTATAGGTATGTGTGTGTGTATAGGTATGTGTGCGTGTATGTGTGTGTGTGTGTATAGGTATGTGTGCGTGTATGTGTATGTGTGTGTGTATATGTATGTGCGTGTGTCTATGTATGTGTGCGTGTATGTGTATGTGTGTATATGTATGTGTGTGTATATGTATGTGCGTGTATGTGTATGTGTGCGTGTATCTGTATGTGTGTGTGTATATGTACGTGTGTGTGTGTATGTATGTATGTGCGTGTGTATGTGTATGTATGTGTGTGTATGTATATGTGTGTATGTGTGTGTATGTGTGTGTGTGTATGTGTGTGTATGTGTATGTGGCGGTACGGATTCCCCTCAGACTTCAGTTGATCAGGCAGAGAAACCGAGAACCAGTTCCCATCCACATAATACTACAAAATAAAATGCCTCCTGAATAATAATAATAATGATGATGATAATAATAAACAAGTCCTCTAAAATAACAAACAATTAAGGAAACTGAAATATACTTTTTATTTTTCCTTTAAAGTTTAGGCTGTCGCTAGGCTGTTGTTAGGCCGTCGTTAGGCTATTGTGAGGCTGTCGCTAGGCCGTCGCTAGGCTGTCGCTAGGCCGTCGCTAGGCCGTCGTTAGGCCGTCATTAGGTCGTCGTTAGGCTGTCGTTAGGACATCGTTAGGCCGTCGCTAGGCCATCGTTAGGCCAGCGCTAGGCTATCGTGAGGCTGTCGCTAGGCCATCATTAGGCTGTCGTTAGGCCGTCATTAGGTCGTCGTTAGGCTGTCGTTAGGACATCGTTAGGCCGTCGCTAGGCCATCGTTAGGCCAGCGCTAGGCTATCGTGAGGCTGTCACTAGGCTATCGTTAGGCCAGCGCTAGGCTATTGTGAGGCTGTCGTTAGGCCGTCGTTAGGTCGTCGTTACGCTGTCGTTAGGCCGTTGTTAGGCTGTCGTTAGGCCGTCGTTAGGCTATCGTGAGGCTGTCGCTAGGCCATCATTAGGCTGTCGTTAGGCCGTCATTAGGTCGTCGTTAGGCTGTCGTTAGGACATCGTTAGGCCGTCGCTAGGCCATCGTTAGGCCAGCACTAGGCTATCGTGAGGCTGTCACTAGGCTGTCGTTAGGCCATCGTTAGGTCGTCGTTAGGCTGTCGTGAGGCTGTCGCTAGGCCATCATTAGGCTGTCGTTAGGCCGTCGTTAGGCTATCGTGAGGCTGTCGTTAGGCCATCGTTACGCCGTCGCTAGGCCGTCGCTAGGCCATCGTTAGGCCAGCGCTAGGCTATCGTGAGGCTGTCGTTAGGCCGTCGTTAGGCCGTCGCTAGGCTACCGTTAGAACGTCGCTAGGCTATCGTTAGGCTGTCGTTAGGCTATCGTTAGGCCGTCGTTAGGCCGTTGCTAGGCTATCGTGAGGCTGTCGCTAGGCCATCATTAGGCTGTCGTTAGGCTATCGTGAGGCTGTCGTTAGGCCATCGTTACGCTGTCGCTAGGCTGTCGCTAGGCCGTCGCTAGGCCGTCGCTAGGCCATCGTTAGGCCAGCGCTAGGCTATCGTGAGGCTGTCGTTAGGCCGTCGTTAGGCCGTCGCTAGGCTACCGTTAGAACGTCGCTAGGCTATCGTTAGGCCGTCGTTAGGCCGTTGCTAGGCTATCGTGAGGCTGTCGTTAGGCCGTCATTAGGTCGTCGTTAGGCTGTCGTTAGGACATCGTTAGGCCGTCGTTACGCTGTCGCTAGGCCGTCGCTAGGCCATCGTTAGGCCAGCGCTAGGCTATCGTGAGGCTGTCACTAGGCTATCGTTAGGCCAGCGCTAGGCCGTCGCTAGGCTACCGTTAGAACGTCGCTAGGCTATCGTTAGGCTGTCGTTAGGCTATCGTTAGGCCGTCGTTAGGCCGTTGCTAGGCTATCGTGAGGCTGTCGTTAGGCCGTCATTAGGTCGTCGTTAGGCTGTCGTTAGGACATCGTTAGGCCGTCGTTAGGCCGTTGCTAGGCTATCGTGAGGCTGTCGTTAGGCCGTCGTTAGGCCGTCGTTAGGCTATCTTGAGGCTGTCGTTAGGCTGTCGTTAGGCCGTCGTTAGGCCGTCGTTAAGCCGTCGCTAGGCAAGTAAGATCCTTCCACGAATAGCACCTAATCGTCCTAGTGAGGTAACCTAACTGAAGGTATTTATTTAGTGTCCCCCCACTAGGATAGTCAACACTCTCAACCAGCAAAACACAAAGAGCTTAGAACCTCAGACGGGCCTAAAACAGAGCAGAGGTTCTCTAAAACAGAGCAGAGGTTCTGGTTTGGCTGATAATAGATGTTGTATTTAGTGAAGGAGAGATCAGAATGACACTGGGTGTGCAGTTTCCCTCCTCTCTTTAGCCCTACAGAAAGGGCGTCGTCACACCCTGATTGGCCGAGAGGGGAACCACCAAGCCGCACTTAACTATCATTAAGAGCCAGCCGGTTTCCTGCTCTCTTACTCCGCCCTGACTGCTGATCAGCTGCAGATGTGCACACTCATCCATTACAGCTGCAGAAGGGGGGGGGAGGTGGGGCAGCACCTGAGAGACACAGGAGAGGGAATAAAAACAACACAACGTACCACTGCACAGAACAAACATCAAACCAGATATTAGAATCTCTCCTGTAGTGATGAATCTCTCAACTAGATGAAGATGTGGACAGAAGAGTTTCACTGATGATACTCACTATAACTCTACCCTCCATGAGAACATGAACAGTATAGAAGACATTAATATAATATAATATAATAAGAGCTGTGTTTCTGTTCAGATGCTCCGTCCAGTCCGATCGTCTACACCAAAGACGACGTGGATCTGGGACAGGAGAACATCCTCATCTGTCATGTGACTGGGTTCTTTCCTGCTCCTGTTAACGTCTCCTGGACAAAGAACGGAGAGAAGGTCACCGTAGGAACCAACATCAATGTTCCCTTCGTCAACAAAGACGGAACCTTCAACCAGTTCTCCACACTGAAGTTCACCCCACAGCTGGGAGACATCTACAGCTGTGAGGTGGAACATCTGGCCCTGGAGCAACCACTGACCAGAATCTGGGGTGAGAAACACTTTATTAACATCTAAACAAACTACAGACAGACACAGACAGATCAATACAGACACCTGATGAAC
>CAKALS010000039.1:206385-208885 GCA_916701275.1 Sebastes miniatus
TCTTCATGCTGATCAAGGACATTTACATATGGTAATCCTGCCAACCAAGAACAATTCAATCTAGGCTTAAAAAGGTTCACTGATAAAGCCATCACTTTATCCACTGATGATTGCTGTTGATACAAAAGCCATGACAGTACAGAAGATTGACATGAAGTAGTTAATGGTTCCGGTACCGCCTCCAAAATTGAAGGCCATGTACCTGGTGTTGGTACTTTCAACACACATGGACCCTTCAATTTCTTGATTGATCTCACTGAGTGTGTTAACTGCTGAAACCATAAATTTCTACCTGCCCATGGGTCTACAATTCCCAACACTGAAGCATCAAATCCATATGCTTTCCACTTAGCTTCTCTCTTCTGCAATACATGGTTCTGTTCAAACATCTCCTGTGATATCTGATCCGAGTCAACAAACTCCTTTCCCACATCTACAATAGTCCTCTGAACAGTCTCAGATGACTTTACAACCTTCACTTCCTCGATTTCCTTCCTACTATTCACACTAATCCCCATCTCTAACATAGACTTCCGGCTCTCATTTACCAACTCTTTCACTTTCAAGGATACTTTATCAAGTGTCTGTGTCACATTCTCCAATTTCCTAGGCGTTAATGTTGTTACCAAGGTAGTACTCTGATTGAACGCATCATCATTATTTATTGATTTCAAATTTAAAGTAGCAGCCTCTATCCGTGTGTTATTTACCTTTGCAGTGGTTGCTTCAACAGGTCTTAGGTTTATTATCATAAGTCTCACCTTACGACTTATGTAACCTTCAATCCAAGAGTGGCTAGATGGAACAAATTTAAACTCTGGCTCTCTATATGTACACATATATTCCCCTTCATCTTCCCATGCAAGGTTGCGCACAGCAAGCGAACAATCATCCACAACTTTCTTATACCTTATATCATTGTACAGTAAGTACTTCCTTTGATTATAAGGCAGACCGTAGTTTCCAGGAGGTATCAACTCCACATCCTCTCCACGACTATTTTCCCACTTGGGAAAATAGTTAATACGGCTATTTCCTATTCCACATTTACAAGGAAGAATAACCATTTTTCCAAGCTTGGATCTGACCACTATCTCCTCAGGTTTTGGCATCGTAAAAATCTTATTAGGCACCTCTGTTGTTAGTTGTGACACATTCTCTACCATCCTAAGTTTCATAACGGAGAGGTTTGACCCTCCTCCGGACTGGCCTGGGACTCCTTTTTCCAACTGAACCTTCAAGTTCTCTCGCAACGGAGTCAGATCTCTTTGCATCCTCTGGTGTTCCACTCTCCACTGAAACATGCTCTGTTGTTTCTGGGACATATTGGAATTTGATGTCCCCAAATGCTTTTTCTTGTCCATCATCAACATTATCATTACTGACATCATCAAAAATATGTTCAGCATCATCAACATTTTCCACAATCTGGACAATCCCCCCTTGTTGACTTTGACTTTGGAGATCCTCATGAATCTGCCCTTCGGCTGCATGTTCTCCCTCATTTTGTTCCACAGAGTCATCTCGGCTCTGTGAGGGTTGTACCTCTTCTCTGGGTGCTTTAACACAGTGTGATAAATGATACCATGTGGGAGACCCCTTAACCAGGACCAAACAGTTCAAACGGCAAAGGAATTCTCTGCATCCCCCAAGAAAGGGTCACCGAACACCTTCATCCAACCTCCTCTAGGGAATTTTGAGACGAGTGAGGGGGGGGGCCCCAAACGCTACCCTTCTTATACGAAGTTCATTGTGCATTTAACAGCTTATTTATTATATTACGTCCCTTTTAAGAAGAGCTCATGTTTTATTTTCTAACTCGTTCAATTCATTAGTCTTCTAAAAGAAAGAAGCTCATGGTTTACTCAATACATTAGTCTTCTAAAAGAAAGAAGCTCATGGTTTACTCAATACATTAGTCTTCTAAAAGAAAGAAGCTCATGGTTTATACAATTTATTCAATTCATTAGTCTTCTAGAAAAAGAAGCTCATGTTTTATACAATATATCGGGCCACGTATCTATTCTTACAAATTATTAAATGTCCTGTTCTCAAATCACCACCTATATATGGTTATTCAATCATAATGTGTTCTTTCTTTCTTTTAACTTTAACACATCTATTCTCTTCCTATGCATTTTATGGCACACATCTGGAACACATCAGCAGTCAAGTGTCACACACACACATTCAGCACTCCTACGCACACACATTCTCCCCAGCTTCTTCTCATCCCAAAGTAAACACACACACACATTCTCTTCACCAGTTTTAGATATCTTCATTCATACAGCATGCTTTCTGCCGCTATTTCCTTACTTTTTCTCATAAAATTTATGCTACCTCTGAGGTGTAAATCTTCGATGAGAGGCTGCTTCAGACACCGTTCGTCAACAAACGTCAGAGTGGTAACGGTCAATCGAATTGTGATTCTACACTCTCCAGTTATTAAACTGACCATAAGATGTTGTTCTAGGTTTTAATCGGCCCGTACTACATT
>CAKALS010000039.1:213885-227629 GCA_916701275.1 Sebastes miniatus
ATCATCAATAATCACTTCTGAGAATGTTGAGGACAGAAATCAGCTGAGTAGATGTAGGATGTGAACATTAATCATCTTCATCATCTTCATCATCATCTTCATCATCATCTTCATCATGTTCATCATCTTCATCATCATCATCATCATCATCTTCATCATCATCATCATCATCATCATCATCTTCATCATCATCACCATCATCATCACCATCATCATCACCATCATCATCATCATCATCATCATCATCATCATCTTCATCATGTTCATCATCTTCATCATCATCATCATCTTCATCATCATCATCATCATCATCATCATCATCTTCATCATCATCACCATCATCATCATCATCACCATCATCATCACCATCATCATCATCATCATCATCTTCATCATCATCATCATCATCATCATCATCATCATCATGTTCATCATCATCATCATCATCATCATCATCATCTTCATCATCATCATCATCATCATCATCATCATCATCATCATCATCATGTTCATCATGTTCATCATGTTCTTCATGTTCTTCATGTTTCAGTTGAGCCCTACGTCAGACTGCACTCTGTGACTCCTCCTGGTGGTAAACATCCGTCCATGTTGGTCTGCAGCGTCTTCGACTTCTACCCCAAACTGATCAGAGTCCGGTGGCTCAGAGACGGACAGGAAGTCACCTCTGATGTCACTTCCACTGATGAGCTGGCTGACAGTGATTGGTACTACCAGATCCACTCTCACCTGGAGTACACGCCCAGGTGAGTCCACCTACAGGTCCAGGTCCAGGTCCAGGTCCAGGTCCAGGTCCAGGTCCAGTTTGATGAGAGCGTGACAGGAACACTGATGTGTTGGTTTGTGTCAGCAGGTCTGGAGAGAAGATCTCCTGTGTGGTGGAGCACGCCAGCCTGAAAGAACCTCTGGTTACTGACTGGGGTAAATACCTGTCTGTCTGCTCACCTGTCGGTCTCTCTACCTGTCTACCTGTCTGTGAGCTCACCTGTCGGTCCCTCTACCTGTCTACCTGTCTGTCTGCTCACCTGTCGGTCTCTCTACCTGTCTACCTGTCTGTGAGCTCACCTGTCGGTCTCTCTACCCGTCTACCTGTCTGTCTGCTCACCTGACGCTCTCTCTACCTGTCTACCTGTCTGTGAGCTCACCTGTCGGTCCCTCTACCTCTCTACCTGTCTCTGAGCTCACCTGTCGGTCTCTCTACCTGTCTACCTGTCTCTGAGCTCACCTGTCGGTCTCTCTACCTGTCTACCTGTCTCTGAGCTCACCTGTCGGTCCCTCTACCTGTCTGTCCTCAGACCCGTCCATGCCTGACTCTGAGAGGAACAAGTTTGCCATCGGAGCCTCTGGACTGATCCTGGGTCTGACCTTATCTCTGGCTGGTTTCATCTACTACAAGAGGAAGGCCCGAGGTGAGAACACTACACCTGATTCAGAACCGGTTCAGACCAGTTGATAGCAGTCAGAAGGTTCAGACCTCTCTGGACCAGTTCTCAGAGTTTCAGAGCAGGTTCCTCAGAGTGTGAAAGTAGTTCATCCCCACTAGTCCTTCTGAAACCTGTCTGCTACTTCTGTAAAACACCTCTGTACTGAGTGACGGGGTGTTCCTGTTTCTCTAGTCCAGTTGTGATGATGTGGATTTGAGTTGACCCGGTGCTCGTCTCTTCTTTTCTTTAATCCAGGAAGGATTCTGGTTCCCAGTAACTGAACCTGGACCTGGTCCTGTAGCTGCTGCAGCTGCTGCTTCAACCTGCTTCATGTGTTTGCAGCTCAGCAGACCGTCAGTGCTGCCCCCTGCTGGACCGGCTGAACACCTGATTCTCTGATGATCTTTACTCTGATACCGGGCCGGTCTGAACCCTGATCCGGGACCGTGCTGTTTACTCTGACGGTCCTGGATCAGGTTTAGTCTGGACTCTGCTGTATCCCAGCTGAACTCTGCTTCATCTACATGTCATATGATGCTGCTTTACTGTGTGAAATCAATATGAACTGTTTTCAAATCAATAGAATCCACTTATTTAAATGATTCAGGGCTCGTAGGTTGTGTGATTGTTATTCTGTGTTCACGCTAAGAGAGAAGTGAACGTTCACCTCGCTTTACTCGCACTAGTCCGACCGCCGGCATCGTCTGCGTTGGTCTCTGTAGACGGAGCTCGTCTCCATGGATACCGACAACACGTCCTCCATCAGCCACGGAAGAAATAACCTCTGTAGCTGTTCATGTTGGTGAAGTCCCAGATACGTCACTAAACCAAACGCCGTCGTGTCTGGGTTCATGACGTCACCCGGCGGCGAGCTGTATTCACATCCAGTGACATCACACTGACTGTATCTAGCAGCCACACGTCTCTACTGAACGTACGAACCCAAAGTAATAACAGATTTAATATCAATAACCAGATCAACATGATGCTGAAACAACGACATCATGATGCCGATCAGTAGAAAGTCTGGATTCATGCTCCGTCAGGTCCGTTACCATGACGACAAGCAGACGGCTGTTAAAACGCTTGTTTTGTGAATGGAGTCTGGTTGGATCAGAGCAGGCTACGCTAACAGCTGCTCCATCAACACTCACCATGACGTCATCTAGAGACTAGCGGTACGTGATGGCGTCTACTCACCTTCACGCTGTGTGTCATCGCTGTGTGAACAGGTCGCTGGGCTCTTGGTGTGAACGCATCGTTAGATTTATATATTTCTACTGGAGTGAAACGTTTGAACCACAATAAACCCTCAGAAAACTCTCTGACACACTGTGATTCATTGATCAAATATTAATAAACAGGAAGGATCACATCTCTAATGATCCATGTCTGATGACTGAGTTACTCTCCAACACTTTCTATTATACTGTCTTTATTCACTCACATGCCGTCACTGATGATACCAACCCATCACTAGTTTAACACCAGCTGCATTACATATTCATTATTAATATTAATCATTACTACAAGGTCTACTGTTAATTATAAACCATCACTAGTTTAACACCAGCCTCATTACATATTCATTATTAATATTAATCATTACTACAAGGTCTACTGTTAATTATAAACCCATCACTAGTTTAACACCAGCTCCATTACATATTCATTATTAATATTAATCACTACTACAAGGTCTACTGTTAATTATAAACCCATCACTAGTTTAACACCAGCTTCATTACATATTCATTATTAATATTAATCACTACTACAAGGTCTACTGTTAATTATAAACCCATCACTAGTTTAACACCAGCTCCATTACATATTCATTATTAATATTAATCACTACTACAAGGTCTACTGTTAATTATAAACCCATCACTAGTTTAACACCAGCTGCATTACATATTCATTATTAATATTAATCATTACTACAAGGTCTACTGTTAATTATAAACCCATCACTAGTTTAACACCAGCTCCATTACATATTCATTATTAATATTAATCATTACTACAAGGTCTACTGTTAATTATAAACCATCACTAGTTTAACACCAGCTCCATTACATATTCATTATTAATATTAATCATTACTACAAGGTCTACTGTTAATTATAAACCATCACTAGTTTAACACCAGCTTCATTACATATTCATTATTAATATTAATCATTACTACAAGGTCTACTGTTAATTATAAACCCATCACTAGTTTAACACCAGCTGCATTACATATTCATTATTAATATTAATCATTACTACAAGGTCTACTGTTAATTATAAACCATCACTAGTTTAACACCAGCCTCATTACATATTCATTATTAATATTAATCATTACTACAAGGTCTACTGTTAATTATAAACCCATCACTAGTTTAACACCAGCTTCATTACATATTCATTATTAATATTAATCATTACTACAAGGTCTACTGTTAATTATAAACCCATCACTAGTTTAACACCAGCTCCATTACATATTCATTATTAATATTAATCATTACTACAAGGTCTACTGTTAATTATAAACCATCACTAGTTTAACACCAGCTTCATTACATATTCATTATTAATATTAATCATTACTACAAGGTCTACTGTTAATTATAAACCATCACTAGTTTAACACCAGCTTCATTACATATTCATTATTAATATTAATCATTACTACAAGGTCTACTGTTAATTATAAACCATCACTGATTATTCATTCAGGCTTATTGTTTTTATTTAAAACCTGTTGTGCCTTAATTTAATCATAAAACAGTAGAAGGTTGATTCTTCACGATCAGTTAATTTAATAAAATCATTTATAATATAACTATAATTTAATCATAGTTCTGAAGTTATAGGTCAAACTGAAATCAGTTTAAACTGAAATCAGTTTAAACTGGAGTTTTAATGTCTGGAGAAATGAAGCTGATCTTAATTGATGTTTGATTTAATTCCAACATTAAAACAGGGATTATCTTCATGTGAGACTTCTTCACTTTATTAATACATCTATCTCTTAATCATCATCTCTAATGACAACAGGAAATAAAGCAGATTAATAAACTAGTAGTTATAGTTCTTTAGATTCTCCTCATGTCATGTAAAAGTATTAATAATGAAAGAGGTCTGATGAACACGTGTGTTATTGAAAAGCCAACGCTGCCATCTAGAGGCTGAACTCTGGACCTTCTGCATGTCGACGTAACCAACAGTTACCACTGATTACAATGTACTGTATGTAATGTCTTTGATGGAGGCGTCTCACTGTCTTCTAGTCCCTTCCATCTACATGATGTAGACTGAAACATGTCAACAACTACTGGTGATGAAATGTAGTTCATCGTTCATGTTCCCCTCAGGATGAACTGTTCATGTTCCGGTTGCATTAATCAGAGTAAGGGTTGCATTAATCACAGTAAGGGTTACATTAATCATAGTAAGGGTTGCATTAATCACAGTAAGGGTTGCATTAATCACAGTAACGGTTCCATTAATCAGAGTAACGGTTGCATTAATCAGAGTAACGGTTGCATTAATCAGAGTAACGGTTGCATTAATCAGAGTAACGGTTGCATTAATCACAGTAAGGGTTGCATTAATCAGAGTAACGGTTGCATTAATCAGAGTAACGGTTGCATTAATCAGAGTAACGGTTGCATTAATCACAGTAAGGGTTGCATTAATCAGAGTAACGGTTGCATTAATCACAGTAACGGTTGCATTAATCAGAGTACCGGTTGCATTAATCAGAGTAACGGTTGCATTAATCACAGTAAGGGTTGCATTAATCAGAGTAACGGTTGCATTAATCAGAGTACCGGTTGCATTAATCACAGTAACGGTTGCATTAATCAGAGTAACGGTTGCATTAATCACAGTAAGGGTTGCATTAATCACAGTAACGGTTGCATTAATCACAGTAAGGGTTGCATTAATCACAGTAAGGGTTGCATTAATCAGAGTAACGGTTGCATTAATCAGAGTAAGGGTTGCATTAATCAGAGTAACAGTTGCATTAATCAGAGTAACGGTTGCATTAATCAGAGTAACGGTTGCATTAATCACAGTAAGGGTTGCATTAATCAGAGTAATGGTTGCATTAATCACAGTAAAGGTTGCATTAATCACAGTAAGGGTTGCATTAATCACAGTAACGGTTCCATTAATCAGAGTAACGGTTGCATTAATCACAGTAAGGGTTGCATTAATCACAGTAACAGTTGCATTAATCAGAGTAAGGGTTCCATTAATCAGAGTAACGGTTGCATTAATCACAGTAACGGTTCCATTAATCACAGTAACGGTTGCATTAATCAGAGTAACGGTTGCAGCTGTAGTTTAATCCGGAGTCAGCTCTTAAGCCGTGGGCACACTACCAACGTCAGGAGCGCGTGGCGTCTGCGTCGCGTGGTGGCTGCGTGATGCAGGAGTCTGGTGTCCACACTAGACGCTTGTCGGCTGCTTGTTGGCTGCCTGTCAGCTGTGTTTCTGCTGCTGCTGTCAGCTCTTTCTTTCTGCATAGAGTTTGCCTTTTAATGGCTTCATGATAAATATAATTTATATTTATGTTAGACAGAGAAAGGTTCAGTAACGTGGTAATTAGTAAATAATAGTAATAATCCACAATTAAAACTCCGTACTGTATTCATTTATGATGCTTTCCAAGTCACTGCTTGTTCCACATCACTGTCCGGCACATATTTCAGAATAAAAGCCTCGTGTTAACAAATGAAGGAATTTTGTGCAAAGAAAACCCGTTTTAGGGCTTTTATTTTGAAATGAAAGCAGGAAGTGTTGATTTAAACCCCAAACTTTATCAACTCTTGGAGCTCTCAAAGTGACTGCGTGTTCCACAGCACTGACTGCTCATTTTTCAGAATAAAAGCCTTGTGTTAACAAATGAAGGGATTCTGTCTATAGAAAAAACGCCTGAGGGCTTTTATTTTGAAATGAAAGCAGGAAGTGTTGATTTAAAAACAACTTTACTCACACTGCCCGCGTGAGACGCGCGTCTCACGCGGGCAGTGTGTCCACCATCGTCTATTTTATAGAATAGAAGGCTCGCCTATTTTAATATGTTACGGAGATGAAAAAAAGTAAAGTTAAGTAAACTTGTTTTTAAATCAACACTTCCTGCTTTCATTTCAAAATAAAAGCCCTCAGGCGTTTTTTCTATAGACAGAATCCCTTCATTAGTTAACACAAGGCTTTTATTCTGAAATATGTGCCGGACAGTGATGTGGAACATGCAGTGACTTGGAAAGCATCATAAATGAATACAGTACGGAGTTTTAATTGTGGATTATTACTATTATTTACTAATTACCACACGTTACTGAACCTTTCTCTGTCTAACATAAATATAAATTATATTTATCATGAAGTTAAATGGTCATTAAAAGGCAAACTTTATTCAGAAAGAAAGCTGACAGCAGCAGCAGAAACACAGCTGACAGGTAGCCAACACGCGTCTAGTGTGAACACCAGACTCCTGCATCACGCAGCCACTACGCGACGCAGACACCACGCGACGCAGACGCCACGCGCTCCTGGCGTTGGTAGTGTGCCCACGGCTTTAACATGGACGCCGAAATACAAAACAACACGCCACGCAGCCGGCACGCCGTCTCACGCGGGCAGTGTGTCCACCACGTTACCTCACATCAGCCCGGGGTGGAAAAGTGGCGGGAAGCTCCATCGTTCTCTGGCGGCTCAAACAGACACACAATGGCGTCTGACCGGCGGTGACGGCAGAGAGGAGCTCCGGGGGCCGGGCCGGGTGTCCTCCTGCCGGGACAGAGGACCGACCTGCCTCGCTCTGTCTGATGGAGACAAAACGTCTCAGTCACTTAAACCAGATCAGAGTTTTCAGCTTAGCTTCTCTGTTAGCCTGCCAGCTAACTCTCAACACAGACAGCTAATCTAAAGCCAGCGCCACGTTTCATCTGAGATTCACGTGAGAGATGCCTCTGACCCTCACTCACTGCTATTCTGTTCTGCTCATTAAATACAGTTATAGACGGGTTTAACACTGAACAATACAGAATAACATATTATCTAATGGTTACAGACAATAAAACACACAAATATCATAACACCAAATATAATGATTCATATAAATATCAGTATGGTTAAAAATAACAATAACTGTAGATTAATGTCTTCTTCTGACCTTATTAAAATATTTAATGAAGGTGACGATCATTGTAGGAGCTATTGATTTATCGGTAGTATTTATTAGTAATACGTATTATTGTTTGATTTATTATTCTAGATGTTTATTTTAATTACATTTGATGTTTGATAGTTATTTGTTTAGTTGAACTATTTTCTTCTTTAGTATATTTAGTTTATTGATCTGCAGCTGATAGAACATATCAGTTTATTACTGGAGGAGCCAAACAGACCTAATAATAATCCTAACAATAATAATAATAATAATAATAATAATAATCATAATAATAACAATTATAATAATAATAATGATAATAATAATAATAATAATAATAATGATAATAATAATCATAACAATTATAATAATAATAATGATAATAATAATAATAATGATAACAATAATAATAATAATAATAATAACAATTATAATAATAATAATAATGATAATAATAATAATAATATTAATAATAATAATAATAATATAACAATAATAATAATAATAATAAGAATAAGAATAACAATAATAATAATATTAATAATATAACAATAATAATAATAATAATAATAATAATGAGAATTATAATAAAAACAATAATAATAATAATAATAATAATAATAATAATAATGATAATAATAATAATAATAATAGTATTAATAATAATAATAATAATAATAATAATAATAATAATAATAATAATAATAATAATAGTTCAGTCAGATAACTCATGTTTGAAATGTTTATTCCAACATTAGAACACTGTTAGAGTTTGGGGTCCAGACTCTGACCTCATCACTCCCTGCAGATATGATTACATGATAGATAGACATGAGATATTGGGAGTGATGATTAAACATATTTCACTGGTTCAGAGGCTGACGCTGATGATGATGAGGATCTTCTATGTGTGGGCCATTACCCATGAACACCTCATCTACACGGGGAGTATACCATCTAGGGTTTATAATTAACAGTAGACCTTGTAGTAATGATTAATATTAATAATGAATATGTAATGAAGCTGGTGTTAAACTAGTGATGGGTTTATAATTAACAGTAGACCTTGTAGTAATGATTAATATTAATAATGAATATGTAATGCAGCTGGTGTTAAACTAGTGATGGGTTTATAATTAACAGTAGACCTTGTAGTAATGATTAATATTAATAATGAATATGTAATGGAGCTGGTGTTAAACTAGTGATGGTTTATAATTAACAGTAGACCTTGTAGTAGTGATTAATATTAATAATGAATATGTAATGAGGCTGGTGTTAAACTAGTGATGGGTTGGGATCATCAGTGACGGCATGTGAGTGAATAAAGACAGTATAATAGAAAGTGTTGGAGAGTAACTCAGTCATCAGACATGGATCATTAGAGATGTGATCCTTCCTGTTTATTAATATTTGATCAATGAATCACAGTGTGTCAGAGAGTTTTCTGAGGGTTTATTGTGGTTCAAACGTTTCACTCCAGTAGAAATATATAAATCTAACGATGCGTTCACACCAAGAGCCCAGCGACCTGTTCACACAGCGATGACACACAGCGTGAAGGTGAGTAGACGCCATCACGTACCGCTAGTCTCTAGATGACGTCATGGTGAGTGTTGATGGAGCAGCTGTTAGCGTCGCCTGCTCTGATCCAACCAGACTCCATTCACAAAACAAGCGTTTTAACAGCCGTCTGCTTGTCGTCATGGTAACGGACCTGACGGAGCATGAATCCAGACTTTCTACTGATCGGCATCATGATGTCGTTGTTTCAGCATCATGTTGATCTGGTTATTGATATTAAATCTGTTATTACTTTGGGTTCGTACGTTCAGTAGAGACGTGTGGCTGCTAGATACAGTCAGTGTGATGTCACTGGATGTGAATACAGCTCGCCGCCGGGTGACGTCATGAACCCAGACACGACGGCGTTTGGTTTAGTGACGTATCTGGGACTTCACCAACATGAACAGCTACAGAGGTTATTTCTTCAGTGGCTGATGGAGGACGTGTTGTCGGTATCCATGGAGACGAGCTCCGTCTACAGAGACCAACGCAGACGATGCCGGCGGTCGGACTAGTGCGAGTAAAGCGAGGTGAACGTTCACTTCTCTCTTAGCGTGAACACAGAATAACAATCACACAACCTACGAGCCCCGAATCATTTAAATAAGTGGATTCTATTGATTTGAAAACAGAGTTCATATTGATTTCACACAGTAAAGCAGCATCATATGACATGTAGATGAAGCAGAGTTCAGCTGGGATACAGCAGAGTCCAGACTAAACCTGATCCAGGACCGTCAGAGTAAACAGCACGGTCCCGGATCAGGGTTCAGACCGGCCCGGTATCAGAGTAAAGATCATCAGAGAATCAGGTGTTCAGCCGGTCCAGCAGGGGGCAGCACTGACGGCCTGCTGAGCTGCAAACACATGAAGCAGGTTGAAGCAGCAGCTGCAGCAGCTACAGGACCAGGTCCAGGTTCAGTTACTGGGAACCAGAATCCTTCCTGGATTAAAGAAAAGAAGAGACGAGGACCGGGTCAACTCAAATCCACATCATCACAACTGGACTAGAGAAACAGGAACACCCCGTCACTCAGTACAGAGGTGTTTTACAGAAGTAGCAGACAGGTTTCAGAAGGACTAGTGGGGATGAACTACTTTCACACTCTGAGGAACCTGCTCTGAAACTCTGAGACCTGGTCCAGAGAGGTCTGAACCTTCTGACTGCTATCAACTGGTCTGAACCGGTTCTGAATCAGGTGTAGTGTTCTCACCTCGGGCCTTCCTCTTATAGTAGATGAAACCAGCCAGAGATAAGGTCAGACCCAGGATCAGTCCAGAGGCTCCGATGGCGAACTTGTTCCTCTCAGAGTCAGGCATGGACGGGTCTGAGGACAGACAGGTAGAGGGACCGACAGGTGAGCTCAGAGACAGGTAGACAGGTAGAGAGACTGACAGGTGAGCTCAGAGACAGGTAGACAGGTAGAGGGACCGACAGGTGAGCTCAGAGACAGGTAGAGAGATAAAGAGACCGACAGGTGAGCTCAGAGACAGGTAGAGAGACCGACAGGTGAGCTCAGAGACAGGTAGAGGGACCGACAGGTGAGCTCAGAGACAGGTAGATAGGTAGAGGGACCGACAGGTGATCTCAGAGACAGGTAGAGGGACCGACAGGTGAGCTCAGAGACAGGTAGACAGGTAGAGAGACCGACAGGCGAGCTCAGAGACAGGTAGAGAGACCGACAGGTGAGCTCAGAGACAGGTAGAGGGACCGACAGGTGAGCTCAGAGACAGGTAGACAGGTAGACAGGTAGAGGGACCGACAGGTGAGCAAAGAGGCAGGTAGACAGATAGAGGGATCGACAGGTGAGCTCAGAGACAGGTAGAGGGACCGACAGGTGAGCTCAGAGACAGGTAGAGGGACCGACAGGTGAGCTCAGAGACAGGTAGACAGGTAGAGAGACCGACAGGTGAGCTCAGAGACAAGTAGAGAGACCGACAGGTGAGCTCAGAGACAGGTAGAGGGACCGACAGGTGAGCTCAGAGACAAGTAGACAGGTAGAGAGACTGACAGGTGAGCTCAGAGACAGGTAGAGAGACCGACAGGTGAGCTCAGAGACAGGTAGAGAGTACGACAGGTGAGCTCAGAGACAGGTAGACAGGTAGAGGGACCGACAGGTGAGCTCAGAGACAGGTAGAGGGACCGACAGGTGAGCTCAGAGACAGGTAGACAGGTAGAGAGACCGACAGGTGAGCTCAGAGACAGGTAGAGGGACCGACAGGTGAGCTCAGAGACAGGTAGAGGGACCGACAGGTGAGCAGAGAGACAGGTAGAGGGACCGACAGGTGAGCTCAGAGACAGGTAGAGAGACCGACAGGTGAGCTCAGAGACAGGTAGACAGGTAGAGAGACCGACAGGTGAGCTCAGAGACAGGTAGAGGGACCGACAGGTGAGCTCAGAGACAGGTAGACAGGTAGAGAGACCGACAGGTGAGCTCAGAGACAGGTAGAGAGACCGACAGGTGAGCTCAGAGACAGGTAGAGAGACCGACAGGTGAGCTCAGAGACAGGTAGACAGGTAGAGGGACTGACAGGTGAGCTCAGAGACAGGTAGAGGGACCGACAGGTGAGCAGACAGACAGGTAGAGGGACCGACAGGTGAGCTCAGAGACAGGTAGAGAGACTGACAGGTGAGCAGACAGACAGGTATTTACCCCAGTCAGTAACCAGAGGTGCTTTCAGGCTGGCGTGCTCCACCACACAGGAGATCTTCTCTCCAGACCTGCTGACACAAACCAACACATCAGTGTTCCTGTCACACTCTCATCAAACTGGACCTGGACCTGGACCTGGACCTGGACCTGGACCTGGACCTGGACCTGTAGGTGGACTCACCTGGGCGTGTACTCCAGGTGAGAGTGGATCTGGTAGTACCAATCACTGTCAGCCAGCTCATCAGTGGAAGTGACATCAGAGGTGACTTCCTGTCCGTCTCTGAGCCACCGGACTCTGATCAGTTTGGGGTAGAAGTCGAAGACGCTGCAGACCAACATGGACGGATGTTTACCACCAGGAGGAGTCGTAGAACTCAGCACTACGGAGGGCTTAACTGAAACATGAAGAACATGAAGAACATGATGAACATGATGATGAACATGATGAACATGATGATGAACATGATGAAGATGATGAAGATGATGATGATGATGAAGATGATGATGAACATGATGAAGATGATGATGATGATGATGATGATGAACATGATGATGAACATGATGAAGATGATGAAGATGATGAACATGATGAACATGATGATGATGATGATGATGATGATGAAGATGATGAACATGATGATGAACATGATGAACATGATGATGATGATGATGATGAAGATGATGAACATGATGATGAACATGATGATGATGATGATGATGATGAAGATGATGAACATGATGATGATGATGATGATGAAGATGATGAACATGATGATGAACATGATGAACATGATGATGATGATGATGATGAAGATGATGAACATGATGATGAACATGATGATGATGATGATGATGATGAAGATGATGAACATGATGATGATGATGATGATGAAGATGATGAACATGATGATGAACATGATGAACATGATGATGATGATGAACATGATGATGATGATGAAGATGATGAACATGATGATGAACATGATGAACATGATGATGATGATGAACATGATGATGATGATGATGATGATGAACATGATGAACATGATGATGAAGATGATGAACATGATGATGATGATGAACATGATGATGATGATGAAGATGATGAACATGATGATGAACATGATGATGAACATGATGATGATGATGATGATGATGATGAACATGATGAACATGATGATGAAGATGATGAACATGATGATGAACATGATGATGATGATGATGATGATGAAGATGATGAACATGATGATGATGATGATGATGATGATGAAGATGATGAACATGATGATGAACATGATGAACATGATGATGATGATGAACATGATGATGATGATGAAGATGATGAACATGATGATGATGATGAAGATGATGAACATGATGATGAACATGATGATGATGATGATGATGATGAACATGATGAACATGATGATGAACATGATGATGATGATGATGATGATGAACATGATGAACATGATGATGAAGATGATGAACATGATGATGATGATGAACATGATGATGATGATGAAGATGATGAACATGATGATGAACATGATGATGATGATGAAGATGATGAACATGATGATGATGATGAACATGATGATGATGATGAAGATGATGAACATGATGATGAACATGATGATGATGATGATGATGATGAACATGATGAACATGATGATGAAGATGATGAAGATGATGAAGTTGATTAATGTTCACATCCTACATCTACTCAGCAGATGATTATTGTAATCCAGTGGTGGAGTGTCTGAGAGGAGTTGAGGGGGACAGAGAAACATGCAGGGCAGCTCCACTAGCGAGTTAGCAGCTAACCGGCGAGGAGAGTGCAGCGAACGGGAGCAGAGGGAAAACAAAAAACAAAAAACAAAAGACGGAGAACAAGAGTGGGA
>CAKALS010000039.1:228129-270629 GCA_916701275.1 Sebastes miniatus
TACTCTTAAAGGTTACTTAATGAACTTGGTAGTATAAGAGGTACCTGTTAACGGTAACTTTAATGAAACTGTTAGTATAAAGAGTACTGTTAAAGGTACTTTTAAATGAACTGGTAGTATAAAGAGGTACTCTGTAAAGGTACTTTAATGAACTGGTAGTATAAAGAGTAATGCTTAAAGGTACTTTAATGAACTGGTATCATAAAGAGTAACGTCTTAAAGGCTACTTTATGAACTGTAGTATAAAGAGTACTCTTAAAGGATACTTTAATGAACTGGTAGTATAAAGAGTAATCTTAAAGGTACTTAATGAACTGGTAGCATAAAGAGTACTCTTAAAGGTACTTTAAATGAACTGGTAGTATAAAGAGTACTCTTAAGGTACTTTAATGAACTGGTAGTATAAAGAGTACTCTTAAAGGTACTTAAGGAACTGGTAGTATAAAGAGTACTCTTAAAGGTACTTTAATGAACTGTAGTATAAAGAGTACTCTTAAAGGTACTTTAATGAACTGGTAGTATAAAGAGTACTGTTAATGGTACTTTAGTGAACTGGTAGTATAAAGAGTACTATTAGTGGTACTTTAATGAACTGGTAGTATAAAGAGTACTCTTAAAGGTACTTTAATGTAGTGGTAGTATAAAGAGTACTGTTAATGGTACTTTAGTTAAGTGGTAGTATAAAGAGTACTCTTAAAGGTACTTTAGTGTAGTGGTAGTATAAAGAGTACTGTTAATGGTACTTTAGTGAACTGGTAGTATAAAGAGTACTGTTAATGGTACTTTAGTGAACTGGTAGTATAAAGAGTACTCTTAAAGGTACTTTAAGGAACTGGTAGTATAAAGAATACTGTTAATGGTACTTTAGGTAAGTGGTAGTATAAAGAGTACTCTTAAAGGTACTTTAGTGTAGTGGTAGTATAAAGAGTACTGTTAATGGTACTTTAGTGAACTGGTAGTATAAAGAGTACTCTTAAAGGTACTTTAATGAACTGGTAGTATAAAGAGTACTGTTAATGGTACTTTAGTGAACTGGTAGTATAAAGAGTACTCTTAAAGGTACTTTAATGAACTGGTAGTATAAAGAGTACTCTTAAAGGTACTTTAGTGTAGTGGTAGTATAAAGAGTACTCTTAAAGGTACTTTAATGAACTGATAGTATAAAGAGCACTATTAATGGTACTTTAGTGAACTGGTAGTATAAAGAGTACTCTTAAAGGTACTTTAATGAACTGATAGTATAAAGAGCACTATTAATGGTACTTTAGTGAACTGGTAGTATAAAGAGTACTCTTAAAGGTACTTTAATGAACTGGTAGTATAAAGAGTACTGTTAATGGTACTTTAGTGAACTGGTAGTATAAAGAGTACTCTTAAAGGTACTTTAATGAACTGGTAGTATAAAGAGTACTGTTAATGGTACTTTAGTGAACTGTAGTATAAAGAGTACTCTTAAAGGTACTTTAATGAACTGGTAGTATAAAGAGTACTGTTAATGGTACTTTAGTGAACTGGTAGTATAAAGAGTACTCTTAAAGGTACTTTAATGAACTGGTAGTATAAAGAGTACTGTTAATGGTACTTTAGTGAACTGGTAGTATAAAGAGTACTCTTAAAGGTACTTTAATGAACTGGTAGTATAAAGAGTACTCTTAAAGGTACTTTAATGAACTAGTAGTATAAAGTGTACTGTTAATGGTACTTTAGTTAAGTGGTAGTATAAAGAGTACTCTTAAAGGTACTTTAATGAACTGGTAGTATAAAGAGTACTGTTAATGGTACTTTAGTGAACTGGTAGTATAAAGAGTACTCTTAAAGGTACTTTAATGAACTGGTAGTATAAAGAGTACTGTTAATGGTACTTTAGTGAACTGGTAGTATAAAGAGTACTGTTAATGGTACTTTAGTTAAGTGGTAGTATAAAGAGTACTCTTAAAGGTACTTTAATGAACTGGTAGTATAAAGAGTACTGTTAATGGTACTTTAGTGAACTGGTAGTATAAAGAGTACTGTTAATGGTACTTTAGTGTAGTGATAGTATAAAGAGTACTCTTAAAGGTACTTTAATGAACTGGTAGTATAAAGAGTACTCTTAAAGGTACTTTAATGAACTGGTAGCATAAAGAGTACTGTTAATGGTACTTTAATGAACTGGTAGTATAAAGAGTACTCTTAAAGATACTTTAATGAACTGGTAGTATAAAGAGTACTCTTAAAGGTACTTTAAGGAACTGGTAGTATAAAGAGTACTCTTAAAGGTACTTTAGTGTAGTGGTAGTATAAAGAGTACTCTTAAAGGTACTTTAATGAACTGGTAGTATAAAGAGTACCTGTTAAAGGTACTTTAATGAACTGTTAGTATAAAGAGTACTGTTAAAGGTACTTTAATGAACTGGTAGTATAAAGAGTACTCTTAAAGGTACTTTAATGAACTGGTAGTATAAAGAGTATTCTTAAAGGTACTTTAATGAACTGGTAGCATAAAGAGTACTCTTAAAGGTACTTTAAGGAACTGGTAGTATAAAGAGTACTCTTAGAGATACTTTAATGAACTGGTAGTATAAAGAGTACTCTTAAAGGTACTTTAAGGAACTGGTAGTATAAAGAGTACTCTTAAAGGTACTTTAATGAACTGGTAGTATAAAGAGTACTCTTAAAGGTACTTTAATGAACTGGTAGTATAAAGAGTACTCTTAAAGGTACTTTAAGGAACTGGTAGTATAAAGAGTACTCTTAAAGGTACTTTAATGAACTGGTAGTATAAAGAGTACTCGTAAAGGTACTTTAATGAACTGGTAGTATAAAGAGTACTGTTAATGGTACTTTAGTGAACTGGTAGTATAAAGAGTACTCTTAAAGGTACTTTAATGAACTGGTAGTATAAAGAGTACTCTTAAAGGTACTTTAATGAACTGGTAGTATAAAGAGTACTGTTAATGGTACTTTAGTGAACTGGTAGTATAAAGAGTACTGTTAATGGTACTTTAGTGTAGTGATAGTATAAAGAGTACTCTTAAAGGTACTTTAGTGAACTGGTAGTATAAAGAGTACTCGTAAAGGTACTTTAATGAACTGGTAGTATAAAGAGTACTCTTAAAGGTACTTTAATGAACTGGTAGCATAAAGAGTACTGTTAATGGTACTTTAATGAACTGGTAGTATAAAGAGTACTCTTAAAGGTACTTTAAGGAACTGGTAGTATAAAGAGTACTCTTAAAGATACTTTAATGAACTGGTAGTATAAAGAGTACTCTTAAAGGTACTTTAAGGAACTGGTAGTATAAAGAGTACTCTTAAAGGTACTTTAGTGTAGTGGTAGTATAAAGAGTACTCTTAAAGGTACTTTAATGAACTGGTAGTATAAAGAGTACCTGTTAAAGGTACTTTAATGAACTGTTAGTATAAAGAGTACTGTTAAAGGTACTTTAATGAACTGGTAGTATAAAGAGTACCTGTTAAAGGTACTTTAATGAACTGTTAGTATAAAGAGTACTGTTAAAGGTACTTTAATGAACTGGTAGTATAAAGAGTACTCTTAAAGGTACTTTAATGAACTGGTAGCATAAAGAGTATTCTTAAAGGTACTTTAATGAACTGGTAGTATAAAGAGTACTCTTAAAGGTACTTTAAGGAACTGGTAGTATAAAGAGTACTCTTAAAGATACTTTAATGAACTGGTAGTATAAAGAGTACTCTTAAAGGTACTTTAAGGAACTGGTAGTATAAAGAGTACTCTTAAAGGTACTTTAGTGTACTGGTAGTATAAAGAGTACTGTTAAAGGTACTTTAATGAACTGGTAGTATGAAGAGTACTCTTAAAGGTACTTTAATGAACTGGTAGCATAAAGAGTACTCTTAAAGGTACTTTAATGAACTGGTAGCATAAAGAGTACTCTTAAAGGTACTTTAGTGTAGTGGTAGTATAAAGAGTACTCTTAAAGGTACTTTAGTGTAGTGGTAGTATAAAGAGTACCTGTCAAAGGTACTTTAGTGAACTGGTAGTATAAAGAGTACTCTTAAAGGTACTTTAATGAACTGGTAGTATAAAGAGTACCTGTTAAAGGTACTTTAATGAACTGTTAGTATAAAGAGTACTCTTAAAGGTACTTTAATGAACTGGTAGTATAAAGAGTATTCTTAAAGGTACTTTAATGAACTGGTAGTATAAAGAGTACTCTTAAAGGTACTTTAATGAACTGGTAGTATAAAGAGTACCTGTTAAAGGTACTTTAATGAACTGGTAGTATAAAGAGTACCTGTTAAAGGTACTTTAATTAACTGGTAGTATAAAGAGTACCTGTTAAAGGTACTTTAATTAACTGGTAGTATAAAGAGTATTCTTAAAGGTACTTTAATGAACTGGTAGTATAAAGAGTACTCTTAAAGGTACTTTAATGAACTGGTAGTATAAAGAGTACCTGTTAAAGGTACTTTAATGAACTGGTAGTATAAAGAGTACCTGTTAAAGGTACTTGAATGAACTGGTAGTATAAAGAGTACTCTTAAAGGTACTTTAATGAACTGGTAGTATAAAGAGTACTGTTAATGGTACTTTAGTGAACTGGTAGTATAAAGAGTACTCTTAAAGGTACTTTAATGAACTGGTAGTATAAAGAGTACTCTTAAAGGTACTTTAATGAACTGGTAGTATAAAGTGTACTGTTAATGGTACTTTAGTTAAGTGGTAGTATAAAGAGTACTCTTAAAGGTACTTTAATGAACTGGTAGTATAAAGAGTACTGTTAATGGTACTTTAGTGAACTGGTAGTATAAAGAGTACTGTTAATGGTACTTTAGTGTAGTGATAGTATAAAGAGTACTCTTAAAGGTACTTTAGTGAACTGGTAGTATAAAGAGTACTCGTAAAGGTACTTTAATGAACTGGTAGTATAAAGAGTACTCTTAAAGGTACTTTAATGAACTGGTAGCATAAAGAGTACTGTTAATGGTACTTTAATGAACTGGTAGTATAAAGAGTATTCTTAAAGGTACTTTAATGAACTGGTAGTATAAAGAGTACTCTTAAAGGTACTTTAAGGAACTGGTAATATAAAGAGTACTCTTAAAGATACTTTAATGAACTGGTAGTATAAAGAGTACTCTTAAAGGTACTTTAGTGTAGTGGTAGTATAAAGAGTACCTGTCAAAGGTACTTTAGTGAACTGGTAGTATAAAGAGTACTCTTAAAGGTACTTTAATGAACTGGTAGTATAAAGAGTACCTGTTAAAGGTACTTTAATGAACTGTTAGTATAAAGAGTACTCGTAAAGGTACTTTAATGAACTGGTAGTATAAAGAGTACTCGTAAAGGTACTTTAATGAACTGGTAGCATAAAGAGTACTCTTAATGGTACTTTAATGAACTGGTAGTATAAAGAGTACTCTTAAAGGTACTTTAAGGAACTGGTAGTATAAAGAGTACTCTTAAAGATACTTTAATGAACTGGTAGTATAAAGAGTACTCTTAAAGGTACTTTAATGAACTGGTAGTATAAAGAGTACTCTTAAAGGTACTTTAATGAACTGGTAGTATAAAGAGTACCTGTTAAAGGTACTTTAATGAACTGGTAGTATAAAGAGTACCTGTTAAAGGTACTTTAATGAACTGGTAGTATAAAGAGTACCTGTTAAAGGTACTTTAATTAACTGGTAGTATAAAGAGTACTGTTAAAGGTACTTTAATGAACTGGTAGTATAAAGAGTACTGTTAAAGGTACTTTAATGAACTGGTAGTATAAAGAGTACTCTTAAAGGTACTTTAATGAACTGGTAGTATAAAGAGTACTGTTAAAGGTACTTTAAGTACTAGTAAAGGGTTTCTAACCTTCCTGCTGACTTGAGTGTCGATGAAGACGATGTCGTCCAGAGTCAGGATCAGTTTGGTGATGTTTGCTGTTCTCCTGTTCTTCCTGTACACACATATTACTATTAGTAGTAGTAGTAGTAGTAGCAGTAATATTCGTATTATTATAATTTGAAGCCTTGATCAGGTTTACACTTCATCAATAGATCATTTAAATGATTTATGGTGCTGGAGTTCAGACTGAGTGTCTTCACCTGTTCCTGTAGACAAACGCTCCAATCAGAGCACAGAACAGGAGGAAGATAAAGAACATCATCATGGTGTCCAAACCTGCAGAAATACACAGAAAATATACATAATATACATAATATACACTCATTACTATGATGGTAGGTAGGGGACGCTCTACAGAGCCCAGACCTTTAGTTAGCATCGACATCCTGAACTTTCCCAGCAGCACCTGAACATCCCATCACAGACACAGCTAATAGAATCTATGATAGACAAAGTTCCCACCCTCCCTGTAGGTCAGTGAACACACCCTCACTGCAGGCCTCCTCTGGACTGAACCAACAGAAGCTGGCGGTGGGGGGTTTCCCTCCGGTGAAGGTGAAGGAGCGACTCAGCGGTCTCAGACCGCCGACCGTCCCGTCGGTGTGAGTCGGAGCGAGCGAGTGCGTCGGCACAAGTCGGTCGCCATCGCTGTCCAACACCACGTATCTGGCCTGCAGGCCACGCCCCTCTTTACCTCCGTACAACACCTGAGAAAAGAAGAAGAGAAGAAGAAGAAGAGAAGAAGAAGAGTAGAGGTGATGAAACGAGCTGACAACATCTTCCTCCTCGTGCTCATCATCATCGGTTCATCATGTGACTGATGATGTCACTAAAATAGAAAGTGTTTACAAACAGGAGGAGTGGGACCTCTGTAGGAATGGACTGATGATAGATATATATATAAATATATAGAATGTATAGAATATAGAATATATAGGGTTAGGGACATCTTCTAATCTCTGAGGTTTAACTACGTGGAGCTCAGAGCTCTGAGCTCTGAGCTCCACGATGTGACGGATTCAACCAAATAAAACTTAATGTGAGGTTTCAGTCTTCAGGTCTCATGTCACCTCCATTCAGGGAACCAGCGTTTATACTATATACAGTTTATAGTATAGTATAGTATAGTATAGTATAGTATAATATATAATATATAGTATAGTATAATAATGTATTTAAATGTATTATTTGTGTTAAATTTTGAAATGAATTCAGTGAACCAGCGTTTATAGTATAGTATAGTATATATATATAGTATAGTATAGTATAGTATATATATATAGTATAGTATATATATATAGTATAGTATAGTGTATATATATATTATAGTATAGTATAGTATATTGTAGTATAGTATAGTATATATATATAGTATAGTATAGTAAGTATAGTATATCTATATAGTATAGTATATATATAGTATAGTATAGTGTATATATATATAGTATAGTATATATATATAGCATAGTATATATAGTATAGTATATATATATAGTATAGTATATATATAGTATAGTATATATGTATAGTATAGTAAAGTATATATATATAGTATATAAATAGTATAGTATAGTACATATATATAGTATAGTATATATATATAGTATAGTATATATAGTATAGTATATATAGTATAGTATATATATATAGTATAGTATATATATAGTATAGTATAGTATATATAGTATAGTATAGTATAGTATAGTAAAGTATATATATATAGTATAGTATATATATAGTATAGTATATTAAAGTGTAGTATAGTATAGTATAGTATATTATAGTATAGTATAGTAAAGTGTATATATATAGTATTGTGGCAGCTGCCAATTCTCTGGTGTTTGCTGTTGTTTCCCTTTTCCCTGGTGTTTTTTTGGTTGAGTTGCTGAGTGATTAGAGGTTATTCAGTTCACCTGTTGCGCAGGGTGTGGGGACTGGCTCTTAAATGATAGTTGAGAGCAGCTTGGTGCATTCCCCTCTTGGCCAATCAGGGTGTAACGACGCCCTTTCTGTAGGGCTTAAAAGAGGAGGGAAACTGCACACCCAGTGTCATTCTGATCTCTCCTTCACTCAATGCAACATGTGTTATCAGCTTTACCAGAAACTCTGGTCTGTTTTGGGCCCTTTTGGGATTCTGTGATCTTTGTGTTTTGTTTGTTGAGAGTGTTGACTCCTAGTTGGGGAAACAAGTTAAGTGCCAACCAATTGGGTTACCTGCACTGGGATGTTTAGGTACTATTTGTGCAGCGATCTGGTTTGCCTTACAATAGCCTAACGCCTGCAGGCTGTATTTTTCTATTCTATTCATTTGTTGATTTTCAATGAAACCCTTTATACCCATTTCTTTTAGTGTATTTTATTTGGGAAAACTTTAAAGGAGGGTAAAGGGAAAACCACAAACCAATATTTCAGTTTCCTTAATTGTTTGTTAATATAGAGGCATTTGTTCATTATTGAAGAGGCATTTGTTCATTATTATTATTAAGAAGGCATTTTATTTTATATTATTATGTGGATGGGAACTGTTTTTCAGTCTTCTGACTGAACAACTAAAGTCTGGGGAACTCAGTACCGCCACATAATTGGCAACCACGAAGGGACACGTAACACAAAGCATAATCTTTCAATAAAGAGATTTAGTTTTGTGTCCCATCTTCTGATATCTATTTAGCAAGTGTATTTGAGTGTATATTTCTGAAATGTGTATTTGGAGTGTAGCTTGACTATTAGTCCAAATAATTACTAGTGACTAACCAACATGTCTTGGGAAGATTCAGACATTACAATGACCGCATTCGAACCGTCGCTTGCGGAATTGGAATCCGAGCTTTCTCTAAATGTTAGCTTGGATATGCCTGTAGTTGGGCAGGAGGTGCACATACTGGATGATGATGATGATGAAGAGGGATGGTAGATGCTCAAGTAGAACCACAATTGTCTGTGGACACTCATCCTCTTTTGGCTTTAGAGGGCTTATTACTTCCGCCTTCATCCCCAGTTCCTGTAACTCCTCCCACCCAGGAACACTCAGATTCGGATTTAGTCATTTTTGCTAATGCTGTAGAGTCGATGAAACTTGTGTTTAAAAATACAGTGGATTGGCAGCGTGAGTGGCTGTCAAACATTTCAAAGGGCATACCCATCGATAAAGCTCTAAAAATGTGTAGTACTCTCATAACAAATGTGGTGGAGAAAGCAAGTAACCCTTTGCTCGCAGAAGTAAGGGATTTTGGTTCAAAGTGCATAAATGCCATTCAGTGGAATGCACAACAAACACAGTCTGAGTTCCAAGAGTCCCTGATTACTGACCGTCAAAACTTGATGACCTCCATTACATCCGCGGTCACTGAAAACAAGGATGTAAAGAGACCTGAAATGGTTTTGTGTTGGCGTTGCCATGGTGAGCATGCACCAGGGTTCTGCCCTCAGTTTCATGTCTTCCCAGGTAGCTCAAAATACAGTAGACAGCAAAAGTCAGAGTCAAAACAGACTTCAGAGTCCAGTAAAAAAGGTTCCATGGCTACTGTTGCTAGTCAGCCTGCAGCCAAGAACCGCCAGAAGCAAAAGTCTACTAGTGTGGTGGGATCTCCATCTCACCCGCCCACTAGTCTAAAACAGTTGGTTGTGCCCATCACGGTACGTCGGCGTCATGGGAAAGCGCTTGTGGACACAGGTGCTACTTACACTTTATTGCATGTGAGTCTGTGGAATAAGATCAAAGGCCCCAATGAGTCCCTTGTATCATGGCAGGGTGGACCAATGTATCTTGCGAATGGCCAGCAAGCAAATCCTATTGGATGTAAAGTGCTGGAGTTCAGCATGCATGGTAACAGTTGGTTCGTACCTACCGCAGTACTGGATGCAGATGTGTTGGTGTATCCATTAGTTCTTGGTTTAGATTTTATGAGCATGAGTGGGCTCCAGGTCAACGTCCGGGACAAGGTATACTCTTTTGCTGGTGATGACACCACCAGGGTTTTCCCTTTCCAGCCTGCCCTGTGCCCTAGCGATGGTTGGGGTGTTCTGAGTGTGAGCAGTGTTGCTTTGTATACTACCTTACCACCTACATTACCGCTCTTGCCTGCTGTTAGTGATGACTGGTGTAACTTAGCTTGTATTCCTAAAGGTGATGACTTACCCAGTCTGCTCCATACTGCTGTTGCAGACAGTGGTTTAACAGGGAGGGAGGCTGAGAAATTGTACCAACTCTTGCTAAACAACCCGCGGGTCTGCACCACCACTTTAGGCCGTACCTCTGTGCTGAAACATAAAATCAAATTAAACAGTGATGTTGTGGTTACCCAGCGCCCCTATCGATTACCCCTGCAAAAGCGGAAGATGGTTAAGGAGCAGATCGAAGAGATGCTTCAACAGGGTATCATTGTACCTTCCCATTCACCATGGGCATCCCCGATTGTAGTGGTGCCTAGAAAAGATGGTGGAACACCCCGATTTTGTGTTGATCTCCGCCGTGTTAATGAACGTAGCGAGGGAGATGCCTATCCTCTACCAACGATTTCTGAGATACTTGAATCTCTGGCAAGTTCAGCTGTGTTCACCACCTTAGATCTCAACAGTGGTTATTGGCAGGTAGAAATGGACCCGGAAAGCCAGCACCTCACGGCATTCGTCACATGTTTCGGATTATTCCATTTTCGGGTTATGCCTTTCGGCTTGAAGGGAGCTCCAGCTACCTTCCAAAGGCTAATGACTCAAGTGCTGAGGAGCTGCCTAGGAGAGTGCTGTATGGTGTACTTGGATGACATCATAATCTATTCCAAAGACGTCCAGAATCACTTTCATGACGTCCAGCGAGTGTTTGATTGCCTCCAGCAGGCTGGCCTTACACTCAATATTAAGAAATGCCACTTCTGTTGTCCCGAGCTTAAATTCCTGGGTCATGTAGTGAGCAAGGAGGGAGTGCAGGCAGATCCAGCAAAGACAGAAGCACTTTGTGACTACCCTGTGCCTAGAAACCTCAAGGAAGTTCAAAGGTTTTTGGGTCTGGCTGGATGGTACCACCGTTATGTCCCTAACTTTTCAATGATTGCGGAGCCCCTGAATGCGCTGAAAAAGAAAGGAGTCGTGTTTAAGTGGTCAGAGGAGTGTCAGAAGGCATTTCAATGTCTTAAAGACCATCTGACCTCTCCTCCTGTCCTTGGTCACCCTGATATGTGTAACACATTTGTCGTCTACACCGATGCAAGTTCTACGGGTCTAGGGGCAGTTTTGGCTCAGAGATCGAACACTTCCTCTAGAGAAGAGGTTATCGCTTATGGCAGCCGCTCTCTAACAAGGTCAGAGCAAAATTACTCCACGACAGAACGGGAATGTCTGGCTGTGGTGTGGAGTCTGGAGAAATGGAGACACTATCTGGAAGGGAAACCTTTCATTGTTGTCACTGACCACTCTTCGTTGTTGTGGGTCTTTAACACCAATAAAGCTAGCTCCAGGCTTATACGCTGGGCACTGCGTCTGCAGGAATTTTCTTTTACGATTGAATATCGTAAGGGTAAGTTGAATAACGCACCGGATGCTCTGTCGCGGGCCACTGGTCCGGCCTCCCTTGCATTGTACATTCGTTCCCTGGCACGGGATGAGAAGTTTGTACCTTTTCCTCTGACTGATGAGGATGTCTGGAAAGCCCAGAGGAGTGATCCAGACATCCAGAAAATATATCAGGCACTGCTCACTGATGACAAACCTGGCGGTGAAGCAGACTCTGGTTTTGTCATTTTGGAGGATACGGTTTACAGGAAAACCAAACATCTTGACCGTGGTGACCTATACCAGGTATATGTTCCACAGTCACTTCGTCCAGTCGTCTTGCATGCATACCACGATAACCCTTTGAGTGGTCATTTTGGACGATATAAGACCCAGCAAAGGATTCGTGAAGTTGCATACTGGCCGAAAATATGGACAGATGTCGCAGAATATGTAAGATCTTGTACTATTTGCCAGAAATATAAACCTGAGTCCAGGAAGCCTGCTGGCTTGCTCCAGCAGACAAAGGTAACGGAGCCATGGGAAATGCTTGGTTTGGACCTCATGGGCCCTCTGCCTCGTAGTTCCCTGGGAAACACCCAATTACTTGTTGTGGTAGATTATTATAGTCGTTGGGTTGAGTTGTTTCCTTTACGTAATGCTACTGCTTCCACAATCAGCAAATGTCTGCGGAAGGACATCTTTACACGTTGGGGTGTCCCAAAACATGTCTTATCAGATCGGGGACCTCAGTTCACATCAGAGGTTTTCAAAGAGTTGTGTGATAGCTGGGGGGTTGTCCATAAACTCACAACTGCCTATCATCCACAGACTAACATGACTGAGCGTATTAACCGCTCACTAAAAAGCATGATAGCTTCGTATGTTGGAGAGAAGCATAAGAGTTGGGATCGTTTCATACCGGAGTTGCGTTTTGCCCTGAACTCCGCAGTCAATGAAGCCACCGGCTTTTCCCCAGCTGAGTTGCTGCTTAGAGGATCTTTGAAGGGACCTTTTGCCAGAGCTTTTGAGCCCTCTTCTCGGGTCCCGCGTGCGCTGAAAAATGTCCAAGCTCTGGTAGAGTCCAATCTGGCACAGGCAAAAAGGAAACAGGCTCATACCTACAACAAAACCAGGCGACATGTCACATATGAAATGAAGGATAGGGTCTGGATGAAAGCCCATCCCGTCTCCAAGGCTTCCAAAAATTACACAGCTAAACTGGCCCCACGATGGATCGGTCCGTACCGCATTGTTGAGCAGGTAGGCCCTGTGAATTACAGGATTGTGTGTGAGGACACCGGAAAGGATCTAAGGGTGGTTAATGTGTGTGATTTGAAGGAGTGTCGCCCAACCTCTGTTGAAGTGGAGGCTCAGGAGAGAGAGGCGGTCATGCGCATTTTTCTGGACAGTGACACTAGTGATGAGGATGAATTTATGGGTTTTTTGTGACATTGTATTAAAGGTAAATAACTGTCTAAAGGATGTGTGTAAAACACCTTGGAGGCGGTGTTTATTATATGGGGGAGGGAGTGTGGCAGCTGCCAATTCTCTGGTGCTTGCTGTTGTTTCCCTTTTCCCTGGTGTTTTTGTGGTTGAGTTGCTGAGTGATTAGAGGGTTATTCAGTTAACCTGTTGCGCAGGGTGTGGGGACTGGCTCTTAAATGATAGTTGAGAGCAGCTTGGTGCATTCCCCTCTTGGCCAATCAGGGTGTAACGACGCCCTTTCTGTAGGGCTTAAAAGAGGAGGGAAACTGCACACCCAGTGTCATTCTGATCTCTCCTTCACTCAATGCAACATGTGTTATCAGCTTTACCAGAAACTCTGGTCTGTTTTGGGCCCTTTTGGGATTCTGTGATCTTTGTGTTTTGTTTGTTGAGAGTGTTGACTCCTAGTTGGGGAAACAAGTTAAGTGCCAACCAATTGGGTTACCTGCACTGGGACGTTTAGGTACTATTTGTGCAGCGATCTGGCTTGCCTTACGATAGCATAACGCCTGCAGGCTGTATTTTTGTATTCTATTCATTTGTTGATTTTCAATGAAACCCTTTATACCCATTTCTTTTAGTGTATTTTATTTGGGAAAACTTTAAAGGGGGGTAAAAGGAAAAACACAAACCAATATTTCAGTTTCCTTAATTGTTTGTTAATATAGAGGCATTTGTTCATTATTGAAGAGGCATTTGTTCATTATTATTATTAAGAAGGCATTTTATTTTATATTATTATGTGGATGGGAACTGTTTTTCAGTCTTCTGACTGAACAACTAAAGTCTGGGGAACTCAGTACCGCCACAGTATAGTATAGTATATTATAGTGTAGTATAGTATAGTAAAGTATATATATATAGTATAGTATAGTAAAGTATATATATATAGTATAGTATAGTGTAGTATAGTATAGTATATATATAGTATAGTATATTATAGTATAGTATATATATATAGTATAGTATATATATAGTATAGTATAGTATATATATATAGTATAGTATAGTATATATAGTATAGTATAGTATAAATATAGTATAGTATAGTATATACAGTATATAGTATAGTATAATATATATATAGTATAGTATAGTATATATATAGTATAGTAAAGTATACTATACTATATATATACTATACTATATATAGTATAGTGTATATATATAGTATAGTATATTATAGTGTAGTATAGTATAGTATATTATAGTATAGTATATTATAGTATAGTATGGTATCTATAGTATAGGAGTATGGTATCTATAGTATAGTATAGTATAGTATATATAGTATATTATAGTGTAGTATAGTATAGTATAGTATAGTATCTATCCCTATAGTATAGTATAGTATAGTATATATAGTATATTATAGTAAATTATATATATATAGTATAGTATAGTATAGTATATATAGTATATTATAGTGTAGTATAGTATAGTATAGTATAGTGTATATATATAGTATAGTATAGTATATTATAGTATAGTATAGTATATTATAGTGTAGTATAGTATATATATATAGTATAGTATAGTATAGTATAGTGTATATATATATATTATAGTGTAGTATAGTATAGTGTAGTGTAATATAGTATAGTATAGTATATATATAGTATAGTATAGTATAGTATATTATAGTGTAGTATAGTATATTATAGTGTAGTATAGTATAGTATAGTATAGTATAGTATATTATAGTATAGTGTAGTATAGTATAGTATAATATAGTATAGTATATATAGTATAGTATAGTGTAGTATAGTATAGTATATTATAGTATAGTATATTATAGTATAGTATAGTATATTATAGTATAGTATAGTATAATAATGTATTTAAATGTATTATTTGTGTTAAATGTTGAAATGTTTCTGACCTGATTGAAACCCTGGAAATCAAAGCCTCCATCTGATTGGACGAGCTGATTGCCTGTCACCCAGTTCCCGCCCCCTGCCTGACGACGCTCCTCCACCGCCTTAGCAACGAAGTACACCATGTTAAAGATGGTCCCAAAGACCGGAGACACCTGCAGACGAAAACACAGTACAATACTTTCATCATTCATTTATACTTCATTACATTTCAATAGTTTTAACTTTGATTTGATTTATTCATTCATCTAAATTCATCTATATATAATATAAATATAATATAATATATATAAATTCATCTCAAATCAACAGATAAAGTTTTGTTTTTATTTTTACATGTTGAGTAAATGTTGTTTTTTGTTGTGTAGTACTAGTTGCTGTGTAGTCGTAGTTGTGTATTTACCTCGGTGGCGGCCACAGCCGACCGGATCTCGCGGTTGATTTGCGCCTGACGAAAAGCTTCGTAGAAACTCCGGTCGGACGCCATGGTAACGGTCAGAACGGAGCTGTAGGCGTGGCGAAGCTGCGTGCTATTGGTCAGCTGAGGAAATGCTGCATCCTGATTGGACAGACGAGAGAACCATGAACATTATTCTGGGGGATGGTATATATACAGTTTATGTACAGTATATACTGTATACAGTATATACTATATATATACTGTATACAGTATATATGTACTATATACTATATACAGTATATATACATATTGAGTTATTAAAGAGTTTTGTGTTGAACTGCAGCAGTTTGATGAAGTCCGATCCGTCTGTTTGGTATTAAAGTGATCGGTTACCTGGTACGGCATGGCGTACAGCAGGGCGTCGTACGGAGTAAACTGTATAGTATATAGTATAGTATATATTATATATACCTGGTACGGCATGGCGTACAGCAGGGCGTCGTATGGAGTAAACTGTATAGTATATAGTATAGTATAGTATATATTATATATACCTGGTACGGCATGGCGTACAGCAGGGCGTCGTACGGAATAAACTGTATAGTATATAGTATAGTATAGTATATATTATATATACCTGGTATAGCATGGAGTACAGCAGGGCGTCGTACGGAATAAACTGTATAGTATATAGTATAGTATAGTATATATTATATATACCTGGTACGGCATGGCGTACAGCAGGGCGTCGTACGGAATAAACTGTATAGTATATAGTATAGTATAGTATATATTATATATACCTGGTACGGCATGGCGTACAGCAGGGCGTCGTACGGAATAAACTGTATAGTATATAGTATAGTATAGTATATATTATATATACCTGGTACGGCATGGCGTACAGCAGGGCGTCGTACGGAATAAACTGTATAGTATATAGTATAGTATAGTATATATTATATATACCTGGTACGGCAGGGCGTCGTACGGAGTAAACTGTATAGTATATAGTATAGTATAGTATATATTATATATACCTGGTACGGCATGGCGTACAGCAGGGCGTCGTAAGGAATAAACTGTATAGTATATAGTATAGTATATATTATATATACCTGGTACAGCATGGCGTACAGCAGGGCGTCGTACGGAGTAAACTGTATAGTATATAGTATAGTATAGTATAGTATATATTATATATACCTGGTACGGCATGGAGTACAGCAGGGCGTCGTACGGAATAAACTGTATAGTATATAGTATAGTATAGTATATATTATATATACCTGGTACAGCATGGCGTACAGCAGGGCGTCGTATGGAATAAACTGTATAGTATATAGTATAGCATATATTATATATACCTGGTACAGCATGGCGTACAGCAGGGCGTCGTATGGAATAAACTGTATAGTATATAGTATAGTATATATTATATATACCTGGTACAGCATGGTGTACAGCAGGGCGTCGTATGGAATAAACTGTATAGTATATAGTATAGTATAGTATATATTATATATACCTGGTACAGCATGGTGTACAGCAGGGCGTCGTATGGAATAAACTGTATAGTATATAGTATAGTATATATTATATATATCTGGTACAGCATGGAGTACAGCAGGGCGTCGTACGGAGTAAACTGTATAGTATAGTATATAGTATAGCATATATTATATATATCTGGTACAGCATGGTGTACAGCAGGGCGTCGTATGGAATAAACTATAGTATATAGTATAGTATAGTATATATTATATATACCTGGTACAGCATGGCGTACAGCAGGGCATCGTACGGAATAAACTGTATAGTATATAGTATAGTATATATTATATATACCTGGTACAGCAGGGCATCGTACGGAATAAACTGTAGAGTATATAGTATAGTATATATTATATATACCTGGTACGGCATGGCGTACAGCAGGGCGTCGTACGGAATAAACACGTAACCGTCGGAAACCATCCCCGTGTCCAGAGCAGCCAATAGGAGCTCTCTCTGATCCTCTCCACCAATCAGGACTGAGCTCATGCACATTATCACCACTGAAAAACAAGAAATAAATTTGTTATAAGTGTTTTAGATGTTAAAGCCGTTGGCACACTGCCCGCATGAGGCTCACGTGGCGTCTACGTCGCGTGGTGGCTGCGTGATGCAGGAGTCTGGTGTTCACACTAGACGCTTGTTGGCTGCTTGTTGGCTGTGTTTCTGCTGCTGCTGTCAGCTCTTTCTTTCTGAATAGAGTTTGTCTTTTAATGGCCATTTAACTTCATGATAAATATAATTTATATTTATGTTAGACAGAGAAAGGTTCAGTAACGTGGTAATTAGTAAATAATAGTAATAATCCACAATTAAAACTCCGTACTGTATTCATTTATGATGCTTTCCAAGTCACTGCATGATCCACATCACTGTCCGGCACATATTTCAGAATAAAAGCCTCGTGTTAACTAATGAAGGGATTCTGTCTATAGAAAAAAACGCCTGAGGGCTTTTATTTTGAAATGAGAGCAGGAAGTGTTGATTTAAAAATAAATTTACTTAACTTTACTTTTTTTCATCTCCGTAACATATTCTACAGATAAACCTCGAAACTGTAGTAAAGTCTTGCTGGTATGAAGTTAATATACAGTCACTAGATCACCTTCACTGTCTGTGACATATTCTACAGATGTCTAGACATGTAAACTGTGTTATGTTGCTGGTATGATGTCCATATACTGTCAATAGATCACCTTCACTGTCTGTTGCTGCTGGGACACGCAGCCGAGACGCGAGACGCGAGCGTGTAAAATAGGCGAGCCTTCTATTCTATAAAATAGACGCGCATCTCATGCGGGCAGTGTGTCCACTCTAACCTGTTAACATGGACGCCGAAATAAAAAACAAGCCGCCACGCAAGCCTCATGCGAGCCTCACGCGAGCCTCACGCGAGCAGTGTCCACCACTTAATCTGATGATAATCTGGAGGATTAAATGTGTCAGATTACATCTAGAGACATAATCACACTTCAGTCTCAGTTCATCTTTCAGCTCTGACCTTTGACCTTGTCAGCCTCTCTGATCGCTCTGAGCGCCTCCCGAGGTCCGCCCTTGTTCTTTGTTTCCATGGTAACTACCGGACCAATCGGCAGGCCCAGAGCTCTGAGCGCCGAGGCCACTTCCTGTCCGGTGCTCTCCCATAGGTCGGATGGAGCTGATGACCAATCAGGAAGAGGAAGGACAAAGTGAGAGACGATTAACAGATAGTGACATCACACCCTCATTATAGACCACGCCCCTGCAGTGACATCACCTCCTCATTATAGACCACGCCCCTGCAGTGACATCACCTCCTCATTATAGACCACGCCCCTGCAGTGACATCACACCCTCATTATAGACCACGCCCCTGCAGTGACATCACCTCCTCATTATAGACCACGCCCCTGCAGTGACATCACCTCCTCATTATAGACCACGCCCCTGCAGTAACATCACACCCTCATTATAGACCACGCCCCTGCAGTGACATCACCTCCTCATTATAGACCATGCACCTGCAGTGACATCACACCCTCATTATAGACCACGCCCCTGCAGTGACATCACACCCTCATTATAGACCACGCCCCTGCAGTGACATCACCTCCTCATTATAGACCACGCACCTGCAGTGACATCACACCCTCATTATAGACCACGCCCCTGCAGTGACATCACCTCCTCATTATAGACCACGCACCTGCAGTGACATCACACCCTCATTATAGACCACGCCCCTGCAGTGACATCACCTCCTCATTATAGACCACGCCCCTGCAGTGACATCACCTCCTCATTATAGACCACGCCCCTGCAGTGACATCACCTCCTCATTATAGACCACGCACCTGCAGTGACATCACACCCTCATTATAGACCACGCGCCTGCAGTGACATCACCTCCTCATTATAGACCACACCCCTGCAGTGACATCAGCTCCTCATTATAGACCACGCCCCTGCAGTGACATCACACCCTCATTATAGACCACGCACCTGCAGTGACATCACACCCTCATTATAGACCACACCCCTGCAGTGACATCACCTCCTCATTATAGACCACGCCCCTGCAGTGACATCACCTCCTCATTATAGACCACGCCCCTGCAGTGACATCACCTCCTCATTATAGACCACGCCCCTGCAGTGACATCACCTCCTCATTATAGACCACGCCCCTGCAGTGACATCACCTCCTCATTATAGACCACGCACCTGCAGTGACATCACACCCTCATTATAGACCACACCCCTGCAGTGACATCAGCTCCTCATTATAGACCACGCCCCTGCAGTGACATCACCTCCTCATTATAGACCACGCCCCTGCAGTGACATCATCTCCTCATTATAAACCACGCCCCTGCAGTGACATCACCTCCTCATTATAGACCACGCCCCTGCAGTGACGTCACCTCCTCACCTGAGATGACGGCGACGTGCGCCCAGCGGAAGAACCTGAGCACGGTGAACAGGACTTTGCTGGGCGGAGTGACGGGCGGTAGGTTCGGCCAATCAGCATCCAGACAGCCTGGAGAGGCAAGCCCCGCCTCCCAGTGCTGAGCCAATAAGGAGGCAGCATGACAGAGGGCGGGGTTGAAGGGTCCAATGTAGGCGTGGCCATAGCCATCCATGTCCCCGAGTTCTGTCAGAGCTGAAAACCACAGAGGAAGAAGAGTCACAGGTGAGATATCAACAGTCATCATTGGAATTAATGTCATATAACAGGTTTAGTCTATATATTTTATACAACTATAACTTTAGTATAGAGTGGTCATATACATGCAGTTGTTCTAAAACAGGTTTAATCTATATATTTTATATGACTTTAACTTCTTTGGAGTGGTCGTATACATACAGGTTGATAAATGTGAATTGAACCCTCGTCATTAGGAGCAGTTTGGGGTTCAGTGCCTTGCTCAAAGACTCTTGGACATGCAGAGAGAATCGAACCTGGTGGTTAAAGGACAACCAGCTCCGCCCCGTCATATCACGATCTAATGATTCTGTTTAATTAAAATGATTCTGTTTAATTAAATAAGTTAATTGATGAACTCCTCGTTAGATCACTGACCTTCAGTTTAATTAAACTAGTTAATTGATGAACTCCTCGTTAGATCACTGACCTTCAGTTTAATTAAACTAGTTAATTGATGAACTCCTCGTTAGATCACTGACCTTCAGTTTAATTAAACAAACTAATTGATGAACTCCTCGTTAGATCACTGACCTTCAGTTTAATTAAACTAGCTCATTGATGAACTCCTCGTTAGATCACTGACCTTCAGTTTAATTAAACTAGTTAATTGATGACCTCCTCGTTAGATCACTGACCTTCAGTTTAATTAAACTAGCTCATTGATGAACTCCTCGTTAGGTCACTGACCTTCAGTTTAATTAAACTAGCTCATTGATGAACTCCTCGTTAGGTCACTGACCTTCAGTTTAATTAAACTAGTTAATTGATGACCTCCTCGTTAGGTCACTGACCTTCAGTTTAATTAAACTAGTTAATTGATGACCTCCTCGTTAGATCACTGACCTTCAGTTTAATTAAACTAGTTAATTGATGAATTCCTCGTTAGGTCACTGACCTTCAGTTTAATTAAACTAGTTAATTGATGACCTCCTCGTTAGGTCACTGACCTTCAGTTTAATTAAACTAGTTAATTGATGACCTCCTCGTTAGGTCACTGACCTTCAGTTTAATTAAACTAGTTAATTGATGACCTCCTCGTTAGATCACTGACCTTCAGTTTAATTAAACTAGTTAATTGATGAATTCCTCGTTAGGTCACTGACCTTCAGTTTAATTAAACTAGTTAATTGATGAACTCCTCGTTAGATCACTGACCTTCAGTTTAATTAAACTAGTTAATTGATGACCTCCTCGTTAGGTCACTGACCTTCAGTTTAATTAAACTAGTTAATTGATGACCTCCTCGTTAGGTCACTGACCTTCAGTTTAATTAAACTAGTTAATTGATGAACTCCTCGTTAGGTCACTGACCTTCAGTTTAATTAAACTAGCTCATTGATGAACTCCTCGTTAGGTCACTGACCTTCAGTTTAATTAAACTAGCTCATTGATGAACTCCTCGTTAGGTCACTGACCTTCAGTTTAATTAAACTAGCTCATTGATGAACTCCTCGTTAGGTCACTGACCTTCAGTTTAATTAAACTAGTTAATTGATGAACTCCTCGTTAGGTCACTGACCTTCAGTTTAATTAAACTAGTTAATTGATGAACTCCTCGTTAGGTCACTGACCTTCAGTTTAATTAAACTAGTTAATTGATGAATTCCTTGTTAGGTCACTGACCTTTGGAGGTGGAACAGTCCTCATCCAGCAGTTTGACTTCGTACCAGTATCCTCTGCTCAGACCGCTGTCGCTCCGTAACCGTGACAACGCCAGGTTGGCCGCCGCTGTTGGCATTGCGCGGGAGAACATAGGATCACATGACCACGGACCAATCAGAGCCAGCTTAAAGGTCGCTGTCCAGATCTCAGAAATGCCTAGCAACCACAGACACGACCGTAGCAATAACCTGGGAAGCTGCATCCCGGCGACCTGCAGGAAATAAATAATAGAAACAACAGAAACAATAAAACAACAGAAACAATAGAAACAATAAAACAATAGAAACAATAGAAACAGTTGATTTCAGTTCAGGGAGGAAAATAAAAACTATTCAGCTGACATCAGTCGTTGATGATCAGAAACACAAACAAATCAATCCATCAAATCAAATTACATCTCTATCAGACGAAACTAGGATCCTGGACGCACCACCATCAAAACCTGTTTCCATGGTGATAAGGTCAGCTGACTCACACTGTGGACATCACTTCATCTTCGCTTTAACCATCAAACTTAAATAATAATATATAATAATAATATAATAATAATATATAATAATAATAATAATAATAATAATAATATAATAATAATAATATTATAATAATATAATAATAATAATATAATGATAATAATAATATAATAATAATAATATAATAATAATAAACAGAAAAGCATCAGACAGAAACAAACAGCTCTAAATGAGATCATGAAGATATCAGAGAAGAAAAAGAAGAAGAAGACGATGCCACAAAACTGGCTCATCAATTATTGATTTAAGTTGATTAAATATGTGACAGTTTATCTGAATATTATATTAAATATGTGACAGTTTATCTGACTATTATATTAAATATGTGACAGTTTATCTGAATATTATATTAAATAACTGACAGTTTATCTGTATATTATATTAAATATGTGACAGTTTATCTGAATATTATATTAAATAACTGACAGTTTATCTGAATATTATATTAAATATGTGACAGTTTATCTGAATATTATATTAAATAACTGACAGTTTATCTGAATATTATATTAAATATGTGACAGTTTATCTGAATATTATATTAAATATGTGACAGTTTATCTGAATATTATATTAAATAACTGACAGTTTATCTGAATATTATATTAAATATGTGACAGTTTATCTGAATATTATATTAAATATGTGACAGTTTATCTGACTATTATATTAAATATGTGACAGTTTATCTGAATATTATATTAAATATGTGACAGTTTATCTGAATATTATATTAAATATGTGACAGTTTATCTGTATATTATATTAAATAACTGACAGTTTATCTGAATATTATATTAAATAACTGACAGTTTATCTGAATATTATATTAAATATGTGACAGTTTATCTGAATATTATATTAAATAACTGACAGTTTATCTGTATATTATATTAAATATGTGACAGTTTATCTGAATATTATATTAAATATGTGACAGTTTATCTGAATATTATATTAAATAACTGACAGTTTATCTGAATATTATATTAAATATGTGACAGTTTATCTGTATATTACTGTATAATATTGTATATTATTGTATATTACTGTATATTATTACATTAATGTGTCGCATCTCAGACTCTGACTGATCACACAGGCTGAACCCAGCTGACTGCTGTGACCTCTGACCTTTAAATCTTCCCGTTAATACCGACTGACACCATTAGCTAATGCTAAAGAGCGCTAAGAACGCTAAGTATAGCAACAATGCTAACGCTCTTAACACAAGCTGAGAGGGAGAGAGAGGACATGTCAGCACCACTCTGAGAGCCAACGTCTACCTGAACACCACTCTCACCTGGTGACATCACCCAGCTGTGTGATGACATCACATACTAATCACCCATCTCCCGTCTCTAATGTATATTTAATTTGACTCCAAAATTTATAATATGATGTTTATATGAAACAATGTTCACATGTTTGTAACAGTTTCCATCATCATTACACCTGTACCTGACTGTGACAACATCATCACACCTGTACCTGACTGTGACATCAACCAACACACCTGTACCAAAATGTGACATCATCATCACACCTTTACCTGACTGTGACATCACCAACACACCTTTACCTGACTGTGACATCACCAACACACCTGTACCTGACTGTACTGTGACATCATCATCATCCAACACATCTGTACCAGACTGTGACATTAACCAACACACCTGTACCTGACTGTGACAACATCATCACACCTGTACCTGACTGTGACATCAACCAACACACCTGTACCTAAATGTGGCATCATCATCACACTTTTACCTGACTGTGACATCACCAACACACCTGTACCTGACTGCGACATCAACCAACACACCTTTACCTGACTGTGACATCACCAACACACCTGTACCTGACTGTGACATCACCAACACACCTGTACCTGACTGTACTGTGACATCATCATCATCATCCAAAGCACCTGTACATGACTGTACTGTGACATCATCATCATCCAACACATCTGTACCAGACTGTGACATTAACCAACACACCTGTACCTGACTGTGACAACATCATCACACCTGTACCTGACTGTGACATCAACCAACACACCTGTACCTAAATGTGGCATTATCATCACACCTTTACCTGACTGTGACATCACCAACACACCTGTACCTGACTGTGACATCACCAACACACCTGTACCTGACTGCGACATCAACCAACACACCTGTACCTGACTGTGACATCACCAACACACCTGTACCTGACTGTGACATCACCAACACACCTGTACCTGACTGGGACATCAACCAACACATCTGTACCTGACTGGGACATCAACCAACACATCTGTACCTGACTGTGACATCATCATCACACCTGTACCTGACTGTGACATCACCAACACACCTTTACCTGACTGTACTGTGACATCATCATCATCCAACGCACCTGTACATGACTGTACTGTGACATCATCATCATCCAACACATCTGTATCAGACTGCGACATCAACCAACACACCTGTACCTGACTGTGACATCACCAACACACCTTTACCTGACTGTGACATCACCAACACACCTGTACCTGACTGTGACATCACCAACACACCTGTACCTGACTGGGACATCAACCAACACATCTGTACCTGACTGGGACATCAACCAACACATCTGTACCTGACTGTGACATCATCATCACACCTGTACCTGACTGTGACATCACCAACACACCTTTACCTGACTGTACTGTGACATCATCATCATCCAACGCACCTGTACATGACTGTACTGTGACATCATCATCATCCAACACATCTGTATCAGACTGTGACATTAACCAACACACCTGTACGTGACTGTGACATCATCATCATCCAACACATCTGTACCTGACTGTGACATCAACCAACACACCTGTTCCTGACTGTGACATCAGCCAACACACCTGTACCTGACTGGGACATCATCATCACACCTGTACCTGACTGTAACATCAGCCAACACACCTGTATCTGACTGTGACATCATCATCACACCTGTACCTGACTGTGACATCATCATCATCACACCTGTATCTGACTGTGACATCAACCAACACACCTGTACCTGACTGTGACATCAACCAACACACCTGTACCTGACTGTGACATCACCAACACCACTGTACCTGACTGTGACATTATCCAACACACCTGTACATGACTGTGACATCACCAACACTACTGTACCTGACTGTGACATTATCCAACACACCTGTACATGACTGTACTGTGACGTCATCATCATCCAAAACACCTGTACCTGACTGTACTGTGATATCATCATCATCCAATACATCTGTACCTGACTGTGACATCAACCAACACACCTGTACGTGACTGTGACATCAACCAACACACCTGTACCTGACTGTGACATCACCAACACACCTTTACCTGACTGTGACATCACCAACACACCTGTACCTGACTGTGACATCACCAACACACCTGTACCTGACTGGGACATCAACCAACACATCTGTACCTGACTGGGACATCAACCAACACATCTGTACCTGACTGTGACATCATCATCACACCTGTACCTGACTGTGACATCACCAACACACCTTTACCTGACTGTACTGTGACATCATCATCATCCAACGCACCTGTACATGACTGTACTGTGACATCATCATCATCCAACACATCTGTATCAGACTGTGACATTAACCAACACACCTGTACGTGACTGTGACATCATCATCATCCAACACATCTGTACCTGACTGTGACATCAACCAACACACCTGTTCCTGACTGTGACATCATCCAACACACCTGGACCCGACTGTACTGTGACATCATCATCACACCTTTACCTGACTGTGACATTACCAACACACCTGTACCTGACTGTGACATCAACAAACACACCTGTTCCTGACTATGACATCATCCAACACACCTGGACCTGACTGTACTGTGACATCATCATCATCATCCAACACACCTGTACCTGACTGTACTGGGACATCATCATCATCCAACACACCTGTACCTGACAGTACTGTGACATCATCATCATCCAACACCTGTACCTGACTGTGACATCAGCCAACACACCTGTACCTGACTGTGACATCAGCCAACACACCTGTACCTGACTGGGACATCATCATCACACCTGTACCTGACTGTAACATCAGCCAACACACCTGTACCTGACTGTGACATCATCATCACACCTGTACCTGACTGTGACATCATCATCATCACACCTGTATCTGACTGTGACATCAACCAACACACCTGTACCTGACTGTGACATCAACCAACACACCTGTACATGACTGTGACATCACCAACACTACTGTACCTGACTGTGACATTATCCAACACACCTGTACATGACTGTACTGTGACGTCATCATCATCCAAAACACCTGTACCTGACTGTACTGTGATATCATCATCATCCAATACATCTGTACCTGACTGTGACATCAACCAACACACCTGTACGTGACTGTGACATCAACCAACACACCTGTACCTGACTGTGACATCATCCAACACACCTGGACCCGACTGTACTGTGACATCATCATCCAACACACCTGTGCCTGACTGTACTGGGACATCATCATCATCCAACACACCTGTACCTGACTGGGACATCATCATCACACCTTTACCTGACTGTGACATCACCAACACACCTGTACCTGACTGTGACATCACCAACACACCTGTACCTGACTGTGACATCAACCAACACATCTGTACCTGACTGGGACATCAACCAACACATCTGTACCTGACTGTGACATCATCATCACACCTGTACCTGACTGTGACATCACCAACACACCTGTACCTGACTGAACTGTGACATCATCATCCTCCAACACACCTGTACATGACTGTACTGTGACATCACCATCATCCAACACACCTGTACCTGACTGTACTGTGACATCATCATCATCATCCAACACATCTGTACCTGACTGTGACATCAACCAACACACCTGTACGTGACTGTGACATCAACCAACACACCTGTTCCTGACTGTGAAATCATCCAACACACCTGGACCCAACTGTACTGTGACATCATCATCACACCTTTACATGACTGTGACATCACCAACACACCTGTACCTGACTGTGACATCAACAAACACACCTGTTCCTGACTGTGACATCATCCAACACACCTGGACCTGACTGTACTGTGACATCATCATCATCATCCAACACACCTGTACCTGACTGTACTGGGACATCATCATCATCCAACACACCTGTACCTGACAGTACTGTGACATCATCATCATCCAACACCTGTACCTGACTGTGACATTATCCAACACACCTGTACCTGACTGCACTGTGATATCATCATCATCCAACACATCTGTACCTGACTGTGACATCAGCCAACACACCTGTACCTGACTGTGACATCATCATCACACCTGTACCTGACTGTGACATCATCATTATCAAACACACCTGTACCTGACTGTGACATCACCAACACACCTGTTCCTGACTGTGACATCATCCAACACACCTGGACCTGACTGTACTGTGACATCATCATCATCATCCAACACACCTGTACCTGACTGTACTGGGACATCATCATCATCCAACACACCTGTACCTGACAGTACTGTGACATCATCATCATCCAACACCTGTACCTGACTGTGACATTATCCAACACACCTGTACCTGACTGCACTGTGATATCATCATCATCCAACACATCTGTACCTGACTGTGACATCAGCCAACACACCTGTACCTGACTGTGACATCATCATCACACCTGTACCTGACTGTGACATCATCATTATCAAACACACCTGTACCTGACTGTGACATCACCAACACACCTGTACCTGACTGTAACATCATCATCATCATCATCATCACACCTGTACCTGACTGTGACGTCACCAATACACCTGTACCTGACTGGGACATCAACCAACACACCTGTACCTGACTGTCCACGTCACATCACCAACACACCTGTACCTGACTGTCCTGTCACATCACCAACACACCTGTACCTGACTGTGACATCATCCAACACACCTGTACCTGACTGAACTGTGACATCCTCATCATCATCATCATCATTACACCTGTACCTGACTGTGACATCAACCAACACACCTGTACCTGACTGTACTATGACATCAGCAACACACCTGAACCTGACAGTCCTGTGACATCATCATCACACCTGTACCTGCTAGAGTATAGAACTGTTTTCTATTATATACTGTCTATAATAACTAACTATAGCATCTAACCACAGTTCAGTCTACAGTATAGAACTGTTTTCTATTATATACTCTGTCTATAATAACTAACTATAACATCTAACCACAGTTCAGTTTACAGTATAGAACTGGTTTCTATTATATACTGTCTATAATAACTAACTATAACATCTAACCACAGTTCAGTCTACAGTATAGAACTGTTTTCTATTATATACTCTGTCTATAATAACTAACTATAACATCTAACCACAGTTCAGTTTACAGTATAGAACTGTTTTCTATTATATACTCTGTCTATAATAACTAACTATAACATCTAACCACAGTTCAGTTTACAGTATAGAACTGTTTTCTATTATATACTCTGTCTATAATAACTAACTATAACATTTAACCACAGTTCAGTTTACAGTATAGAACTGTTTTCTATTATATACTCTGTCTATAATAACTAACTATAACATCTAACCACAGTTCAGTTTACAGTATAGAACTGTTTTCTATTATATACTCTGTCTATAATAACTAACTATAACATCCAACCACAGTTCAGTTTACAGTATAGAACTGTTTTCTATTATATACTCTGTCTATAATAACTAACTATAACATCTAACCACAGTTCAGTTTACAGTATAGAACTGTTTTCTATTATATACTCTGTCTATAATAACTAACTATAACATTTAACCACAGTATACAGTACTAGAACTGGTTTCAATTATATACTCTATTATATACTCTATTATATACTCTATTATATACTCTATATACGGACACACACAGACATTATTTACCTTATATATATCTCAGAGTTTCATTTGTTCCAAAAAAAACTTAAATTTGAGGAATAAAATCAGAGAATCCTTCAGACGGACGCTGAGCTGCGGAAAGTGCTGATGTCAGGAGGAACCAGAGAATCACACACACACACACACACACACACACACACACTCAGAGGCTTTACTTTAATCTTGTTTAGCGTTCAGGAGGAAGTTAGGCTTCAGGTTTAGAGTTGGTAATGAGAGGATGACTGTGGAGGTGTGTGTGTGTGTGTGTGAAGGTCTGACCTTCATACCTGCTCAATCTCTCTGAGGTCGTTTCCTGTTTCCTGACTGATGACATCATCGACCTCTCTCTGATGTCACCTGACCCAGGTGGAGACGGTCTACCTATAGACAGGTGAGTGTGAGTCTCAACTCTGAATAAAACAATAACAATAAATAAAACAACAAATGGAAACACTCTCCCCCCCCCCCCACACACACACACACACACACACACACACACAGTCAGTAAGGGGTTAATTGAAGACTCTGTTGGATCAGTCAGGTCAGAATATTCTGGTTTGTCCTGGTTTGGCCCGGCTCTGGTCCAGTTGTGACTCAGTGTGAACATGACGGATCAGAACATTAATACCAACAGACACCGGGTCTCCGGGTGTGCTGGTTCCTGTGTTGCCGGTCCTGCAGCGTTGCAGGTCTGCAGGTTGTCGGTTCTGATCTGTTAATCCTGATCTGGATTAGGTCCATCCTCAGGGATCACAGGTCCCAGCTGGTCTGCAGCCAGGAATAGAGGCAGGATTAGACCTGTGCTAACCTGCCTGGAACAGCCTGGAACGGTTCTGGATCTCTGAGACCTGGCGGCGCTGCCAGCTGGGTCAAAGAGCTGCACTGATGTTAATCAACTGAGTCACAGTGAGGACAAGAACCCGGCTCAACGGCACCCTGACCCGTCAGAACCACACACTGTACTGGTTCTGATGGTTTATACAAACAGAACACACTGTACTGGTTCTGATGGTCTACACTGTAGAACACACTGTACTGGTTCTGATGGTGTATACTGGTTCTAATGGTTTATACTGGTTCTAATGGTTTATACAACCAGAACACACTGTACTGGTTCTGATGGTTTATACTGGTTCTAATGATTTATACAACCAGAACACACTGTACTGGTTCTGATGGTTTATACTGGTTCTAATGATTTATACAACCAGAACACACTGTACTGGTTCTAATGGTTTATACTGGTTCTAATGGTTTATACAACCAGAACACACTGTACTGGTTCTGATGGTTTATACTGGTTCTAATGATTTATACAACCAGAACACACTGTACTGGTTCTAATGGTTTATACAACCAGAACACACTGTACTGGTTCTAATGGTTTATACTGGTTCTGATGGTTTATACAACCAGAATACACTGTACTGGTTCTAATGGTTTATACTGGTTCTAATGGTTTATACAACCAGAACACACTGTACTGGTTCTAATGGTTTATACTGGTTCTGATGGTTTATACAACCAGAACACACTGTACTGGTTCAAATGATTTATACTGGTTCTAATGGTCTGTACAACCAGAACACACTGTACTGGTTCTAATGGTCTACACAACCAGAACACACTGTACTGGTTCTAATGGTCTACACAACCAGAACACACTGTACTGGTTCTAATGGTCTACACAACCAGAACACACTGTACTGGTTCTGATGGTTTATACTGGTTCTAATGGGCTATACAACCAGAACACACTGTACTGGTTCTGATGGTTTATACTGGTTCTAATGGTTTATACAACCAGAACACACTGTACTGGTTCTGATGGTTTATACTGGTTCTAATGGTCTATACAACCAGAACACACTGTACTGGTTCTGATGGTTTATACAACCAGAACACACTGTACTGGTTTTGATGGTCTACACTGTAGAACACACTGTACTGGTTCTAATGGTTTATACAAACAGAACACACTGTACTGGTTCTGATGGTGTATACTGGTTCTAATGGTTTATACTGGTTCTGATGGTTTATACAACCAGAATACACTGTACTGGTTCTAATGGTTTATACTGGTTCTAATGGTTTATACAACCAGAACACACTGTACTGGTTCTAATGGTTTATACAACCAGAACACACTGTACTGGTTCTGATGGTTTATACTGGTTCTAATGGTTTATACAACCAGAAGACACTGTACTGGTTCTGATGGTTTATACTGGGTCTAATGGTTCATACAACCAGAACACACTGTACTGGTTCTAATGGTTTATACTGGTTTTGGTTCTGATCATCAATCAATGACTAAAACAATAAAACTGTGAAACAACTTCAGTCAGTTTATTGGTCCACAGTCAAAACACACACACAAACGCACGCACGCACGCACGCACGCACACACACACACGCGCACACACACACGCACACGCAACCTCCACTGAACAATGACAGAGCAGCGTGTTGGGATGGTGATCTACGTCCTGATTGGTCAGGAGGACAGACAGCTGGTGATCTGCGTCCTGATTGGTCAGGAGGACAGACAGCTGGTGATCTGCATCCTGATTGGTCAGGAGGACAGACAGCTGGTGATCTGCGTCCTGATTGGTCAGGAGGACAGACAGCTGGTGATCTGCATCCTGATTGGTCAGGAGGACAGTCAGCTGACGTTTGTCTTCAGAGGGAAATCTTTGTGTTCCTGAAACTGGAGTTGTCCCTGAAACACAAAGAGATTCATTTATTAAAGATTATTTTATCTGGGTCTTACGTCAACGGGTTAGGGTTTGCATTGGCTTTATGGTACTACAGTAGCAGCAGTAGTAGCAGTAGTAGCAGTAGTAGCAGCAGCAGTAGTAGTAGTAGCAGTAGTAGCAGCAGCAGCAGTAGTAGTAGTAGCAGTAGCAGCAGCAGCAGTAGTAGCAGTAGTAGTAGTAGCAGTAGCAGCAGCAGCAGTAGTAGCAGCAGCAGTAGTAGTAGTAGCAGTAGTAGCAGCAGCAGTAGTAGTAGTAGCAGCAGTAGTAGCAGTAGTAGCAGCAGCAGCAGCAGTAGTAGCAGCAGCAGCAGCAGCAGCAGTAGCAGCAGCAGCAGCAGCAGCAGCAGCAGCAGCAGTAGTAGCAGCAGCAGTAGTATTAGTAGTAGCAGTAGTAGTAGTAGTAGTAGTAGCAGCAGTAGTAGTAGTAGTAGCAGTAGCAGCAGCAGCAGCAGCAGCAGCAGCAGCAGTAGTAGTAGTAGTAGTAGCAGCAGCAGTAGTAGCAGCAGCAGTATTAGTAGTAGCAGTAGTAGTGGTAGTAGTAGTACCTGAGACTGTCGTTGTGGGTCTTGTACTCCATGATAGTATTGGTCGGGAGGTTCAGGACTCGTCTTAAAGTGTCTCTGATTCTGGACGTCGTCGTTTGGTCGTTGGACGTTCTGTTCCAGATGGACAAGATGTCCTCCTGATGGAGACAGACGGAGACATTATACTGCAGTAGTAGTAGTAGTAGTAGTAGTACTATAGTAGTACCTGGAAACGTATAGACACCACGGCTCCACAGATCTCCTCTCCCACCATGAACTACTGCTGCAGTAATACTGCAGTAGTAGTAGTAGTACTATAGTAGTACCTGGAAACGTATCGACACCACGGCTCCACAGATCTCCTCTCCTACCATGAACTGCTCTCCCAGCATCGCCAGGACGATGTTCTCCCAGAACCGACTCGCTAAACCTTTACGGAGACGGATGATCCACTTCCCTCCAGAACGGTTAAACTCATCCTGGAGGACAGACAGGTGAGAGAGAGAGACAGGTGAGAGAGAGAGAGAGAGGTGAGGGAGAGACAGCACAACTAGAATACATTAACAGTATAACTAGAATATATTAACAATATAACTACAATACATTAACGGTATAACTACAATACATTAACGGTATAACTACAATATATTAACAGCATAACTACAATATATTAACAGTACAACTACAATACATTAACGGTATAACTACAATATAACTACAATATATTAACAGCATAACTACAATATATTAACGGTATAACTACAATATATTAACAATATAACTACAATATATTAACAGTACAACTACAATACATTAACGGTATAACTACAATATATTAACAGTATAACTACAATATATTAACAGTATAACTACAATATATTAACGGTATAACTACAATATATTAACAATATAACTACAATATATTAACAGTACAACTACAATACATTAACGGTATAACTACAATATATTAACAATATAACTACGATATATTAAAGGGACTGTTTGTAAGAATCATAAATGTCTTGTTAACAGCTTCACCTGTGTCCGTTAAGTCAACTAAAGTCAGCGTCCTGTTGCTGGCGCTTGTGCTCGCTCTACATAGACATGAAGGAGCATCGCTCAACACAGTGAGGAGACACACGTCAGCTAAAAGCACAATATCACTCTATATTTCAGCTGCTTGGCAGTAATGTTAGCTGACCAGACCAAGGTCTCTCCATGAATCAATGCTGATCCTAGTGTTGGCTTTTCCCGCCTCAGCCTCCCGACCGCGGCCGGAGGGAACGGGGGAGACGCCGGAGTTTTGGTCGGAGACGATAATGTTTCTCTCTGCGGAGCCCCGTCACTTCACAAGACACGGGAAACCTCTGTTGGTCTGGAGGAGCTGCAGCAGTTATTTCTGCACAAACGTCCACTGAACATTCACTAGATATTCTCAGAGCTAAACTAACTCTTCTGCAGTGTGGAGTGAGCAGCATGCACGTGAGAGGTGGAGAGAGAGAGAGAAGGAGCGTGGTGTGTGAGTGAAGGCAGGCAGAGGAGCAGAGGAGCAGAGGAGCAGAGACTCCGGTCCTGGAGACCAAAGCTACGGTCTCCTCCGCGTCCTCCGACCGCGGCCAACACTGTTTAACAGCTTCACTAGATACAACCAAGAGGTTTTGGTGCTTCACTGGAGTTTGTGTTGAAGTCTGAGTCTGAACAGTGTAGACACACGAGAGACCATGAGACACCGACCAGCAATGATTTATACGTGGAAGAAGTTACAAACAGGAACTTTAACAATATAACTGCAATATATTAAAAGTATAACTGTACTATATTAACTACAATATAATAACTAATAAGTGTATAGTATTACTGCAGTATTAGAACAGTTTATTTACATTAGTACTGCAGTATTACTAGATTGATTAACAGTAGTACTAGAGTATTAGTACAGTGTAGAAGTACAGTAGTAGTGCAGTATTATTAGAGTACATAAAGAGTAGTGTTACCTCCCACATGGGTTTGATTCCCTCCTTGAACAGGTGGAAGTCGCTGTGTCCACTCAGATCACCTGGTCGGACCAGGTGGCTGTAGAACCTCCAGAACTGCTCCACCTGAACACACACACACACCTGGTGTATTGATCTATTGATGAAGTAATTGATCAGTTAACTAAAGAAACATTTAATATTTCATAATTAAATGAGACGACCATCCAATCACTAAAGGTATGATGTCACCTGTAACTGAACACACCTGTGTGTGTGTGTGTGTGTGTGTGTGTGTGTGTGTGTGTGTGTGCCCACGTGCGTGTACCGAGGCCACGCTGCCGATCTGTCGGATGTTTTGTTCGTAACTCTGAGAACTCGCAGGACGACTCGGAGTTCTTCTGCTGTACCAGAAGGTGTAGTTATACTGGAGGGGATGTTCACCTACACCTGGACACACCGTCTAGACACAGACAGGTAGAGAGAGACAGACAGGTTAAAGTTCACCTACACCTGGACACACCGTCTAGACACAGACAGGTAGAGAGAGACAGACAGGTTGATGTTCACCTACACCTGGACACACCGTCTAGACACAGACAGGTAGAGAGAGACAGACAGGTTGATGTTCACCTACACCTGGACACACCATCTAGACAGACAGGTAGAGAGAGACAGACAGGTTGATGTTCACCTACACCTGGACACACCGTCTAGACACAGACAGGTAGAGAGAGACAGACAGGTTGATGTTCACCTACACCTGAGGTCTGTAGTACGAAGCCAGTTCATCATCTCCAGGGTATCTTCTGGTTATCTGGCTTCACTAACTCTAACAACAGAGATCTCACTAAGCGGTCCTATGAAGCTGCTTATCAACTCAGTGAACCAACCCAGAGTTTCACATAAACGGGGAGGAGTTAGCAGCATCTGACCAATCACAGACATGGACTAGTCTACTGACCAATCACAGACATGGACTAGTCTACTGACCAATCACAGACATGGACTAGTCCACTGACCAATCACAGACATGGACTAGTCTACTGACCAATCACAGACATGGACTAGTCTACTGACCAATCACAGACATGGACTAGTCCACTGACCAATCACAGACATGGACTAGTCTACTGACCAATCACAGACATGGACTAGTCTACTGACCAATCACAGACATGGACTAGTCTACTGACCAATCACAGACATGGACTAGTCTACTGACCAATCACAGACAAGGCAGAGTGGCACATTTATCAAAGGAAGAGTGAACTATATCAGACAGATATGAAGAAGTGAAACTCTTAATCAGACTAACAGTAACAGTTGAAGCTGCCAGATGCAGGAAGAACAGCTGGTGAAAGAAACAACTCCAGATGTGTGAATCCGTAAATCAACAGACTTATTAATTTAACTGAACACTCAAAAGTCGGATATATTCATCTAGATATAAATAACTTTCAGGAGTGTAATGGATGACTGGATTACTCATCTTTTTACCCTATCATAAAGATAAGGTGTCTATGACTATTCCAATCTTCTTCCACCTGCTCCTCCTCTCTGACGGTGTAAAACGGACTCAAGAGCAAGTAAAAAGAATAAATATAAAACCATTATTCAAAGAGGTGAACACCCCCAGCATAAATCCAGCTGTCCTTCCTGCATCTGTCAGTTTAAACTGAGTTGTTTTTAGTCTGATTATCACGGTAACTTCTTCATATGTGTGTAATATTATCATACGATCTGCTCACCGCGCTCTGATTGGTCAGTAGGAGATGCTTTAATATGAGTTGATCTCTTATCTGGAACAAAACCTGCTCCGGAGCAGGTGAGCTGTTCAGTATCAGTTACCATGGTGATCTACCCAGCATCAGTTACCATGGTGATCTACCTCGGTAAGAAGTAATCCTCCTTCGTAGGATGGAAAACCCTGAAGGGTTAACCCTGAAGTTACCTTAGGTACAGGCCTCTGGTCTCACCTTGCGTCTGTTGTTGTTGTTGTTATTGTTGGTCCCGTCACTGTTGTCATGGTGACACTCTGTCTCTTCCTGGTCCTCCTCGTCTGTTGGACTGAAACACAAACAGGAAGTGTCTCCGTTATCATCTCAGGCTAGCAGCTAACATTCTAACGTCATCAGCTGATCACATTCAATGGTGGACAGGTGGACGGGTTGACGGGTGGACGGGTGGACAGGTGGACGGGTGGACGGGTGGACGGGTGGACAGGTGGACAGGTGGACGGGTTGACGGGTGGACAGGTGGACAGGTGGACGGGTGGACGGGTGGACGGGTAGACAGCCAGCCGCGGTCCAGGTACCTGATGGAGTCTTCTCTAAGAGGCAAACACACAATAAAACAGGTAACGTTGTCATAGCAACAGGCCTGCCTCAGCCTCACTGTACACTGTAAAACGTCCCAGAATGCTTCAGGATGTTTTTCCCACCTGTCTAATGTTCACTGTCTACCTGTCCACCTATCTACCTGTCCCGTTAAGAGAACTAACGTTTAATGAATACAGATATAATACTTGAACTTCCTGCAGTTTATCATTTAGAAAATGTGTTTGTTCCACATCAGACATTTGATACATGTTTATATTTCTATTATATTATTTCTACTAATTATCCCGTCATTGAGTCATAAATAACACCTGTCTCCAGGTGAGGAGGACATCACAGGAGGAGACCAGGTGTCTCCAGGTGAGGAGGACATCACAGGAGGAGACCAGGTGTCTCCAGGTGAGGAGGACATTACTGGAGGAGACCAGGTGTCTCCAGGTGAGGAGACCAGGTGTCTCCAGGTGAGGAGGACATCACAGGAGGAGACCAGGTGTCTCCAGGTGAGGAGGACATCACAGGAGGAGACCAGGTGTCTCCAGGTGAGGAGGACATCACAGGAGGAGACCAGGTGTCTCCAGGTGAGGAGGACATCACAGGAGGAGACCAGGTGTCTCCAGGTGAGGAGACCAGGTGTCTCCAGGTGAGGAGGACATCACAGGAGGAGACCAGGTGTCTCCAGGTGAGGAGACCATGTGTCTCCAGGTGAGGAGGACATCACAGGAGGAGACCAGGTGTCTCCAGGTGAGGAGGACATCACAGGAGGAGACCAGGTGTCTCCAGGTGAGGAGGACATTACTGGAAGAGACCAGGTGTCTCCAGGTGAGGAGACCAGGTGTCTCCAGGTGAGGAGGACATCACTGGAGGAGACCAGGTTTCTCCAGGTGTCTCCAGGTGAGGAGGACATCACTGGAGGAGACCAGGTGTCTCCAGGTGAGGAGGACATCACAGGAGGAGACCAGGTGTCTCCAGGTGAGGAGGACATCACAGGAGGAGACCAGGTGTCTCCAGGTGAGGAGGACATTACTGGAGGAGACCAGGTGTCTCCAGGTGAGGAGACCAGGTGTCTCCAGGTGAGGAGGACATCACAGGAGGAGACCAGGTGTCTCCAGGTGAGGAGGACATCACAGGAGGAGACCAGGTGTCTCCAGGTGAGGAGGACATCACAGGAGGAGACCAGGTGTCTCCAGGTGAGGAGACCAGGTGTCTCCAGGTGAGGAGGACATCACAGGAGGAGACCAGGTGTCTCCAGGTGAGGAGACCAGGTGTCTCCAGGTGAGGAGGACATCACAGGAGGAGACCAGGTGTCTCCAGGTGAGGAGACCAGGTGTCTCCAGGTGAGGAGGACATCACTGGAGGAGACCAGGTTTCTCCAGGTGTCTCCAGGTGAGGAGGACATCACAGGAGGAGACCAGGTGTCTCCAGGTGAGGAGGACATCACAGGAGGAGACCAGGTGTCTCCAGGTGAGGAGGACATCACTGGAGGAGACCAGGTTTCTCCAGGTGTCTCCAGGTGAGGAGGACATCACAGGAGGAGACCAGGTGTCTCCAGGTGAGGAGGACATCACAGGAGGAGACCAGGTGTCTCCAGGTGAGGAGGACATCACAGGAGGAGACCAGGTGTCTCCAGGTGAGGAGGACATTACTGGAGGAGACCAGGTGTCTCCAGGTGAGGAGACCAGGTGTCTCCAGGTGAGGAGACCAGGTGTCTCCAGGTGAGGAGGACATCACAGGAGGAGACCAGGTGTCTCCAGGTGAGGAGGACATCACAGGAGGAGACCAGGTGTCTCCAGACGGTGTGAACCACCTTTACAATAACTCACTACATGTTAACCACTCCTTAAATATAAATATATAATAATCTATAAGTCATTTCTATATTAGTGGATGTGACGGAGCGGTGAAGTTAGCCTGTTAGCCTGTTAGCTGTTAGCCTGTTAGCTGTTAGCTATTAGCATGTTAGCTGTTAGCCTGTTAGCTGTTAGCATGTAAGCTGTTAGCCTGTTAGCATGTAAGCTGTTAGCATGTAAACTGTTAGCCTGTTAGCTGTTAGCATGTAAGCTGTTAGCCTGTTAGCATGTAAGCTGTTAGCCTGTTAGCTGTTAGCCTGTTAGCTGTTAGCTATTAGCATGTTAGCTGTTAGCCTGTTAGCATGTAAGCTGTTAGCCTGTTAGCTGTTAGCCTGTTAGCTGTTAGCATGTAAGCTGTTAGCCTGTTAGCATGTAAGCTGTTAGCATGTAAACTGTTAGCCTGTTAGCTGTTAGCATGTAAGCTGTTAGCCTGTTAGCATGTAAGCTGTTAGCCTGTTAGCATGTAAGCTGTTAGCATGTAAGCTGTTAGCCTGTTAGCATGTTAGCTGTTAGCATGTTAGCCTGTTAGCATGTTAGCTGTTAGCTGTTAGTATGTTAGCTGTTAGTATGTTAGCATGTAAGCTGTTAGCCTGTTAGCTGTTAGTATGTTAGCTGTTAGTATGTTAGCCTGTTAGCATGTAAGCTGTTAGCCTGTTAGCATGTAAGCTGTTAGCTGTTAGTATGTTAGCCTGTTAGCATGTAAGCTGTTAGTATGTTAGTATGTTAGCTGTTAGCCTGTTAGCTGTTAGTATGTTAGTATGTTAGCATGTAAGCTGTTAGCCTGTTAGCATGTTAGCTGTTAGTATGTTAGTATGTTAGCATGTTAGCTGTTAGTATGTTAGCATGTAAGCTGTTAGCCTGTTAGCTGTTAGTATGTTAGCTGTTAGTATGTTAGCCTGTTAGCATGTAAGCTGTTAGCCTGTTAGCATGTAAGCTGTTAGCTGTTAGTATGTTAGCCTGTTAGCATGTAAGCTGTTAGTATGTTAGTATGTTAGCTGTTAGCCTGTTAGCTGTTAGTATGTTAGTATGTTAGCATGTAAGCTGTTAGCCTGTTAGCATGTTAGCTGTTAGTATGTTAGTATGTTAGCATGTTAGCTGTTAGTATGTTAGCATGTAAGCTGTTAGCCTGTTAGCTGTTAGTATGTTAGCTGTTAGTATGTTAGCCTGTTAGCATGTAAGCTGTTAGCCTGTTAGCATGTAAGCTGTTAGCTGTTAGTATGTTAGCCTGTTAGCATGTAAGCTGTTAGTATGTTAGTATGTTAGCATGTTAGCTGTTAGTATGTTAGTATGTAAGCTGTTAGTATGTTAGCATGTTAGCTGTTAGTATGTTAGCATGTTAGCTGTTAGCATGTTAGCTGTTAGCATGTTAGCTGTTAGCATGTTAGCTGTTAGCTGTTAGCATGTTAGCATGTTAGCTGTTAGCTGTTAGCATGTTAGCATGTTAGCTGTTAGCTGTTAGCATGTTAGCTGTTAGCTGTTAGCTGTTAGCATGTTAGCTGTTAGCTGTTAGCTGTTAGCTGTTAGCTGTTGGTGTTCCGGGTCATTACCGGGTGTGTATCGGTTCTTATCGGGTCTTACCGCTCCAGCTGGTTCATCTCTCCGGCAGACTCTCCTCTCGTGACTCTCCTCTCGTGACTCTGAATGCTTCACTGTCCTTACTGCTCTGAGTCCTCGTGCTGCTGCGGCTCCGAGGCTAACGGCTAACGCTCAGTGCGCATGTGCGGGATCAGTGGACGGGAGGGGACGAGGGACACCTTAATGCTGCTGATTCGCGTTTTGACTGCTGAACCAGTCAAACCAAGTACACAGTTCATGTACTCAAGTACACAGTTCATGTACTCAAGTACTCAAGTACACAGTCCATGTACTCAAGTACACAGTTCATGTACTCAAGTACTCAAGTACACAGTACCTGTACTCAAGTACACAGTTCATGTACTCAAGTACACAGTTCATGTACTCAAGTACACATTACATGTACTCAAGTACACAGTCCATGGACTCAAGTACACAGTTCATGTACTCAAGTACACAGTCCATGGACTCAAGTACACAGTTCATGTACTCAAGTACACATTACATGTACTCAAGTACACAGTCCATGGACTCAAGTACACAGTTCATGTACTCAAGTACACAGTTCATGTACTCAAGTACACAGTACCTGTAGTCAAGTACACAGTCCATGTACTCAAGTACACAGTCCATGTCAGAGATAAATATTGTGCTTTTGGATACTTTTGGTTTCAGTTTGAATACTACATTTGTATATTTCTGCTGCAGTGAAATATTTTTACTACAATAAACCACCAGAAAACTTTCTGATACACGGGGCCTTTCCCATTTCCTATTTTATATGGCTCGACTCCTCTCCTCGACTCCTCTCCTCGACTCCTCTCCTCGACTCCTCAGTTGTTCTCAGTGGCAGAGCAGCAGTGTTTCCTCTCTGTAGTCTGTTACCTGTTAAACAAACACCTGCACATGAATAACAGCTGGTCTGTACTTATACTGTGGACTGAGTCCTGCTTAGAGGACCAGGAACCATCTCTACTGTGGACTGAGTCCTGCTTAGAGGACCAGGAACCATCTCTACTGTGGACTGAGTCCTGCTTAGAGGACCAGGAACCATCTCTACTGTGGACTGAGTCCTGCTTAGAGGACCAGGAACCATCTCTACTGTGGACTGAGTCCTGCTTAGAGGACCAGGAACCATCTCTACTGTGGACTGAGTCCTGCTTAGAGGACAAGGAACCATCTCTACTGTGGACTGAGTCCTACTTAGAGGACCAGGAACCATCTCTACTGTGGACTGAGTCCTACTTAGAGGACAAGGAACCATCTCTACTGTGGACTGAGTCCTGCTTAGAGGACCAGGAACCATCTCTACTGTGGACTGAGTCCTGCTTAGAGGACAAGGAACCATCTCTACTGTGGACTGAGTCCTGCTTAGAGGACCAGGAACCATCTCTACTGTGGACTGAGTCCTGCTTAGAGGACCAGGAACCATCTCTACTGGATCAATACCTTTATATTATGTATTCATTATTAGTGTCTGTAGTTATTGATGTTCTGACAGTAGTAGTTCTGTATCAGGCTGAATGTTTCAGTGAAAATGTAAATGATGTAACTCATATCAAACCCGACATTCAGGAATGATCAGCCTCATGTGACTGAATGGAAATGAGGATAAATGATGTAAAAGACAGACCCTCCTTCTCTCTCTGACTTTAACTGGATCCTTAATAAAAGTTAACAAATAACAGATCATCAAAAGAAAACTCTTTCTAATAAATGAAGAAAGTAGTTTGAGGTCTGTTGTCAGCTCTTATAAACCCCTCTCAGAGTCGGACTCCTTCAGAGTCGGACTCCCTCAGAGTCGGACTCCCTCAGAGTCGGACTTCAGCCGCGGTGTGTGAAGCAGAGATCCTGCAGGTCCTTCTGCTGCTGGAACACTTCACCATCAACATGGTCCGTCTGCTGTTCACTCCTACAGTCAACACCGTTCACTCCTACAGTCAACACCGTTCACTCCTACAGTTAACACCGTTCACTCCTACAGTTAACACCGTTCACTCCTACAGTTAACACCGTTCACTCCTTCAGTTAACACCGTTCACTCCTACAGTTAACACCGTTCACTCCTACAGTCAACACCGTTCACTCCTACAGTCAACACCGTTCACTCCTACAGTTATAAATCTCCAGTGATGTTGAGAGGTAAAGTTATCAGATCAGTCCGATCAGCAGCAGCGTCCAATCAGTAACTGATATCCAATAAGGGGGCGTGTCGGTTGGTAAAAAACTTCCGTGAAGGAGACACTGGAGGAAACACTGGTGTATCTTCGCTCATGGCTCCTCCGGCAAGCCTCCTCGATCCTCAATCCTCGCTCCTCGCTCCTCGACATGCATTTTAGAAATTCGGATTTCCTTCAAGATGGAGCGCTGAGATCGATTACCGGTTCAC
>CAKALS010000039.1:280629-299993 GCA_916701275.1 Sebastes miniatus
GAAGATGAGTTAGAGGAAGAGGAGGAAGAGTTAGAGAAGGAGTTAGAGGAAGAGGAGGAAGAGGAGGGGTTAAAGGAAGAGGAGGAAGAGGAGGAAGAAGAGGAGTTAGAGGAAGAGGAGGAAGAGTTAGAGGAGGAGTTAGAGGAAGAGGAGGAAGAAGAGGAGTTAGAGGAGGAAGAGGAGGAAGAAGAGGAGTTAGAGGAAGAGGAGGAAGAGTTAGAGGAGGAGTTAGAGGAAGAGGAGGAAGAGGAAGAAGAGTTAGAGGAAGAGGAGGAAGAGTTAGAGGAGGAGTTAGAGAAAGAGGAGGAAGAGGAGGAAGAAGAGGAGTTAGAGGAAGAGGAGGAGTTAGAGGAAGAGGAGGAAGAGGAGGAAGAAGAGGAGTTAGAGGAAGAGGAGGAAGAGGAGGAGTTAGAGGAAGAGGAGGAAGAGGAGGAAGAAGAGGAGTTAGAGGAAGAGGAGGAAGAGGAGGAGTTAGAGGAAGAGGAGGAAGAGGAGGAAGAAGAGGAGTTAGAGGAAGAGGAGGAAGAGTTAGAGGAGGAGTTAGAGGAAGAGGAGGAAGAAGAGGAGTTAGAGGAAGAGGAGGAAGAGGAGGAGTTAGAGGAAGAGGAGGAAGAGGAGGAAGAAGAGGAGTTAGAGGAAGAGGAGGAAGAGGAGGAAGAGGAAGAGGAGGAAGAGTTAGATGAGGAGTTAGAGGAAGAGGAGGAAGAGGAGGACGAAGAGGAGTTAGAGGAAGAGGAGGAAGAGGAGGAAGAAGAGGAAGAGGAGGAAGAAGAGTTAGAGGAAGAGGAGGAAGAGTTAGATGAGGAGTTAGAGGAAGAGGAGGAAGAGTTAGAGGAAGAGGAGGAAGAAGAGGAGTTAGAGGAAGAGGAGGACGAGTTAGAGGAAGAGGAGGAAGAGGAGGAAGAAGAGGAGTTAGAGGAAGAGGAGGAAGAGTTAGAGGAGGAGTTAGAGGAAGAGGAGGAAGAAGAGGAGTTAGAGGAAGAGGAGGAAGAAGAGGAGTTAGAGGAAGGGGAGGAAGAGTTAGAGGAGGAGTTAGAGGAAGAGGAGGAAGAGGAGGAGTTAGAGGAAGAGGAGGAAGAGTTAGAGGAGGAGTTAGAGGAAGAGGAGGAAGAGGAGTTAGAGGAAGGGGAGGAAGAGTTAGAGGAGGAGTTAGAGGAAGAGGAGGAAGAGGAAGAGGAGGAAGAGTTAGAGGAGGAGTTAGAGGAAGAGGAGGAAGAGGAGTTAGAGGAAGGGGAGGAAGAGTTAGAGGAGGAGTTAGAGGAAGAGGAGGAAGAGGAAGAGGAGGAAGAGTTAGAGAAGGAGTTAGAGGAAGAGGAGGAAGAGGAGGGGTTAAAGGAAGAGGAGGAAGAGGAGGAAGAAGAGGAGTTAGAGGAAGAGGAGGAAGAGTTAGAGGAGGAGTTAGAGGAAGAGGAGGAAGAAGAGAGAGGAGACAGCATACAGGACGTGCTGACGTGCTTACGGTAAGCGTATTGCCTCATTTCCGGTTGCCTGTCTTTCTGTGTGCTGCTGTGTTCTGTAGCTGCTCTAGCACATCCAGGGCAATATAGTCATATACTCTTCATTACAGCGGATAATTACCCGCTACAGTTATACCTACACTAGTTCTGCTTAAGCGCTCACACCTCACTCCTTTTTTAGAGACTTAACCACACATATTCAGCTCGGCTAACGCTAGCTGGGCTATCGTATCGTAGCATAACAGTAGCTTAGCAGTAGCTTAGCCGTTAGCGATGGCTTCTCCTCTCTCCTGCTCTCCTGTTCTCTCTCCCTCTCCTGTTCTCTCTCCCTCTCCTGCTCTCCCCTGCTCTCCTGTTCTCTCTCCCTCTCCTGCTCTCCCCTGCTCTCCTGTTCTCTCTCCCTCTCCTGCTCTCTCCTGCTCTCCTGCTCTCCTGTTCTCTCTCCCTCTCCTGCTCTCTCCTGCTCTCCTGTTCTCTCTCCCTCTCCTGTTCTCTCTCCCTCTCCTGTTCTCTCTCCCTCTCCTGCTCTCCCCTGCTCTCCTGTTCTCTCTCCCTCTCCTGCTCTCTCCTGCTCTCCTGTTCTCTCTCCCTCTCCTGTTCTCTCTCCCTCTCCTGTTCTCTCTCCCTCTCCTGTTCTCTCTCCCTCTCCTGCTCTCTCCTGCTCTCCTGTTCTCTCTCCCTCTCCTGCTCTCTCCTGCTCTCCTGTTCTCTCTCCCTCTCCTGCTCTCTCCTGCTCTCCTGCTCTCTCTCCCTCTCCTGCTCTCTCCTGCTCTCCTGTTCTCTCTCCCTCTCCTGCTCTCTCCTGCTCTCCTGTTCTCTCTCCTTCTCCTGCTCTCTCCTGCTCTCCTGTTCTCTCTCCCTCTCCTGCTCTCTCTCCCTCTCCTGTTCTCTCTCCCTCTCCTGTTCTCTCTCCCTCTCCTGCTCTCTCCTGCTCTCCTGTTCTCTCTCCCTCTCCTGCTCTCCCCTGCTCTGTGTGTCTCATGTTTAGTTATTGCTCTGCCTCCTTTAGAGCTAGTGGTAGATGTATTAGGTGTAGTGCATTCGCTGCATTGAAGGCGAGGGTTAGCGAGTTAGAAGCCCGGTTCTGCACTTTAGCTTCTTCTGTAGTCAGCCAGCCCCTAGCCGGTGCAGACCGGCCAAGCTTAGCTTCTGCTAGCCGTCCCCCGGCAACCCCCGAGCAGCCGGGAGGCTGGGTGACTGTCCGAAGGACGCATAGTCGTACCCTGAAGCCCACGGTTAACCACCAACCACTCCACGTTTCTAACAGATATTCCCCTCTCAGCGACACACCCGCTGAGAAACCAACTCTGGTTATCGGCAGCTCCATTTTGCGGAACGTGAAGTTAGCGAAGCCAGCTGCCATAGTTAACTGCATCCCGGGAGCCAGAGCTGCCATAGTTAACTGCATCCCGGGGGCCAGAGCTGCCATAGTTAACTGCATCCCGGGGGCCAGAGCTGCCATAGTTAACTGCATCCCGGGAGCCAGAGCTGCCATAGTTAATTGCATCCCGGGGGCCAGAGCTGCCATAGTTAACTGCATCCCGGGGGCCAGAGCTGCCATAGTTAACTGCATCCCGGGGACCAGAGCTGCCATAGTTAACTGCATCCCGGGGGCCAGAGCTGCCATAGTTAACTGCATCCCGGGAGCCAGAGCTGCCATAGTTAACTGCATCCCGGGGGCCAGAGCTGCCATAGTTAACTGCATCCCGGGGGCCAGAGCTGCCATAGTTAACTGCATCCCGGGGGCCAGAGCTGCCATAGTTAACTGCATCCCGGGAGCCAGAGCTGCCATAGTTAATTGCATCCCGGGGGCCAGAGCTGCCATAGTTAACTGCATCCCGGGGGCCAGAGCGGGCGACATTGAATCTGTTTTGAAACTGCTGGCTAAGGATAAACGTAAATACAGTAAGATTGTTATTCACGTCGGTGGTAATGACACCCGGTTACGTCGATCGGAGGTCACTAAAGTTAATGTCCAATCGGTGTGTGCATATGCAAAAACAATGTCGGACTCCGTAGTTTTCTCTGGTCCCCTCCCCAACCTGACCAGTGACGACATGTATAGCCGCATGAAGTCATTCCACAGCTGGCTGTCGTGGTGGTGTCCAGCAAACGATGTGGGCTTCATTGACAATTGGAACCCTTTCTGGGGAATTCCTGGTCTGATTAGGAGAGACGGCATTCATCCTACTTTGGATGGTGCGGCTCTCTTATCCAGAAATCTGACCAAGATTGTTGGTGGAACAAATCCATGACAAACCAGGGGTCATTCCAGGACGCAGAGCTGTAGTCTTACACACTTCTCTGCGCTTCCATTAGAGCAGTTACCCACCCATAGCTTAACCCCAAACCTAACTGAGACTGTGTCTGCCCCACCTAAATTAATTAAATCAAAAGTAAACAGAAGAAGAGTTAAACATAATAATCTAATAAAATCTAACACTAGGACTGCAATAAAGCAACAAAACAGGAGAATTAAATGTGGACTCTTAAATATCAGATCTCTGTCATCTAAAGCTCTACTAGTAAATGATTTAATATCAGATAATCACATTGATTTATTTTGTCTTACTGAAACCTGGCTGTGTCAGGAAGAATATGTCAGCCTAAACGAATCCACTCCCCCGAGTCATATTAATACTCACATTCCTCGAGACACCGGCCGAGGAGGTGGAGTCGCAGCCATCTTCGACTCAAGCCTATTAATAAACCCTAAAACTAAACTAAATTATAACTCATTTGAAAGCCTTGTTCTTAGTCTTTCACACCCAACCTGGAAAGCACTACAGCCAATTTTATTTGTTATAGTGTACCGCGCTCCAGGCCCATATTCTGAATTTCTATCTGAATTCTCAGAGTTTCTATCAAGCTTAGTCCTGAAAACAGATAAAGTCATTATAGTAGGTGATTTTAATATTCATGTGGACGTTGACAATGATAGCCTCAGTACTGCGTTTATCTCTTTATTAGATTCAATTGGTTTCTCGCAGAATGTGCATAAACCCACTCACCACTTTAACCACACCCTCGACCTTGTTATGTCATATGGCGTTGAAATTGAACATTTAATTGTTTTTCCACAGAACTCTCTTTTATCAGACCATTATTTAATCACTTTTGAATTCTTATTACTAGACTATACACCATCAGATAAAAGTGTGTACACTAGATGTCTATCCGATAGTGTTGTAGCTAAATTTAAGGAAGTGATTCCATCAGCATTAAATTCAATACCATGTCTCAATATAACAGAGGACTCGTATGTTAATTTTAGCCCTACCCAAATTGATCATCTTGTAGATAGTGCTACAGACTCACTGCGAGTCACACTTGATTCTGTTGCCCCTCTAAAAAAGAAGTTAGTAAAACAAAGGAAGTCAGCTCCATGGTATAACCCTCAAACACGCAAATTAAAGCAAGCATCGAGGAAACTGGAAAGGATATGGCGTTCCACCAAACAGGAAGAATCTCATTTAGTCTGGCAAGATAGTCTTAAAACATATAGGAAGGCTCTCTGTGATGCCAGAGCAGCCCATTACTCATCATTAATAGAGAAAAATAAGAACAACCCCAGGTTTCTATTCAGCACTGTAGCCAGGCTGACAGAAAGTCACAGCTCTATTGAGCCATGTATTCCTACAACCCTCAGTAGTAGTGACTTCATGAGTTTCTTTAATGATAAAATCATAACTATTAGAGACAAAATTAATCACCTCCTACCGTCAACTGGTACCAATTTATCCTCAAATTTAGGAACCTTAGAAACAGCTGTACAACCTGATATATATTTAGACTGCTTTTATCCTATCGATCTCCACAAATTAACCTCACTGATCTCCTCATCTAAATCATCTACCTGTCTCCTAGACCCTATTCCAACTAGACTGCTTAAAGAAGTTTTACCTCTAGTTAGCACCTCTTTACTGGATATGATCAATGTGTCTTTACTAACAGGCTATGTACCACAGTCCTTTAAAGTAGCTGTAATTAAACCTCTTCTTAAAAAGCCCACTCTTGATCCAGAGGTCCTAGCCAACTATAGACCTATATCTAACCTTCCCTTTACCTCCAAAATACTCGAGAAAGTAGTTGCCAGTCAGCTGTGTGACTTTCTACAGAACAATCATTTATTCGAAGATTATCAGTCAGGATTTAGAGTGCACCATAGCACAGAGACAGCACTAGTGAAAATTACAAATGACCTTCTAATGGCATCTGACAAAGGACTTGTCTCTGTACTTGTCTTGCTAGATCTCAGTGCTGCTTTCGACACCATTGACCATGACATCCTATTACAAAGACTGGAACATTTAATTGGCATTAAAGGAACTGCACTAAGTTGGTTTAAGTCCTATTTATCAGATCGATCTCAGTTTGTACATGTCAACGATGAGTCCTCCATGTACGCCAAAGTTAGTCACGGAGTTCCACAGGGTTCTGTACTTGGACCAATTCTATTTACCCTATATATGCTTCCCTTAGGCAATGTTATTAGAAAACAATCCATAAACTTTCATTGTTATGCAGATGATACCCAATTATATCTATCAATCAAGCCAGACGAAACAAACCAGTTAACTAAACTTCAAGCATGCCTTAAGGACATAAAAACCTGGATGACCTGCAATTTCCTGATGTTAAACTCAGACAAAACTGAAGTTATTGTACTAGGCCCTGAGCACCTCCGAAACAAATTATCTAATGATATAGTTACTTTAGATGGCATTGCCCTGGCCTCCAGCACCACCGTAAGGAATCTGGGAGTTGTCTTCGACCAGGATATGTCCTTTAACTCTCACATAAAACAAACCTCACGGACTGCCTTCTTTCATCTACGTAACATTGCGAAGATCAGACACATCCTGTGTCAAAATGATGCAGAAAAATTAGTCCATGCATTTGTTACCTCTAGACTCGATTACTGCAATTCCTTATTATCAGGCTGCTCCAATAAGTCTCTTAAGACTCTCCAGTTGATCCAGAATGCTGCAGCACGTGTACTGACTAGAACTAGAAAAAGAGATCATATTACGCCTGTATTAGCTTCTCTGCACTGGCTGCCTGTAAAATCCAGAATAGATTTTAAAATCGTCCTCCTCACCTACAAAGCGCTAAACGGTCAGGCCCCATCATATCTTAAAGAGCTCATAGTACCCTACTACCCCACTAGAGCACTGCGCTCACAGAATGCAGGGTTACTTGAGGTTCCTAGAGTCTCCAAACGTAGAATGGGAGCCAGAGCCTTCAGCTATCAAGCTCCTCTTCTCTGGAACCAGCTCCCAGTTTCAGTCCGGGAGGCAGACACCGTCTCTACATTTAAGAGTAGGCTAAAGACTTTCCTCTTTGATAACGCTTATACTTAAGCTGCTATAGGCATAGACTGCCGGGGGACTTCCTATGACACACTGTCATAAGGAACTTCCTATGACACACTGAGCTCCCCTCTCCTTCTGTATATACTCATGTCCCATGTCCATGTTGTTACTAACTTCATTCCTTCCCGGGAGTCCTTGTGCCTCCTTGTCTCGCAGCTAACCGTGGAGCGGGGTCACACCTGGAGTGAGGTCATACCTGGAGCGGGATCACACCGGGAGCGAGGTTATACCTGGAGCATGGGTACACTTGGAGCAGGGTTTCACCTGGATCTTGGTGGTCTCCGGTATTGTGGCTGCATCTGCTGCCGCGTCGGTGCCTGCTTGACACCAACTGCTACCATCCCTAATTAACTACGTCTGTACGAGGGACTACCAATGCTAACGAGGGATTTCCAACACCTAGTGACAATGTGGCAGCCTGGAGAATAACACTTCTCAGTCACTGCCAAAGACATCAAGAGCTCCCAGCAAGCATGCTGATGCTGCAGGAACCAATGCACGGGCATCGATCGCAGGAACGTCCCACACCAATACACATGGACGTACTGAGGAGAGATGCTGGACAGTGCTGGCTTTCCGATAGTTGTATTATCACTCTTTCCATCCACCACTATTGGTTTTGTGTTATCCGCCCTACTTGTATTAGCTATTACAGCTGCTAGACTGCTATTGTGGCTGCTTCTATATCTTTCTCTCTCTATCTCTCTCTCTCTCTCTCTCTCACTCTATCTATCTATCCCCCCAGCCGGTCTCGGCAGATGGCCACCCGCCCTGCGCCCGGTTCTGCTCCAGGTTTCTTCCCAGTAATCGGGGAGTTTTTCCTGGCCACAGTGCGCTTGGTGGATCCTGTTGGGTCTCAAAACTATGGTGTACGGTCATAGACCTGCTCTATATATAAAGCGTCTTGAGATGACTTCTGTTGTGATTTGACGCTATACAAAAATAAATTGATTTGATTTGATTTGATTTGAAGATGAGTTAGAGGAAGAGGAGGAAGAGTTAGAGAAGGAGTTAGAGGAAGAGGAGGAAGAGGAGGGGTTAAAGGAAGAGGAGGAAGAGGAAGGGGAGGAAGAGTTAGAGGAGGAGTTAGAGGAAGAGGAGGAAGAGGAAGAGTTAGAGGAAGAGGAGAAAGAGTTAGACAAAGAGGAGGAAGAGTTAGAGGAGGAGTTAGAGGAAGAGGAGGACGAGGAGGAAGAGTTAGACAAAGAGGAGGAAGAGTTAGAGGAGGAGTTAGAGGAAGAGGAGGAGGAGGAAGAGGAGGAAGAGGAGGAAGAGTTAGACAAAGAGGAGGAAGAATTAGAGGAGGACGAGGAAGAGGAGGAGGAGGACGAGTTAGACAAAGAGGAGGAAGAGTTAGAGGAGGAAGAGTTAGAGGAGGAGTTAGAGGACGAGGAGGAAGAGGAGGAAGAAGAGGAGTTAGAGGAGGAGGAGGAGGAGGAAGAGTTAGATGAGGAGTTAGAGGAAGAGGAGGAAGAGGAGGAAGAAGAGGAGTTAGAGGAAGAGGAGGAAGAGTTAGAGGAGGAGTTAGAGGAAGAGGAGGAAGAAGAGGAGTTAGAGGAAGAGGAGGAAGAGTTAGAGGAGGAGTTAGAGGAAGAGGAGGAAGAAGAGGAGTTAGAGGAAGGGGAGGAAGAGTTAGAGGAGGAGTTAGAGGAAGAGGAGGAAGAGGAGGAGTTAGAGGAAGAGGAGGAAGAGTTAGAGGAGGAGTTAGAGGAAGAGGAGGAAGAGGAGGAAGAGGAGGGGTTAAAGGAAGAGGAGGAAGAGGAGGAAGAAGAGGAGTTAGAGGAAGAGGAGGAAGAGTTAGAGGAGGAGTTAGAGGAAGAGGAGGAAGAAGATGAGTTAGAGGAAGAGGAGGAAGAGTTAGAGGAGGAGTTAGAGGAAGAGGAGGAAGAGGAGGGGTTAAAGGAAGAGGAGGAAGAGGAAGGGGAGGAAGAGTTAGAGGAGGAGTTAGAGGAAGAGGAGGAAGAGGAAGAGTTAGAGGAAGAGGAGGAAGAGGAGAAAGAGTTAGACAAAGAGGAGGAAGAGTTAGAGGAGGAGTTAGAGGAAGAGGAGGACGAGGAGGAAGAGTTAGACAAAGAGGAGGAAGAGTTAGAGGAGGAGTTAGAGGAAGAGGAGGAGGAGGAAGAGGAGGAAGAGTTAGACAAAGAGGAGGAAGAATTAGAGGAGGAGGACGAGGAAGAGGAGGAGGAGGACGAGTTAGACAAAGAGGAGGAAGAGTTAGAGGAGGAAGAGTTAGAGGAGGAGTTAGAGGACGAGGAGGAAGAGGAGGAAGAAGAGGAGTTAGAGGAGGAGGAGGAGGAGGAGGAAGAGTTAGACAAAGAGGAGGAAGAGTTAGAGGAGGAGGAGGAGGAGGAGGAAGAGGAGCTCACCTGTCCGTTCTCCTTCACCATGATGTTGGAGTTGTGTCGGTCTCCGATTCCCAGGATGAACGTCGCTACGCAGTAACCTGCACACGACCTGGTGAAGAGGTCGATGGCCCGGTCATACCTGAGAGACAGACAGGTAGAGAGACAGACAGTGAGACAGACAGTCAGAGAGACAGACAGACAGACAGGTTCTGGTACTGACCCGACTCCCCGGTTCTTGTCTTTGATCCAGTGGTGCAGACAGACAGACAGACAGACAGACAGGTTGTGGTACTGACCCGTCACCCCGGTTCTTGTCTTTGATCCAGTGGTGCAGACAGACAGACAGACAGACAGACAGACAGACAGACAGACAGACAGACAGGTTCTGGTACTGACCCGTCACCCCGGTTCTTGTCTTTGATCCAGTGGTGCAGGGTGTTGGAGTTGAACTGCAGCGCTCCCTTCAGACCTCCTTTACACTGAATCTGCATGATGGTGAAACTGTTCTTCACCACCTCGATCAGACCGACGCAGTCACCGATGGACAGGCAGCCGTACGGCAGCATGCTGACGCACACGCACACGCACACGCACACACACACACTCGGTTAGCCCGCTGGTTGATGATGTCACTGATGTTGTCACTGATGATGTCACTGATGATGTCACTGATGATGTCACAGGTTCTCACCGCAGGTCCAGGCCCTGGTTCTGCCAGATGTTTTCCATGATCTTAATGATCTGCAGAGTCAGCATGTCCTGACGCAGGTCTGAAAAACACATACACAGCTTACACACTACATTACCCACAATCCCTGAGCACAGTTCTCCTCTTAGCAGTTAGCATTCTCCATTTAAACAAGTGTTGTTGTAGCAAGCTAGCTACCGTCTCCGTTCTTGAAGATGATCTCGTTGTTGGTGAAGAGTAGCTCGGACATGATGTCGGGGTTCTCCCAGTTCAACCACAGGGGGCGCTTCGCCGACGACATGATGCGGCACTCCTCCAGCCTGAGGACACACGCTTCACTTTACTTTACTTTACTTCATATGATCTGGCACTCCTCCAGCCTGAGGACACACGCTTCACCTTACTTTACTTCACTTCACTTCACTTTATTTTACTTCACAAGATCCGGCACTCCTCCAGCCTGAGGACACATGCTTCACTTTACTTCACTTTACTTCACATGATCTGGCACTCCTCCAGCCTGAGGACACACGCTTCACCTTACTTTACTTCACTTCACTTTATTTTACTTCACAAGATCCGGCACTCCTCCAGCCTGAGGACACACGCTTCACTTTACTTTACTTTACTTTACTTCACTTCCCATGATCTGGCACTCCTCCAACCTGAGGACACACGCTTCACTTTACTTTACTTTACTTCATATGATCTGGCACTCCTCCAGCCTGAGGACACACGCTTCACCTTACTTTACTTCACTTCACTTCACTTTATTTTACTTCACAAGATCCGGCACTCCTCCAGCCTGAGGACACACGCTTCACTTTACTTTACTTCACTTCACTTTATTTTACTTCACAAGATCCGGCACTCCTCCAGCCTGAGGACACATGCTTCACTTTACTTCACTTTACTTCACATGATCTGGCACTCCTCCAGCCTGAGGACACACGCTTCACCTTACTTTACTTCACTTCACTTTATTTTACTTCACAAGATCCGGCACTCCTCCAGCCTGAGGACACACGCTTCACTTTACTTTACTTTACTTTACTTCACTTCCCATGATCTGGCACTCCTCCAACCTGAGGACACACGCTTCACGTTACTTTACTTCACTTCACTTTATTTTACTTCACAAGATCCGGCACTCCTCCAGCCTGAAAACACACGCTTCACTTTACTTCACTTCACTTTATTTTACTTCACAAGATCCGGCACTCCTCCAGCCTGAGGACACACGCTTCACTTTACTTTACTTTACTTCACTTCACTTCACTTTATTTTACTTCACAAGATCCGGCACTCTTCCAGCCTGAGGACACACGCTTCACTTTACTTTACTTTACTTTACTTCACTTCCCATGATCTGGCACTCCTCCAACCTGAGGACACACGCTTCACGTTACTTTACTTCACTTCACTTTATTTTACTTCACAAGATCCGGCACTCCTCCAGCCTGAGGACACACGCTTTACTTTACTTTACTTTACTTCACTTCCCATGATCTGGCACTCCTCCAGCATGGGGACACACGCTTCACTTTACTTTACTTCACTTCACATGATCCGGCACTCCTCCAGCCTGAGGACACACGCTTCACTTTACTTTACTTTACTTTACTTCACATGATCCGGCACTCCTCCAGCCTGAGGACACACGCTTCACTTTACTTTACTTTATTTTACTTCACATGATCCGGCACTCCTCCAGCCTGAGGACACACGCTTCACTTTACTTTACTTTACTTTACTTCACATGATCCGGTACTCCTCCAGCCTGAGGACACACGCTTCACTTTACTTTACTTTATTTTACTTCACATGATCCGGCACTCCTCCAGCCTGAGGACACACGCTTCATTTTAATTTACTTTATTTTACTTCACATGATCCGGCACTCCTCCAGCCTGAGGACACACGCTTCACTTTACTTTACTTTATTTTACTTCACATGATCTGGCACTCCTCCAGCCTGAGGACACACGCTTCACTTTACTTTACTTTACTTTATTTTACTTCACATTATGCGGCACTCCTCCAGCCTGAGGACACACGCTTCACTTTACTTTACTTCACTTTACTTCACATGATCCGGCACTCCTCCAGCCTGAGGACAAACGCTTCACTTTACTTTTCTTTACTTTACATCACTTTGTTTTACTTCACATGATCTGGCACTCCTCCAGCCTGAGGACACACGCTTCACTTTACTTTACTTCACTTTATTTTACTTCACATGATCCGGCACTCCTTCAGCCTGAGGACACACGCTTCACTTTACTTTACTTTACTTTACTTCACTTCCCAAGATATGGCACTCCTCAAACCTGAGGACACACGCTTCACTTTACTTTACTTTACTTCACTTCCCAAGATATGGCACTCCTCAAACCTGAGGACACACGCTTTACTTTACTTTACTTCACTTTATTTTACTTCACATGATCCGGCACTCCTCCAACCTGAGGACACACGTTTCACTTTACTTTGCTTCACATGATCTGGCACTCCTCCAGCCTGAGGACACACGCTTTACTTTTACTTTACTTCACTTCACATGATCCGGCACTCCTCCAACCTGGAAACACACTTCACTTTACTGTACTTTACTTCGCTTCACATGATCCTTCACTCCTCGAGCCTGGAGACACACTTCACTTCACTTTACTTCACATGATCCTGCACTCCTCCAGCCTGAGGACACACTTCACTTTACTTTACTTTACTTCACATGAGCCTGCACTCCTCCAGCCTGAGGACACACTTCACTTTACATGATCGGGCACTCCTCCAGCCTGGAGACACACTTCACTTTACTTTACTTCACATGATCCGGCACTCCTCCAGCCCAAGGACACACTTCACTTCACTTTAATTCACATGATCCTGCACTCCTCCAGCTGAGGACACACACTTTACTTTACTTCACTTTATCCAGTTGAAGTGTTACCTGAGGTTCCCCAGCTGATGAACAGGGTCGGAGAGTTGAGTGAAGTGCAGTAGTTATTTAGTTAATTAGTTAGTTGAAGTGTTACCTGAGGTTCCCCAGCTGATGAACAGGGTTGGAGAGTTGAGTGAAGTGCAGTAGTTATTTAGTTAATTAGTTAGTTGAAGTGTTACCTGAGGTTCCCCAGCTGATGAACAGGGTTGGAGAGTTGAGTGAAGTGCAGTAGTTATTTAGTTAATTAGTTAGTTAGTCAGTTGAAGTGTTACCTGAGGTTCCCCAGCTGATGAACAGGGTTGGAGAGTTGAGTGAAGTGCAGTAGTTATTTAGTTAATTAGTTAGTTGAAGTGTTACCTGAGGTTCCCCAGCTGGTGAACAGGATTCAGAGAGTTGAGTGAAGTGCAGTAGTTATTTAGTTAATTAGTTAGTTAGTCAGTTGAAGTGTTACTTGAGGTCCCCCGGCTGGTGAACAGGATTCAGAGAGTTGAGTGAAGTGCAGTAGTTAATTAATTAACTAACTAATTCATTAATTAGTTAGTCAGTTGAAGTGCTACCTGAGGTTCCCCAGCTGGTGAACAGGATTCAGAGGCGAGACGAATCCCTGAAGAGCCTCCATGTAATCTGGACGGGACATGTGTTCAACCAGGAACTTCATCTGAGTCTGACAACCAATCACAACACAGCAACACATCAGTATCAACCAATCACAACACATCAGTATCAACCAATCACAACACATCAGTACCAACCAATCACAACACATCAGTACCAACCAATCACAACATATCAGTACCAACCAATCACAACACATCAGTACCAACCAATCACAACACATCAGTACCAACCAATCACAACACATCAGTACCAACCAATCACAACACATCAGTATCAACCAATCACAACACATCAGTATCAACCAATCACAACACATCAGTACCAACCAATCACAACACATCAGTACCAACCAATCACTACACATCAGTATCAACCAATCACAACACATCAGTATCAACCAATCACAACACATCAGTACCAACCAATCACAACATATCAGTATCAACCAATCACAACACATCAGTACCAACCAATCACAACACATCAGTACCAACCAATCACAACACATCAGTACCAACCAATCACAACACATCAGTACCAACCAATCACTACACATCAGTACCAACCAATCACAACACATCAGTACCAACCAATCACAACACATCAGTATCAACCAATCACAACACATCAGTATCAACCAATCACAACACATCAGTACCAACCAATCACAACACATCAGTACCAACCAATCACAACACATCAGTACCAACCAATCACTACACATCAGTACCAACCAATCACAACACATCAGTACCAACCAATCACAACACATCAGTATCAACCAATCACAACACAGCAACACATCAGTACCAACCAATCACAACACATCAGTACCAACCAATCACAACACATCAGTACCAACCAATCACAACACATCAGTACCAACCAATCACAACACATCAGTACCAACCAATCACTACACATCAGTACCAACCAATCACTACACATCAGTACCAACCAATCACAACACATCAGTACCAACCAACCACTACACATCAGTACCAACCAATCACAACACATTAGTATCAACCAATCACAACACAGCAACACATCAGTACCAACCAATCACAACACATCAGTACCAACCAATCACAACACATCAGTACCAACCAATCACTACACATCAGTACCAACCAATCACTACACATCAGTACCAACCAATCACAACACATCAGTACCAACCAACCACTACACATCAGTACCAACCAATCACAACACATTAGTATCAACCAATCACAACACAGCAACACATCAGTACCAACCAATCACAACACATCAGTACCAACCAATCACAACACATCAGTACCAACCAATCACTACACATCAGTACCAACCAATCACAACACATCAGTACCAACCAATCACAACACATCAGTATCAACCAATCACAACACAGCAACACATCAGTACCAACCAATCACAACACATCAGTACCAACCAATCACAACACATCAGTACCAACCAATCACTACACATCAGTACCAACCAATCACAACACATCAGTATCAACCAATCACAACACATCAGTATCAACCAATCACAACACATCAGTACCAACCAATCACAACACATCAGTACCAACCAATCACAACACATCAGTACCAACCAATCACAACACATCAGTACCAACCAATCACAACACATCAGTATCAACCAATCACAACACAGCAACACATCAGTACCAACCAATCACAACACATCAGTACCAACCAATCACAACACATCAGTACCAACCAATCACAACACATCAGTACCAACCAATCACTACACATCAGTACCAACCAATCACAACACGTCAGTATCAACCAATCACAACACATTAGTATCAACCAATCACAACACAGCAACACATCAGTACCAACCAATCACAACACATCAGTACCAACCAATCACAACACATCAGTACCAACCAATCACAACACATCAGTACCAACCAATCACAACACATCAGTACCAACCAATCACTACACATCAGTACCAACCAATCACTACACATCAGTACCAACCAACCACTACACATCAGTACCAACCAATCACAACACATTAGTATCAACCAATCACAACACAGCAACACATCAGTACCAACCAATCACAACACATCAGTACCAACCAATCACAACACATCAGTATCAACCAATCACAACACATCAGTATCAACCAATCACAACACATCAGTATCAACCAATCACAACACATCAGTACCAACCAATCACTACACATTAGTATCAACCAATCACAACACATCAGTATCAACCAATCACAACACATCAGTATCAACCAATCACAACACATCAGTACCAACCAATCACAACATATCAGTACCAACCAATCACAACACATCAGTATCAACCAATCACAACACATCAGTACCAACCAATCACAACACATCAGTATCAACCAATCACAACACATCAGTATCAACCAATCACAACACATCAGTACCAACCAATCACTACACATCAGTATCAACCAATCACAACACATCAGTACCAACCAATCACAACATATCAGTACCAACCAATCACAACACATCAGTATCAACCAATCACAACACATCAGTACCAACCAATCACAACACATTAGTATCAACCAATCACAACACAGCAACACATCAGTACCAACCAATCACAACACATCAGTACCAACCAATCACAACACATCAGTACCAACCAATCACAACACATCAGTACCAACCAATCACAACACATCAGTATCAACCAATCACAACACATCAGTACCAACCAATCACAACACATCAGTACCAACCAATCACAACACATCAGTACCAACCAATCACAACACATCAGTATCAACCAATCACAACACAGCAACACATCAGTACCAACCAATCACAACACATCAGTATCAACCAATCACAACACAGCAACACATCAGTATCAACCAATCACAACACATCAGTACCAACCAATCACAACACATCAGTACCAACCAATCACAACACATCAGTACCAACCAATCACAACACATCAGTACCAACCAATCACAACACATCAGTACCAACCAATCACAACACATCAGTATCAACCAATCACAACACATCAGCACCAACCAATCACAACACATCAGTACCAACCAATCACTACACATCAGTATCAACCAATCACAACACATCAGTACCAACCAATCACAACACATCAGTACCAACCAATCACAACACATCAGTACCAACCAGATCAGAGCACAGCTTCAGTGTTTTCTTACTTTCTGTGTTTCGTCCTTCTTCTCTTGTTTCAGGGTGTCGGTGAGATTCACCAGTTTATCCATCGCCTCCACCTACACACACACACACACACACACACACACACACACACACACACACACACACACACACACACACACACACACACACACACACACACACACACACACACACACACACACACACACACACACACACACACACACACACACACACACACACACACACAGAATTGAGACGCAGCTACAGAGACCTGAGACAGAAGAGACGGACCAATCAGAGCTCAGATAGACTCCTCTCCCGTCCTCACCTGTCGGTTCAGGTGTTTCAGGTACATCCCACAGGCTCTGCAGAAAGCTTCCAGCAGCAGACCGAAGCGGCGGGACACCGTCTTGTTGTGCATCTCTGACCTGTTGGACATTAAAGAGATCAGTGATCCAGTAACGAGTCCTCGGGGAGGACATGAAGAAGATCGACTCTACGTCTTCCTCACTTCAGATGCCAGAAGAAGAAGTGTCCTATCCTCTGATTGGTCAGAGCTTTCTTGATGAGGAAACGAGCCAGAGGATTGTCCAGGTACATCTCGTACTTTAACACCTGCAGACACACAAGTTACCTTCAGAGATCAGATTTAGACTGAATAAACACTGATTAATGAATAATCAACAGAATATAATAATTAACAGAAAATAATAATATAATAATTAACAGAATATAATAATATAATAATCAACAGTATATAATAATATAATAATTACCAGAATATAATAATATAATAATCAACAGAAAATAATAATATAATAATTAACAGAATATAATAATATAATAATTAACAAAATATAATAATATAATAATCAACAGTATATAATAATATAATAATTACCAGAATATAATAATATAATAATCAACAGAATATAATAATTACCAGAATATAATAATATAATAATCAACATAATATAATATAATAATAATATAATAATTACCAGAATATAATAAAATAATTAACAGAATATAATATAATAATTAACAGAATATAATAATATAATAATCAACAGAATATAATAATATAAAAATATAATAATTACCAGAATATAATAATATAATAATGTAATAATTAACAGAATATAATAATGTAATAATTAACAGAATATAATAATGTAATAATTAACAGAATATAATAATATAATAATATAATAATCAACAGAATATAATAATATAATAATATCATAATTACCAGAATATAATAATATAATAATATAATAATTACCAGAATATAATAATATAATAATTAACAGAATATAATAATATTATAATAGAATAATAGAATAATAGAATAATAGAATGATCAACAGTGAACATTTAAAGAAGAACTAAAACACAAGTTTTCTCTGAAGTTTTCTCTAGACGGTGAAAACAGCATCAGCGAGGTCAGGCAGTAAAGTCTACGGTCGGCTCCTTGTCGGTAACCAGTGAACCACGACGACGACGACGATGACGCAACGCTGACCACGACAACCACGACGACCACCACGACCACATTGACAACGACCACGATGACAACGACGATGATGACGACCACGACGACCACGACGATGACGACGACCACCACCACTACCATGATGACGACCATGATGATGACAACCACGACGACGACCACGATGACGACCACGACGATGATGATGACCACGACGACGACGACCACGACAATAAGGACAACCACAACGACGATGACGACCACGACGACCATGACGATGATGACGACCACGACGATGATGACAACCACGACGACGACCACGATGACGACCACGACGATGATGACAACCACGACGACGACCACGATGACGACCACAACGATGATGATGACCACGACGACCACGACAATGAGGACAACCACAACGACGATGACGACCACGACGACCATGACGATGATGACGACCACGACGATGAGGAAGACAACAACGACCACGACGATGATGATGACCACGACCACGACCACGACCACGACGATGAGGAAGACCACAACGACCACGACGATGATGATGACCACGACCACGACGATGACGACGACCACCACCACGACCATGATGATGACAACCACGTTAACGACCACGATGATGAGGACAACCACCAGAGCAGCCTTCCCTCTCTTTCCGGTGGAGCCTTCATCACATCCCAGTCTGGTGAATCCGTGTTAACGGGGTTAACAGTTACAGAACATAAAGAACACCACGTGACCTGCTGGGCTCGACCGCCGTTACCGTAACATTACCTTACACTTTACCGTCTTTAGATTACCGTTAGCCTATCAATTATCTCATGCTAATCGCTAGCATGCCGTCTATTGCACCAGCAGGTGAAACAGGAAGTGAACTCACCTGTACGAGCTGCAGCAGGTACTGGGACAGCTTGTCGTCAGTCAGACCCTGAACGAGGCATCGCAGAGCGAACTCACCTGTACGAGCTGCAGCAGGTACTGAGACAGCTTGTCGTCAGTCAGACCCTGAACGAGGCAACGCAGAGTGAACTCACCTGTACGAGCTGCAGCAGGTACTGAGACAGCTTGTCGTCTGTCAGACCCTGAACGAGGCATCGCAGAGCGAACTCACCTGTACGAGCTGCAGCAGGTACTGGGACAGCTTGTCGTCAGTCAGACCCTGAACGAGGCATCGCAGAGCGAACTCACCTGTACGAGCTGCAGCAGGTACTGGGACAGCTTG
>CAKALS010000039.1:300493-318998 GCA_916701275.1 Sebastes miniatus
GTACTGGGACAGCTTGTCGTCAGTCAGACCCTGAACGAGGCATCGCAGAGCGAACTCACCTGTACGAGCTGCAGCAGGTACTGGGACAGCTTGTCGTCAGTCAGACCCTGAACGAGGCAACGCAGAGCGAACTCACCTGTACGAGCTGCAGCAGGTACTGAGACAGCTTGTCGTCAGTCAGACCCTGAACGAGGCAACGCAGAGCGAACTCACCTGTACGAGCTGCAGCAGGTACTGGGACAGCTTGTCGTCAGTCAGACCCTGAACGAGGCATCGCAGAGCGAACTCTCTCACCATCGGGTCAGGAAAGTTACAGTCCAATAACTCCAGAGCTGATTCAGGCTCCATCAGAGGCCACTCCTTCAACAGGCAGTACATCTGAGGAAGAGGAGCAGGAGGAGGAGGAGGAGGAGGAGGAGGAGGAGAGGAGGAGGAGGAGAAGAGGAGGAGTAGAGGGAGGAGGAGGAGGAGAGGGAGGAGGAGGAGAGGGAGGAGGAGAGGAGGAGGAGGAGGAGAGGGAGAAGGAGGAGGAGAGGTAGGAGGAGGAGAGGAGGAGTAGAGGGAAGAGGAGGAGAGGAGGAGGAGGAGGAGGACGAGAGGAGGAGGAGTAGAGGGAGGAGGAGGAGAGGAGGAGGAGGAGGAGAGGAGGAGGAGTAGAGGTAGGAGGAGGAGAGGAGGAGGAGGAGGAGAGGAGGAGGAGTAGAGGGAGGAGGAGGAGAGGAGGAGGAGGAGGAGAGGAGGAGGAGGAGGAGTAGAGGGAGGAGGAGGAGAGGAGGAGGAGAGGAGGAGGAGTAGAGGGAGGAGGAGGAGGAGAGGGAGGAGGAGGAGGAGGAGAGGTAGGAGGAGGAGAGGAGGAGGAGGAGGAGGAGGAGTAGAGGGAGGAGGAGGAGGGGGAGAGGGAGGAGGAGAGGAGGAGGAGAGGAGGAGGAGTAGAGGGAAGAGGAGGAGAGGAGGAGGAGGAGGAGAGGGAGGAGGAGGAGGAGAGGGAGGAGGAGGAGGGGGAGAGGGAGGAGGAGAGGAGGAGGAGAGGAGGAGGAGTAGAGGGAAGAGGAGGAGAGGAGGAGGAGGAGGAGAGGGAGGAGGAGGAGAGGGAGGAGGAGGAGTAGAGGGAGGAGGAGGAGGAGAGGGAGGAGGAGGAGAGGGAGGAGGAGGGGGAGACAGACCGGTAACTGAGGAGATGAAGTGAACTCCATAAAGACATCAGGTGGACTGAACCAGGTGGACTGAACCAGGTGGACTGAACCAGGTGGACTGAGAGGATGTGGTCTGTACCTGGGACACTTCGTCTCTGGAGTTCCATTTGACGGAAAGAAGCAGCTTAGGAAGAGACTCTGGGATCTTTACACAGTAATGCCTGCAGACAGAGAGACAGACAGGTAGACAGAGAGACAGACAGGTAGACAGAGAGACAGACAGGTAGAGAAAAACAATAAAAGAGTCAGAGACAAAGATAGACACAGGTAAAGACAGGTGTAGAAAAGCAGAGACACAGGTAGGACGGGTACAGGTTGGGACAAAAGAAGATCCAAAGTCAGAGACAATTAGAGAAAGAGAAAGGTAGAGCCAAAGCCCCGCCCCTCACCTGTGCCTCCAGAGGAAGCCCCGCCCCTCATCTGAGCCTCACCTGTGCCTCCAGAGGAAGCCCCGCCCCTCATCTGAGCCTCACCTGTGCCTCCAGAGGAAGCCCCGCCCCTCACCTGAGCCTCACCTGTGCCTCCAGAGGAAGCCCCGCCCCTCATCTGAGCCTCACCTGTGCCTCCAGAGGAAGCCCCGCCCCTCACCTGAGCCTCACCTGTGCCTCCAGAGGAAGTCCTTCTCCTGCTCTGAGAGCTCGTAGAGAGGATCCCTGGAACACAGACAACGAAGCTGCTCTGCATCACTCGCTGAAACACTGCTGTCACAGGCCAGACGACTGCTCTGTAGAGAGACAGACAGGTAGAGAGACAGACAGGTAGAGACAGAGACAGGTAGAGAGACAGACAGGTAGAGAGAGACAGAAAGGCAGAGAGACAGACAGGTAGAGAGAGACAGACAGGTAGAGAGACAGACAGGTAGAGAGAGAGACAGGTAGAGAGAGAGAGACAGGTAGAGAGACAGACAGGTAGAGAGAGAGAGACAGACAGGTAGAGAGAGAGACAGGTAGAGAGACAGACAGGTAGAGAGAGAGAGACAGGTAGAGACAGACAGGTAGAGAGAGAGAGACAGGTAGAGAGAGAGACAGGTAGATAGAGAGAGACAGGTAGAGAGACAGACAGGTAGAGAGAGACAGGTAGAGAGACAGACAGGTAGAGAGAGACAGGTAGAGAGACAGACAGGTAGAGAGAGAGACAGGTAGAGAGACAGACAGGTAGAGAGACAGACAGGTAGAGAGAGAGAGACAGGTAGAGACAGACAGGTAGAGAGAGAGAGACAGGTAGAGAGAGAGACAGGTAGATAGAGAGAGACAGGTAGAGAGACAGACAGGTAGAGAGAGACAGGTAGAGAGACAGACAGGTAGAGAGAGACAGGTAGAGAGACAGACAGGTAGAGAGAGAGACAGGTAGAGAGAGAGACAGGTAGAGAGAGAGACAGGTAGAGAGAGAGAGACAGGTAGGGAGAGAGACAGGTAGAGACAGACAGGTAGAGAGAGAGACAGGTAGGGAGAGACAGGTAGAGAGAGAGAGACAGGTAGAGAGAGAGACAGGTAGAGAGACCGACAGGTAGAGATTAGTATTTCATATTAAGGGGTTAGGTTAAGCACAGCTCTCTGCTGATGGTCCAGTTGGCGTGTTCTTCTATCTATCTATATATGTTTACTATATAAACTGGAAAAACAAAGTAGTAAACTTGTGTTTGGTGGATTATTTCTCTGTTGTATCAATGCTAATGGTGATGCTAATGCTAATGGTCATTGTATTCTACATGGTTGAAAGCCTGTTTATTGACCTTCACAATGATGTCACACTTGTAAGGATCATGTATTTGTGGGATGAGCAGCACAGCTGATGATGTGGGGAGCGCCCAAGAACAATGTTCCAAAATGCTCTGCCGATGGTAAACAGTGTATTCTCCTGTTGGTGTTGACTCTTGTTGTGAGTTGTTTGGTGGATGATTGAACTCTCTATCAGTAACAAGGAACAAACAAGACATATTGATTGATTGAATCCACCGTCAGGAGCCTCAGTAGAGGAGGAAGATCCATACGCAGCCACAACAGCCTGGCACCTCCTCCTCATGCTGGTCACCAACCTGGTCACACGTTGCTGTGGGATGGCGTTCCATTCCTCAACCAGGATTGGTTGCAGGTCAGCCAGCGTGGTTGTGTTGGTCACTCTAACACGTACAGCACGCCCAAGCTGATCCCACAAGTGTTGAATTGGGTTGAGGTGTGGACTCTTGGCAGGCCGTTCCATTCTCTCTACTCCCACATTGTGGAGGTAGTCTGTGATAACCCTGGCTCTGTGGGGGGGGGCGTTGTTTCTTGGAGGATGAAGTTAGGTGCCAGATTGTGGAGATATGGGATCGCCACTGGCTGCAGAATCTCATCCTGATATCTCCCTGCATTGAGATGGCCTTCAATGATGACAAGCCTTGTTTTGCCAGTGAGGGAGATGCCCCCCCCCCCCCCACACCATGACACTGCCCCCACCAGAAGCTGTTACTCCATCGGTTCAACAATCAGCAGAGCGTTCTCCACGTCGTCTCCATACTTTGACCTGCCATCCAACTTTAGCAGACAGAACCTGGACTCATCACTGAACATGACATTCCCCCACATGTTCAGGTTCCATTGTCTGTGTTGGAGACACCAGCGCCAACGGGCCTGACGGTGAAGGGCAGTCATTGCAGGCTTCCTGGTAGCCTTATGAGAATACACTGTTTACCATTGACAGAGCATTTTGGAACATTGTTCTTGGGCGCTCCCCACATCATCAGCTGTGCTGCTCATCCCACAAATACATGATCCTTACAAGTGTGACATCATTGTGAAGGTAAATAAACAGGCTTTCAACCATGTAGAATACAATGACCATTAGCATTAGCATCACCATTAGCATTGATACAACAGAGAAATAATCCACCAAACACAAGTTTACTACTTTGTTTTTCCAGTTTATATATATATGAAGTATATATATGTGTATATATATATATATCATGTATAGGGTGTATATATATATATCGTGTATAGGGTGTATATATATATCGTGTATAGGGTGTATATGTATGTTACCAGTCCGTGGCAGTAGTTGTACCCCAGCTCTCTGCTGATGGTCCAGTTGGCGTGTTCTTCTATCTATCTATATATGTTTACTATATATAGTATATATATGTATATGTATATATATATATATCGTGTATAGGGTGTATATATAGTGTGTTACCAGTCCGTGGCAGTAGTTGTATCCCAGCTCTCTGCTGATGGTCCAGTTGGCGTGTTCTTCTATCTATCTATATATGTTTACTATATATAGTATATATATGTACATGTATATATATATATATCGTGTATAGGGTGTATATATAGTGTGTTACCAGGCCGTGGCAGTAGTTGTATCCCAGCTCTCTGCTGATGGTCCAGTTGGCGTGTTCTTCTATCTGCTGCTCATCAGGAAACACGACGGTCTGGTTGAACCAGGAGAACTCCAGCTCCACACAGGGAGTCTCCTGCAGGGGACGATCAATCGGTCAATCAACTGGATCGATCACACGTCTTCGTTGTGATCGACGGGTAGACGGAGGTGTTGTGTACCTTGTTGGGATTCGAACCGGCGACTCCGATGGGATTCAGGAGGTCCTCGAGGCCATGAGGGACCGGCCAGAGGCTGAGAGCCACTTTACCTGAGACCAGGATGTCTGTGTAGTCAAACAGGTTCACGTTGCCCCAGGCCAGGGGACAGTGCTCCTGATGGACAGACAGACAGGCAGGTTGATTCAGTCATACTGTCACTGGTTCCTTCATGTCTTTATGTGTCCTTGTCTCCTTCCCCTCTCACCTCCTTGGCTCCTTTCCTTCCCTTCACAGAGCAGATAGACAGGCAGATTCTGGCTGAGCGAGGGAGATCAGCCAGGTAGATGTCATAGGCCAGCCACTCATTCCACCTGGAGACAGGTAAGACAGACAGAGAGACAGGTAGGAAGGGAGACATTGTGTATACTCAGTGTGTATATTGAGTGTGTATATTGAGTGTAAATATACACTCAGTGTATATTTACAGTATATAGTGAGTGTGTGTTACCTGGGGTTGGAGCAGGGGACTCTCTGAGTGTTGACGTTGTCACAGAGCGGTTCTCCTCCGTGGTAGATACCAGTCCTCACATAGATCTACACACACACACACACACACACACACACACACACACACACTCATGTTAACCCTTTAATACCCCGACGGCCAGGTCTGCTATTCCGAGGTACTGTCCCCGACCTCCACGCAACACTGAACAGACGTGTCAGCCAAGACAGTCCAACGATGTCCAAAACCTTCAGCCTCTCAGGGTGAATCTCATCCATCGAGGAGCGTTTTGACGACCTCAGAGACCTCTAACAAGGAAATGGACAAGCTTCCCCCAAGTCTCCTTCAGGAGTTCCTCAAAGTGCTCTTTCCACCGCTCGACGATATCTCTAGTCCAGGTCAACAGTTCACCTCAAATGTGTGTTCTGGTACCAAGTACACGGCCTAGGGTGTTCTGGTACCAAGTACACTACCCAGGGTGTTCTGGTACCAAGTACACTACCCAGGGTGTTCTGGTAACAAGTACATGGCCCAGGGTGTTCTGGTACCAAGTACATGGCCCAGGGTGTTCTGGTACCAAGTACACTACCCAGGGTGTTCTGGTACCAAGTACATGGCCCAGGGTGTTCTGGTACCAAGTACGCTACCCAGGGTGTTCTGGTACCAAGTACACTACCCAGGGTGTTCTGGTAACAAGTACATGGCCCAGCGTGTTCTGGTACCAAGTACACTGCCTAGGGTGTTCTGGTACCAAGTACATGGCCCAGGGTGTTCTGGTACAAAGTACACTGCCCAGGGTGTTCTGGTACCAAGTACACTACCCAGGTTATTCTGGTAACAAGTACATGGCCCAGGGTGTTCTGGTACCAAGTACACTGCCTAGGGTGTTCTGGTACCAAGTACACTGCCCAGGGTGTTCTGGTACCAAGTACACTGATGAACCACCCTATGCTGGAACATGGTGTTTGTTATGGTCAGTCCAGGACTAGCACAGAAGTCCAACAACAAAGCACCACTCAGGTTCAGATCAGGCAGGTCATTCCTCCCAATAAGCCTCCAGGTTTCTCCATCGTCGTCCACGTGAGCGTTGAAGTCCCCTAGCAGAACTATGGAGTCCCCAGTCGGCGCCCTTTCCAGGACGCCAGCCAGAAACTCCAAGAAGGTCGGTTACTCTGAGCTGCTGTTTGGTGCAGAAAACCAAACAAACGTCAGAGACTTCCTCTCAGAGACTCACAGTCACAGAGAGGCGACCTTCTGGTTCTCCGAGGAGAACTCCAACACAGCGGCGCTCAGCCGGGGGCTCGTGAGTATCCCCACACCCACCTGGCGCCTCTCACCCTGGGCAACTCCGGACAAGGAGAGAGTCCAGCTCCTCTCTAGGAGTGTGGTTCCAGAACCAGAGCTATGCGTTGAGGTGAGCTCAACTATATCTAGTTGATATTGCTCCACCTCCTGCAACTGTTCCAGTTCTTTCCCCACCAGAGAGGTGACGTTTCACTTACCTAGAGCCAGTCTGCAATGCCGGGGATCAGCACACCCATATCCCCGCCTTTGCCTGCTGCCTGGCTCAAGCTGCACCCGACCCAGGAGGACGCTCGTCGGCAAGCTCCCCTCCCAGGTCTGGCTCCAGAAGGGGGCCCCGGTTTCCTTACTCCGGGCGAGGTTCCACAACTCTTTTGGTACTGATTCATAAAAGGTCTGTGAATCTCTCTTTGTCTGGTCCCTCCTCTGGGACCACTTTGTCTTGGGAGACCCTACCAGGAGCTAATGCCCCCAACAACACTGCTCCCAGGTCACTGGGGCGCACAGACCCCTCCACCACGGTAAGGTGGCGATTCAATGTCAAAAGTTTTTGCTACCAAATCACAGCAGGAACACTTCAGGTCATTGTCATCTACGCGGGGACTTGACCAGTACTCGACTGTGACTGATGCAACACCAGAATAGACATGAGCACAGGTTGAGGAAGACGTAGAGACGAACCTTATCGATGTCTCGGATGTTGACGTTGACGTAGGTGGCGCAGAGCAGTCGGACCCTCAGCAGAGTGTTGAAGGCCCACAGAGAGCGAGGAGGAGAACCATCACCTCCTCCTGGACAGGGAGACGGCTGAGGAGTCCGACGACTGAAACACAAACAACAAACATCTTCCACCTGGCAACAGTACATCTGTTCAAGCTCCTGATTGGCTGCGATACGTGTGTCAGAGATGCTGATTGGCTGTTGTACCTGTATGAAGGTGTGACGAAGCCAGAGGCAGGTAGCTGAGAGTAGAGACTGTCTTTGGAGACCAGCATCAGATGCGGAAGACGACCCACTATGATACAGGAGCGGATATACTGCAGAGAGACAGGTGGAGACAGTGAGACAGGTGGAGGGAGGGAGCCCGTCTTGTGTTTTCAGAGTGAAGTTGTTACCTTGTACTGACTGAGAGGATACTTCTCCAACAGGTACTCATCACAGCCACACACCTGAGGAGACAGACAGGTAGACAGGCAGACAGGTGAGTCAGACAGACAGGTTTACCTTCAGGGTGTACTGCCCCTGGTACTCCTGGACACAGACAGACAGGTGAGTCAGACAGACAGGTGAGTCAGACAGACAGGTTTACCTTCAGGGTGTACTGCCCCTGGTACTCCTGGACACAGACAGACAGGTGAGTCAGACAGACAGGTGAGTCAGACAGACAGGTGTACCTTCAGGATGTACTACCCCTGGTACTCCTGGACACAGACAGACAGGTGAGTCAGACAGACAGGTGTAGCTTCAGGATGTACTACCCCTGGTACTCCTGGACACAGACAGACAGGTGAGTCAGACAGACAGGTGTAGCTTCAGGATGTACTACCCCTGGTACTCCTGGACACAGACAGACAGGTGAGTCAGACAGACAGGTGAGTCAGACAGACAGGTGTACCTTCAGGATGTACTACCCCTGGTACTCCTGGACACAGACAGACAGGTGAGTCAGACAGACAGGTGTAGCTTCAGGATGTACTACCCCTGGTACTCCTGGACACAGACAGACAGGTGAGTCAGACAGACAGACAGGTGAGTCAGACAGACAGGTGTAGCTTCAGGATGTACTACCCCTGGTACTCCTGGACACAGACAGACAGGTGAGTCAGACAGACAGACAGGTGAGTCAGACAGACAGGTGTAGCTTCAGGATGTACTACCCCTGGTACTCCTGGACACAGACAGACAGGTGAGTCAGACAGACAGGTGTACCTTAGGGATGTACTGCCCCTAGTACTCCTGGACACAGACAGGTGAGTAAGACAGACAGGTGAGTCAGACAGACAGGTGTACCTTCAGGATGTACTGCCCCTGGTACTCCTGGACACACAGGTGGAGCTGTTGAGGTGAGAGGTGCATCGATCTGCTTTTCTTCCTGATGGACTCGGCTATCAGCTGCTCAGGTAAACTGTCGTGACTCACCTGTACACAAACACACAGAATACAACATCACAACTGGATGTTCGGGTTGATCAACATCACACCTGGATGTTCGGGTTGTTCAACATCACACCTGGATGTTCTGTTTGTTCAACATCACACCTGGATGTTCGGGTTGATCAACATCACACCTGGATGTTCTGTTTGTTCAACATCACACCTGGATGTTCGGGTTGTTCTTTGACAACCAGCAGCTACTTTATGTGCGGCGACGTTTGTGCTGAAAAGACCTAAAAACTGACTCAGACTAAAACAGACCCGATCTAATTGACCCAGACCACAACAGACCAGATCCAACTGACCCAGACTAAAACAGATCCGGTCCAACTGACGCAGAGACTCCAGCAGGTCCCCAAACACATCCTGTCATTTGACAACAGGAATCTGAACCAAACCATCAGTTTTACCTTCAGAGTGTACTTCTGTTTGGAGTTGGACGGAGACACGATCACCCAGATGGTCACAATCAACCTCCCTGAGACAGGTAGAGAGAGAGAGACAGGTAGAGAGAGACAGATAGGGAGAGAGAGAGAGACTGGATTAGGGTTAGGGGTTAGGGAACCTTTGTCCAGCTTGCTGTAGATGTGCTGGGGGAGTTGGGGGCTGGATTAGGGTTGGGGGTTAGGGGTTAGGGGTTGGGGGTTGGGGGTTGGGGGTTAAGGGTTAGGCTACCTTTGTCCAGTTTGCTGTTGATGTGCTGGGGGAGTTGGGGGCTGGATTAGGGTTGGAGGTTAGGGGTTAGGGTACCTTTGTCCAGCTTGCTGTAGATGTGCTGGGGGAGTTGGGGGCTGGATTAGGGTTGGGGGTTAGGGGTTAGGGGTTGGGGGTTGGGGGTTGGGGGTTAAGGGTTAGGGTACCTTTGTCCAGTTTGCTGTTGATGTGCTGGGGGAGTTGGGGGCTGGATTAGGGTTGGAGGTTAGGGGTTAGGGTACCTTTGTCCAGTTTGCTGTAGATGTGCTGGGGGAGTTGGGGGCTGGATTAGGGTTGGGGGTTAGGGGTTAGGGGTTAGGGTACCTTTGTCCAGTTTGCTGTAGATGTGCTGGGGGAGTTGGGGGGCTGGATTAGGGTTGGAGGTTAGGGGTTAGGGTACCTTTGTCCAGTTTGCTGTAGATGTGCTGGGGGAGTTGGGGGCTGGATTAGGGTTGGGGGTTAGGGGTTAGGGGTTAGGGTACCTTTGTCCAGTTTGCTGTAGATGTGCTGGGGGAGTTGGGGGCTGGATTAGGGTTGGGGGTTAGGGGTTAGGGGTTGGGGGTTGGGGGTTGGGGGTTAAGGGTTAGGGTACCTTTGTCCAGTTTGCTGTTGATGTGCTGGGGGAGTTGGGGGCTGGATTAGGGTTGGGGGTTAGGGGTTAGGGTACCTTTGTCCAGTTTGCTGTAGATGTGCGGGGGGAGTTGGGGGCTGGATTAGGGTTGGGGGTTAGGGATTAGGGTACCTTTGTCCAGTTTGCTGTAGATGTGCTGGGGGAGTTGGGGGCTGGATTAGGGTTGGGGGTTAGGGGTTAGGGGTTGGGGGCTGGGGGTTAAGGGTTAGGGTACCTTTGTCCAGTTTGCTGTTGATGTGCTGGGGGAGTTGGGGGCTGGATTAGGGTTGGAGGTTAGGGGTTAGGGTACCTTTGTCCAGTTTGCTGTAGATGTGCTGGGGGAGTTGGGGGCTGGATTAGGGTTGGGGGTTAGGGGTTAGGGGTTAGGGTACCTTTGTCCAGTTTGCTGTAGATGTGCTGGGGGAGTTGGGGGCTGGATTAGGGTTGGAGGTTAGGGGTTAGGGTACCTTTGTCCAGTTTGCTGTAGATGTGCTGGGGGAGTTGGGGGCTGGATTAGGGTTGGGGGTTAGGGGTTAGGGGTTAGGGTACCTTTGTCCAGTTTGCTGTAGATGTGCTGGGGGAGTTGGGGCTGGATTAGGGTTGGGGGTTAGGGGTTAGGGGTTGGGGGTTGGGGGTTAAGGGTTAGGGTACCTTTGTCCAGTTTGCTGTTGATGTGCTGGGGGAGTTGGGGGCTGGATTAGGGTTGGGGGTTAGGGGTTAGGGTACCTTTGTCCAGTTTGCTGTAGATGTGCTGGGGGAGTTGGGGGCTGGATTAGGGTTGGGGGTTAGGGGTTAGGGTACCTTTGTCCAGTTTGCTGTAGATGTGCTGGGGGAGTGGGGGGCTGGATTAGGGTTGGGGGTTAGGGGTTAGGGTACCTTTGTCCAGTTTGCTGTAGATGTGCTGGGGGTGTTGGGGGCGGGTTTAGGGTGGGGGGTTAGGGGTTAGGGTACCTTTGTCCAGTTTGCTGTAGATGTGCTGGGGGAGTTGGGGGCTGGATTAGGGTTGGGGGTTAGGGATTAGGGTACCTTTGTCCAGTTTGCTGTAGATGTGCTGGGGGAGTTGGGGGCTGGATTAGGGTTGGGGGTTAGGGATTAGGGTACCTTTGTCCAGTTTGCTGTAGATGTGCTGGGGGAGTTGGGGGCTGGATTAGGGTTGGGGGTTAGGAGTTAGGGTACCTTTGTCCAGTTTGCTGTAGATGTGCTGGGGGAGTTGGGGGCTGGATTAGGGTTGGGGGTTAGGGATTAGGGTACCTTTGTCCAGTTTGCTGTAGATGTGCTGGGGGAGTTGGGGGCTGGATTAGGGTTGGGGGTTAGGGATTAGGGTACCTTTGTCCAGTTTGCTGTAGATGTGCTGGGGGAGTTGGGGGCTGGATTCCAGGTTGGGGGGGTAAACGTAGAGCGCCTGGCTGTGGGCCCCTCCCCCCTCCCTCTCCTCCATGGCCTCTCTGCACACGCTCAGTATGGAGCGGCGGAAGTCCTGAACCTCCGGGTCCTTCATCATCTCAAACTCACAGACCGGCATCCCGATGGCAAACCCTGTAAACAGGGACAGTTTTAGTCTGAGCGAGCGAGGGAGGGCGAGCATGGAACTCTGGGAGATGGAGTTGGGTGAGAGATGAGGTCACTATTGGTGGTAGGGATGTCACGGTACCAGAAATCTAGTAGTCGATACCAATACCAGTGAATTTACACGATTCTCGATACCAATTCGGTACCACAGTAAAAAAAAAAAAAAAAAATCCCATGTAATTCAACACGCACTCCTTTATTGAAACATTTGAACATTATAAAAAACAGAGGCATGTAGCCTTTAAGTAATAAATAAAAATAATCTTCTATTAACATTGCATAACAGAACAGTGGCCTGAAGCCTTTAAGTATTTATTTAAAACAAACAATATCGTCTGGATGTCTGTCTTTGAGGTGCTTTGCTAAATTGGAAGTATTTCCTCCTTTGGAAAGGAAAGTACGACGGCAGCATTCTGGTGTTTGTGAATCTATTGTAACGTTGCGTGTGGCTAACTTGTAGAAGGGAGACTGGAAACGGTTCCTCTTTTGCACTTAACCAAGCCGGATTTATTCCCTGCCGCAGCCCACAAACTACCCGGAGTTGGAGGTGTGTCGGAAAATAATACCAACTGGCCAGTCGGTTGCTTAGCGTTTTCGCTCTCGTTCATTGCACGTAGCTTGGCTAACTAGCCAGCTGCCATCTTTCAAGTCTCGTGTCGTTGTTTTTTTCCGTGCTGTTACGGCGTTCTTCTTCTTCCTTCATTTCCCGGCAGATGAGAACACTTGTAAGCGTATACTGCCCCCGTTAGATCCGAAAGAATCGCATCTCCAGTACCTCCACTCCGGTACCAAATGACCGTTACAGGCATTGTTCGGTACCCTTGGTACCGAAGAAAAAGAGTACCGTCACATTTTTAGAATTTTGGTACCGAGGTGGTACCGAAGTATCGGTTCTCGTGACATCCGTAATCGGTGGTGAGGTCATGGGGGTCAATGACAGGCCAAACATTCGGGTGATGACGGGTGATGTCAGGTGATGACAGGTGATGTCAGGTGATGTCAGGTGATGTCAGGTGATGTCAGGTGATGTCAGGTGATGATGGGTGATGTCAGGTGATGTCAGGTGATGTCAGGTGATGATGGGTGATGTCAGGTGATCCAGACAGGTGATGACAGGTGATGATGGGTGATGACGGGTGATGTCAGTGGATGTCGGGTGATGACGGTTGTTGACGGGTGATCCAGACAGGTGATGACGGGTGATGACGGTTGTTGACGGGTGATCCAGACAGGTGATGACGGGTGATGACGGTTGTTGACGGTTGTTGACGGTTGTTGACAGGTGATGACGGGTGATGACAGGTGATCCAGACAGGTGATGACAGGTATGGTGTGTTACCTATCTCTCGGTTCAAGATCTTCTCCTCCCGGTTTCCCAGCGGCTCGATGACCTTCAGGATCGGGTGAAACAGTCTGAGGTCACACAGCCGCCTCGTCTCATCATAAAACTCCTCCCTCTCCGCCTCCTGGGTCACGCCCACAAATATGTAGCACGACTCCTCCTGGCCAATCAGAATGCAGGGATTATTACCACTGTTACTACCACGGGGTCAAAGGTCAGTCAGTGATGTACCTGCAGCAGGTGGTAGAGCGGGTACTTCCTGGCCTCAGTGAAGAGCTGCTGCTTGATGCTTATGAGAGGAGTTTCTCTGAGACACTCCAGACTCACCATCATCCCTGAAACACAACACAACACATATTATACGAATATAAACTGGAAAAACAAAGTTTGTAAACTTGTGTTTGGTGGATTATTTCTCTGTTGTTACAATGCTAATGGTCATTGTATTTTACATTAAATGAATAAAGTGTAAAATAGCCAATATGTCTTGTTTGTTCCTTGTTACTGATAGAGAGTTCAATCATCCAATCCACCAAACAACTCAAAACAAGAGTCAATACCAACAGGAGAATACACTGTTTACCATTGACGGAGCATTTTGGAAAAATTTTCTTGGGCGCTCCCCACATCATCAGCTGTGCTGCTCATCCCACAAATGCATGATCCTTACAAGTGTGACATCATTGCGAAGGTAAATAAACAGGCTTTCCAACGATGTAGAATACAATGACCATTAGCATTGATACAACAGAGAAATAATCCACCAAACACAAGTTTACTAACTTTGTTTTTCCAGTTTATATATATATATATATATACTGTATATACCTATATATATACCTTTGACCTTTGTCTACCCGTCACCCGGCATCTATCTGGCAGTGAGACCTACATTTATTTATATACTGTATATATACTGTATTTATACTGTATATATATATACCGTGTGTGTATATATACACACACGGTATATATATATATAATAGTTGCTCACAGTAGAAAAGAACAGGACAAAGTACCGTACCGTTGGGCAGGCAGCAGTCCACCAGGATGCGGGGGGGCATCAGGTGGAGCCCCCACAGCTCCCCTGACGACGGCCTGGGTACCATGGCAACCACCAATCACAAGCAGCCTCACCTGAGCGCTGGGCTACCTGGACAGACAGACAGACCAGTTTATCATCTTTGACCCAGATCGGGATGGCTTTACACAAATATTTATTTTAGTTTTATAAATGTGTTTTGTTTGTTGTATTATTTAATATTTATATATTTTAGTTTTATAAATGTGTTTTGTTTGTTGTATTATTTAATATTTATATATTTTAGTTTTATAAATGTGTTTTGTTTGTTGTATTATTTAATATTCATTTATTTTAGTTTTATAAATGTGTTGTCTTTGTTGTATTATTTAATATTTATTTATTTTAGTTTTAGAAATGTGTTTTGTTTGTTGTATTATTTAATATTTATTTATTTTAGTTTTATAAATGTGTTGTCTTTGTTGTATTATTTAATATTTATTTATTTTAGTTTTATAAATGTTTTCTTTGTTGTATTATTTAATATTTATATATTTTAGTTTTATAAATGTGTTTTGTTTGTTGTTTTATTTAATATTTATTTATTTTAGTTTTATGAATGTTTTGTTTGTTGTTTTATTTAATATTTATTTATTTTAGTTTTATAAATGTGTTTTGTTTGTTGTTTTATTTAATATTTATTTATTTTAATTTTATGAATGTTTTGTTTGTTGTTTTATTTAATATTTATTTATTTTAATTTTAGAAATGTGTTTTGTTTGTTGTTTTATTTAATATTTATTTATTTTAATTTTATGAATGTTTTGTTTGTTGTTTTATTTAATATTTATTTATTTTAATTTTAGAAATGTGTTTTGTTTGTTGTATTATTTAATATTTATTTATTTTAGTTTTATGAATGTGTTGTCTTTGTTGTATTATTTAATATTTATTTATTTTAGTTTTATAAATGTTTTGTTTGTTGTTTTATTTAATATTTATTTATTTTAGTTTTATGAATGTTTTGTTTGTTGTTTTATTTAATATTTATTTATTTTAGTTTTATGAATGTTTTGTTTGTTGTTTTATTTAATATTTATTTATTTATTTTGTGTCTATATTAAGTCCAGTTTTCTATTAATATCTCTTAACTTCCTTCATGTCTTCATGTCTTCATGTTGTCTTTGTCTTTGTCTCTTTGTCTCTTTGTGTGTTTTCAATAAAGCCGTCAAACAAAGAGCAGAAAGTAGGACACACACACACACACACAATACACACATAATACACACACAATACACACACACACACGATACACACATAATACACACAGTGTGACACACAGCAGTGTGTATTGTGTGTATTGTGTGTGTTTCCTGTCTCAGGAAGCTGATGTTTCCTTCAGTTATTATTTTCCTGTTGACCTGCTGATTAAAAGGTTCTGATTTAAAGGAGCTGATTAAAAGGTTCTGATTTAAAGGAGCTGATTAAAAGGTTCTGATTTAAAGGTTCTGATTTAAAGGAGCTGATTAAAAGGTTCTGATTTAAAGGTTCTGATTTAAAGGTTCTGATTTAAAGGTTCTGATTTAAAGGTTCTGATTTAAAGGAGCTGATTAAAAGGTTCTGATTTAAAGGTTCTGATTTAAAGGAGCTGATTAAAAGGTTCTGATTTAAAGGTTCTGATTTAAAGGAGCTGATTAAAAGGTTCTGATTTAAAGGTTCTGATTTAAAGGTTCTGATTTAAAGGAGCTGATTAAAAGGTTCTGATTTAAAGGTTCTGATTTAAAGGTTCTGATTTAAAGGAGCTGATTAAAAGGTTCTGATTTAAAGGTTCTGATTTAAAGGAGCTGATTAAAAGGTTCTGATTTAAAGGTTCTGATTTAAAGGAGCTGATTAAAAGGTTCTGATTTAAAGGTTCTGATTTAAAGGAGCTGATTAAAAGGTTCTGATTTAAAGGAGCTGATTAAAAGGTTCTGATTTAAAGGTTCTGATTTAAAGGAGCTGATTAAAAGGTTCTGATTTAAAGGTTCTGATTTAAAGGTTCTGATTTAAAGGAGCTGATTAAAAGGATCTGATTTAAAGGAGCTGATTAAAAGGTTCTGATTTAAAGGAGCTGATTAAAAGGTTCTGATTTAAAGGTTCTGATTTAAAGGAGCTGATTAAAAGGTTCTGATTTAAAGGTTCTGATTTAAAGGAGCTGATTAAAAGGTTCTGATTTAAAGGTTCTGATTTAAAGGTTCTGATTTAAAGGAGCTGATTAAAAGGTTCTGATTTAAAGGTTCTGATTTAAAGGTTCTGATTTAAAGGAGCTGATTAAAAGGTTCTGATTTAAAGGTTCTGATTTAAAGGAGCTGATTAAAAGGTTCTGATTTAAAGGTTCTGATTTAAAGGAGCTGATTAAAAGGTTCTGATTTAAAGGAGCTGATTAAAAGGTTCTGATTTAAAGGAGCTGATTAAAAGGTTCTGATTTAAAGGTTCTGATTTAAAGGTTCTGATTTAAAGGAGCTGATTAAAAGGTTCTGATTTAAAGGTTCTGATTTAAAGGAGCTGATTAAAAGGTTCTGATTTAAAGGAGCTGATTAAAATGATCTGATTTAAAGGTTCTGATTTAAAGGTTCTGATTAAAAGGTTCTGGGTTAATGGAGCTGATTTAAAGGTTCTGATTTAAAGGTTCTGGTTTAATGGAGCTGATTTAAAGGTTCTGATTTAAAGGTTCTGGTTTAATGGAGCTGATTTAAAGGTTCTGATTTAAAGGAGCTGATTTAAAGGAGCTGATTTAAAGGTTCTGATTTAAAGGAGCTGATTCAAAGGTTCTGATTTAAAGGTTCTGATTTAAAGGAGCTGATTCAAAGGTTCTGATTTAAAGGTTCTGATTTAAAGGTTCTGATTAAAAGGAGCTGATTTAAAGGTTCTGGGTTAATGGAGCTGATTTAAAGGTTCTGGTTTAATGGAGCTGATTTAAAGGTTCTGATTTAAAGGTTCTGATTTAAAGGAGCTGATTTAAAGGAGCTGATTTAATGGAGCTGATTTAAAGGAGCTGATTTAAAGGTTCTGATTTAAAGGTTCTGATTAAAAGGTTCTGATTTAAAGGTTCTGGGTTAATGGAGCTGATTTAAAGGAGCTGATTTAAAGGTTCTGATTTAATGGAGCTGATTTAAAGGTTCTGATTTAAAGGTTCTGATTTAATGGAGCTGATTTAAAGGTTCTGATTTAATGGTTCTGATTTAATGGAGCTGATTTAAAGGTTCTGATTTAATGGATCTGATTTAAAGGTTCTGATTTAAAAGTTCTGGTTTAATGGAGCTGATTTAAAGGAGCTGATTTAAAGGTTCTGATTTAATGGAGCTGATTTAAAGGATCTGATTTAAAGGTTCTTATTTAAAGGTTCTGATTTAAAGGTTCTGATTTAAAGGAGCTGATTTAAAGGAGCTGATTTAAAGGATCTGATTTAAAGGTTCTGATTTAAAGGTTCTGGGTTAATGGAGCTGATTTAAAGGAGCTGATTTAAAGGTTCTGATTTAAAGGTTCTGGTTTAATGGAGCTGATTTAAAGGTTCTTATTTAAAGGTTCTGATTTAAAGGAGCTGATTTAAAGGTTCTGGTTTAAAGGATCTGATTTAAAGGTTCTGATTTAATGGAGCTGATTTAAAGGTTCTTATTTAAAGGTTCTGATTTAAAGGAGCTGATTTAAAGGTTCTGGTTTAATGGAGCTGATTTAAAGGTTCTGGTTTAAAGGTTCTGATTTAATGAAGCTGATTTAAAGGAGCTGATTTAAAGGTTCTGATTTAATGGAGCTGATTTAAAGGAGCTGATTTAAAGGTTCTGATTTAAAGGATCTGATTTAAAGGAGCTGATTTAAAGGTTCTGATTTAATGGATCTGATTTAAAGGAGCTGATTTAAAGGTTCTGGGTTAATGGAGCTGATTTAAAGGAGCTGATTTAAAGGTTCTGGTTTAATGGAGCTGATTTAAAGGTTCTGATTTAAAGGTTCTGATTTAAAGGTTCTGGTTTAATGGAGCTGATTTAAAGGTTCTGATTTAAAGGTTCTGATTTAATGGATCTGATTTAAAGGTTCTGATTTAAAGGTTCTGGTTTAAGGGAGCTGATTTAAAGGAGCTGATTTAAAGGTTCTGATTTAAAGGATCTGATTTAAAGGATCTGATTTAAAGGTTCTGATTTAATGGAGCTGATTTAAAGGTTCTGATTTAAAGGATCTGATTTAAAGGAGCTGATTTAAAGGTTCTGATTTAATGGAGCTGATTTAAAGGAGCTGATTTAAAGGAGCTGATTTAAAGGTTCTGATTTAATGGAGCTGATTTAAAGGTTCTGATTTAAAGGTTCTGATTTAAAGGAGCTGATTCAAAGGAGCTGATTTAAAGGAAAAGACACAACAGGTAAACTCCTCTCCTCTCTTAACTCATTTCCTGCCCTCCTCTCCTCTTCCCTTGTTTCCTCTCCTCCTCTCTTGTTTCCTCTTCTCCCCCTCATCTCCTCTCCTCCTCTCTTGTTTCCTCTTCTCCTCTCCTCCCCACTGTCTCCTCTCCTCCTCTCTCCTTTCCTCCTCCCTTGTTTCCTCTCCTCCTCTCTTGTTTCCTCTGCTCC